>CM045772.1:96120052-96650492 GCA_025200525.1 Camellia lanceoleosa | reverse complement strand
ATATCCCCAAGTACTGGACCCGCATTGGAAGATTTCAAAGCACAAGATCTTGTTTATAGGACACATCTTGTGTTTACCTCTATTGTCACTAAAGGTTCATGCAAAGCGTACATGATCGAAGAAAATTCACCACTACAATTCTTATAGCAATCACCTCTCTAACTTACCCGCACTTAGTCCATCTCAAGAACAACCACTCACTCTAGGAATGGCCGCAATACCTCATTAGATTTGAAGATCTGGTTAATCCATCTATAATAATAATCAATTGACTCACCCAACCCCGATATGGCACCTCAAGCAAGCCGAGGTCATGCTCTAGGTTATAGCAATTCAGCATCAAATCTGGCTGGTTGTGACTCATCGGTGATCCATACTCACCGTGGTTATTTCTTGTTCTTGGTACCCGCGACAAATCACGTCGCTTAACGCTTCGAATCCACAAACTAAGGCGCGCTGAGTTTTTTCCTTATCTAGACGAGAACCCATTTAAAGACCTGAGCTCGAGCCCCATTTATCAACAGAAACGCGTTTGAATTTGAGATTGACTAAATCACGCTCTAAATTAACAAAGCGAAAGCACAGTGAAAAAAGGCCTGAGGGTTAACTCCATTCTAGATATAGAGGATGGGTACACCAATGCGCAATTACATTACGTAGTAGTTCAAAATCACGTATATTGACGCTGATGGCTCTGGAGACCCAATGGTGTATTCTGATTGTTTTCGGATATCCTACGACTCATGGGTTTTGACTAGGCTTGAAGTTATCCCTCTTGGTTGAACTATGTCGGGTATAAATTGCCATCTGTTACATAAGTTAGAAGATTCTTTGAAGTAGAACTATGAGGAATTAGCATAGTCATTCATTGCTCAATACTTCTACAACACCGCATGATTGAGGTCCTGACTTCGTGATCTTAAGCCACACGTCAAGAGCCAAAGGGAATGTTTCTTTGAGTTTGTAACTAGATGGATGGCCAGCGTCAATATTGACCACCCGATCTTGAGAGAAAGACTAGATCGAATGGTTCTCTGGAACACCATGGCAAGCTACTACAAAAATGATTGTTCCCCTCTTATATTTACATTCAAAGAACTTCATGAAATGGGGTTCAAATTGAAGATGCCATGAAGTAAGGGATCATCACTAATGACAAATGAGGCCAAGAGGCCGGTTTGTTCTAATTCAATCTTTGCGCCGCTGGGGTACGGTGGTAAGACCGTCTCACATAACCACAATGGCTGAGGACCCTTTGCCAACACTTGGGGCCCTAAACATCATCTAACCTTATCGACCTCTTGGGTAGAACTTTTAACTAGCTCTACATGACTATCTAGAGCCATGCATGTCTTGATAAAAAGGGCACCTAAAACCCTTAGAACCTCGACCACTCTAGACCCTCTTCCAAACCACGATCCACCAAATATCGTGCTTTTCATCAACATGGCTATGGCCATGAAACCGATGCTTTTAAGCTTAATCATAAGATTCAAGATCTCATCAACAACAAGATCATAGCTCCACCCAAAAATCAAATATGACCACTAACCCACTCCTCTACCCATAACAAGTCCCCACCCATAAACATCCACATTGTCCATACACTACCCACCTCATATGACATCTATATCACCCTCCCACCAAAGTCGATGTTGTTCATTCAAAACCGCAGACTTGTGCATGATGGACACATCTAATCCATAACTTGAGCCTCACAAATTGGTGACAGCGCCTATAGAAGAAGAGGTTTTGACCTCGGAAGGAGGCGTTGGTCGGGGAGTATGAACCCGAGCCATTACGTTGTTCACACTACTTAACTCGGGCCTAAGGTAGTCTGCCAACCTCGGTGGACATTAATGTGGTTAGGAGGATGGCCCAAACCGGGGTTGGATGATCTTCATGAGCTTGAAGAAGATTTGGACAACCTACAATTCTTTGGCGAACAAGATCAAGGCAATGTCCCGGATCGGTTGGTTTGATCTAAACAAGTCGTGATAATGCTTTGGTTGGCTAAGTGATGAGTCGGAACAAGGAAGAAAAATTGGAGTTAAACTAGAGGAAAGCGAGTTGGGATAAACTGCGGTGGCAGAAATTTGAAAGAAAAAGGAAACTACGGAGGGTACTTGTGCGGAAAACAAACCTAAGAGTTAGGTGTTGTGGAAGCTAGGACACACTAAATAGGAAGTTACTGCAGGCGGTTTGAAGAGAGAGAATTGAAGATAGCTAGAAGGCCACGACATCTTGTCGCCCTAGCGGAGGCTACTTGTCTGTAAAGTAATCCGAATTGAGGACAACGGTTTGTCGGCAGTTGATGGTGAGTGGTGGGAAGATAACATCTTGCCCCAATGACAAAGATTAGGAAGATCACATGGTGGATAGTACATAGTATTACGAAGAAATAGACTATCTCACGTAAGTGGATGGTATTTTAAACCTCCACACTTGGATCCAGAGCCATCGAGGAAAGGATTGGGAGGTTGAGAAGGAGAAAGAAAAGCTAAAAGAGGAGGCGGTTACGAAGCAACTCAAGCAGATCCAAGCTCCTTATAGCTTCATAGGTACTGCAAACAAGCGATATTATCGACAATGGATAAGGCTAAATTGTCCATTGACACTACGCCTGAAGCGGCTGTGGGCTTGAAGCAGTTTTCCTAAGTAGTACCAAGCTAATGTTCACTTTCTCTAATAAAGAGCTACCGTCAGAAGTATCGGCTCACAACAAGCTATTGTACATATCCGTTGAGTGTAGAAAGAAATGGGCGCTAGTGGTTTTAATGGACACCGGCTCTACTATCAATGTCTGTCCTTCTCGCTGCCTATCGATAGGCCTCAAAGCGGCGATTCGTTCCTGAACCAGGTGATTTGGGCATATGACAACATAAGCAGAGAAGTCATATGGATAGTGAAGGTGCAAGTCCAAGTGTGTCCTTCTGAGCATGAGATTGAGTTCCATGTACTTGATGTGCTAGCTACCTTTAACCTACTTCTAGGAAGGCCCTGGTTATATCACATGAAGGTTGTGTCCTCCACCCTCCATCAAATGCTGAAATATCCTCACAAGGGACTAGTGGCAACCGGTTTTGGGAACTCATCCATTCATCCATCGCCAAAGGTAACTACACCATTGCTAGAAATCAATCATGGTGATGAGGATGTATTTCTCTCGGGGTTCACTACGGCGGAAGCCCGAGTGGTGCGGACAATCTTAGCCGCGAACGAAGGCATGTACGTTAGTGCTCAGTCCATCTATTTCATGAACAAGTTGTGGCATGCTCCAGGAATGGAGCTCGAAAGGCGGAGAAAAGGTGTTGCGGCACTAGAGGTGCCACACAACCCACATACCTTTGGGTTGGACTATGTACCCACCAAGAGGTGGAGAAGAAAGAGAGAAGAAATGAGAGATAGAGCCAAGGCCAAGAGCACAGGAAGCACTATGAGGCTGGTCCACCCAATCAAGGAACGATGAATGGACGTTTTGTTAAAGAAGGAAGGATTTCCCTTTGTGGCTTTCTTGAGCCTTGGGTGGATTCCCCAGCGAGCGTTTTTCGATTTGAGATCTTCTTTGACCATCAAGCGTAAGGCGGTGATGAAGAAAATGCTAAACTAAGCGTCAGCGTTGGCGAAAGCAAAGAGGATGATTCAGGATAATAGTGAGGCTAGAGTAGGGTATGGCGGCGATCTCGATAGATCTTCGACCAACATGGAGAACTTGAGGATACCTTTACTAGCTCTATGATCGAGAGGAACGGTGTGGACTCCACGGTGATATTCTAGATGCATTGAGGGCACCATGCCTCACATGGCAATTGGAGAAAGGCCTTCTTTCTAGTTGAGATCGAGATGATGGCCGAATCTGATTCCACTTTTTTTATTGAGTCGGGATGAGATTCAAGTCGATCCAGGGAGTTTGAGTCGCACTTCAGGTGGTAACGGGATACCAAGGTCTGTCTAGGTCCTCTTTGCTTTCTCTTCGAGTCTATTGTAACCAAAGAGCGGAACTTATGAATGATAATGTTGCGATTCCATTTACTTCTCTGCCTTTGATTTGTGCATTGACCAAGATTTTCAAAATTTTAATGAAAGCGAAGAGGAAGAAATTCCTCGGGCTTTGAAAAACTTGATTGATAGAGAGAAGGAGGCGTGCTAAGCCTGTATTGATGAAATCATTGTAATTAATGTAGGAGTCTTGAGAAGGATCTTGCTTAGTCGAGATCGGGTCCACGTTGTTTTGAGGAACGCGAGGTTTTAATTGCTTTATTAAAAGATTTCAAAGATGTTTTGTGGTCCTCTGAGACATGCACAGAATCGATCACAGATTGTATAGCACGGATCCTTTGACCTGAGGCGAGCCGAGTCAAATAGAAGCGTGCGAGTTCGTTCAGTTGCGAAAATCAAGAAAGGGTCACCAGTTGATGAAGGATTCTTGATGGTGTCTGAGTATCAAACTTGGTTGGCCAATATCGTTCGATTCAAAGAAGGACCCGAATCGGGGTTTGTGCGACTTAGGGATTTGAACAAGCTAGTCTGAAAAGATAATTTTCCATTACGCGCATCGATGAGTTGGTAGATTTATGGCGGTGAGCATTGCTATCATTCATGGATAGGTTTTTGGGTATAATTTGATTACGATGGCACTTGGGAGGACAAAGAAAAGCTGCATTCACCACATCGTGGGGTACCTCACTTCTGAGTCATGCGTTTTGGGTTAAACGTCGGCGCTACATATCGAGGTTTGCAACCATGATCTTTCATGACATGATCCATAAGGAAGTAGAGTTGTATGTGGATGATATTATTATCAAGTCTAAAGAGCGAGAAGGCCACTACACCACGCTAGAAAAATTCTTTGAGCAGATCGAGTCTGATTGAGGTTGAACCCGCAATGCACTTTTGGGGTGACCATAGGAAAATCTTTGGGATTTGATCACATAGAGGAAGTGAAGTAGATCCATCCAAGATCAAGGCCATCTTAGAAATGCCACTACCAAGGACTAAAAAGAGGTCGTAACTTTACGGGAAAGTGCAATTCATAAAACTTTATCTCAAAATTAACCTTGACTTGTGAGCCCTTGTTTGGTCTCTTGAAAAAGGGAAGAAGTTTGATGGGATGATCGATGTCGGTTTGCTTTCGAGCAGTTAAGTAGTACGAGAATCCACCTATATTGTATTTGCTAGGCGGAAAGCCAGCGATCTGTATTTATATGTAGCGATTCAACCATGGGGTGCATGTTGGTGCAAGAATCGAAGATAAGGTGGAGATAGCCATCTATTATTTGAGCAACAAGATCTTGGATTATGAGACCCGTTACACTCGCTTAGAGAAAGCTTGTAGCTTTAGTATGGGTGACAAGGAAGTTGAGATACTACCTTAGCTCACTCCATAATTCTAGTTTAGATTAGATCTCATCAAATATCTCTTTGAGAAGCCGGCACTTACAGGCGGGTAGGCTAGCTCGTTGGTTGCTTCTTCTCTCCGAGTTCGACCTCTAGTATGTCATGTGCCGTCGGTCAAAGAAATTAAATGGCGAAATTTTGGTGACCATCCGGTGGGAGATAAAAGCGAGTACTGTTCCCGGATGAAGACATTTTGCAGGTAGAAGAGGAAACATGGACAATGTACTTTAACGGAGCATCTAATCAATATGGTTATGGGATAGGTATGTTGCTCATAGCACTCAATGATTCCTATATACGAGGCGTGTAATGTTGGTTTGGAAGCTGCCCTAAAACAAATGGCAGTAAGGTTGGATGTCATCGGAGACTCGAACTTGGTTGTTTCTCAAGCTAATAGAGATTGGAAGGTCAAAGAAGAGAAAATGAAGGTTTATCATCAAACCTCGGATATTCTAAATCCAAGGTTTGAAAAACTAACGTTCACACATTTGTTAAGAGAGAACAACCGGTTTGCTGATGTATTGGCAACTCTATCTTCCATGGTAGACATACCACTTAGAGTGAAGATCTATCCACCATGATGGTTTGGACTAACCAAGCCTCTACTGGAGAGAAGCTAGAAAGGAGCACGTCCTCCTCTCTATGTATGATTTCCAATAATGGCGCGGTAGTTCCCTAGGGAGGATGGATTGCAGAATTGCCGTACATAGAACCAATCTTGTCTTTGAAGGGATACTTTACCAACTGATGGACCGTTGATGACATCGCTTTCATCTGATGTAGCCAAGGCCTTCCCAGTAGTAGATTGATCGTGGCCGGTATATCCATTACATGGAATTCCACCTCGTGTTCGAACGAGCTGATTAGGATATGGCTCTTGAACGTTTCCATAACATCCCGACTTGTATTATCATAAGCCTTGATGACCTGAGTCGTAGGTGTAAAGTCAGCCGGTCTCAAATCGATGGCGTAGGTAGTCCTCACTGGACATACATTGATCACCGATCCGGTATCTACTAGCACCACCGGAATCCACTTTTTCTGACTTTTCAGGGTTACATATAAGGGTCGGTTGTGGTTGGCACTCTCTGGTGGCAATTCCTTGTCTGTAAAAGATATCACCGGCTTAACATCCCCAGTTGAAACCAACAATACCAATTGGTCAGCAATGGTGTCGATGGCTGACTTAGTGGGTTCATTACCTCTAACAATGCTTGCTTATGCTCTAGAAGCCATTATCGCCCCAGTTGATATGTTACTTTGAATCTTCTTGAGCTAGTTCAAGACCAGGTTTCCTTCAACATCCTTTTCTTTTGATCTCTCAACCTCTTTGTTGGAAGATTCCGACTGATCTAAGGCCGCGGGTTTGAAGTACTGACCACTCCGGGTCATGTGATTAATCTCATCAGTATACCAAATGGCATAAGGGGCATTATTCTTCAACCATTCGTCAGTGTATGCATGACTTAAGTCATTGTCTTCCCACCACTCTCCTATAGCCATGGTGAGCCATTATTTGGTTTTATCAAAGCATGTTTACATCATGGACCCCGTCATCATACAATTCCTCCTCCACCACAACTTTGGTTTTGTATCGATATTTTGAGCTTCCTTAACATCCTTTTCTAGTCACTAGGTTGCCATTCGACCTTTTGGTAGCTTAGACATCACCTACCGTTGTCTTAGGTTCTTCTTTCCCTTTTCCTTTTCTCTGCTCCAGAGCTATCTCTGTCTGGATCTCTTCTATTCTTTCCCTTTGAAATTGTTCCAGTGCCTGTTCTTTCTCAGCCAGAGGTACAACCTCCACCTTGTCGCTAGCACTAATTCCCTATTTTTTCCCAGTCTCTCCTATCTGTCTCTCCACATCTGACTCCTTCTCCTTGACCACCCATTGCTTGTTTTAAATTTGGCAGATCCCCCATCTAGATTCTCTTCGGCTCGGCGAGTCTTTTTCGATTCGACCAAGTCATTGAGGCCTCGTTAGGCCAATCATTCTAATTGCCCTAGCGGTCCTCGATAGCATTATCTTGATGAAATCCGACAATATGACTCGGCTTTGGTGATTGTGACGCGATATATAAACTAGGGTCATACTTCTACGTGGTGAGGCCCTTTCTCTTCTTGGGCATCGAAAACCCTTCTCTAGTGCACTCTCTTTCTTCTCCATTTCTACTACGAGTTGATTTGGGTTCGTGGTGTTAAATCCATCATGCACATGTCCATGCCTACGGAATAATCACCTTTGGCTTGATAGATGAGATGGGGTCATGTATATCTTTGGGGTAAAAAGAAAGCGGTAGTGTATGTGTAATGTTTGGGTATGGGGACTTGGTTGTGTAGAGGAAGTGGGTTGGTGGTTACGTTCGATTTGGCAAGTGGAGCAATGACTTTGTTGTCAATGAGATCTGGATCTATGGCGTAAGTAATAGCATAGGTCCGTAGGATGGCCGTGTTGTTGGTGGAAGAAACGATCTTGGGTCGGGTCATGTCTAAGCGGTAGTAGGTCGAGGGAGAATCGCGGATCAGCGGCGTGAGATGTCCCATTTCTATTAACATTTTGAGGGTGTGGGTTGGGTTCATATGGAGATGGGTAAAGATTCTTTGATTTCGGAGTGGGCCGGTATTTTGTGAAGGTTGTGAGGTTGTGGCAGTAGCAAAGGGATCAACTATCTTGGCCGTTGTGACAATAGTACTGACATCTATAGGCTACGGAATAGTGCTACTGCTAGCATTGGTACTCCAGGAGAATGGCCTTCTGGCAGGTTCACTAGTTCTGTGGATGATACCCATCTTGAATGCACTCTTAATCTAGACCCCTAACTCGTGTAAGGAAGCAAGTATGGACGGTGCCACTATCATTCTCTCTGACATATTTGGCTCAAGGTTACGGACCACCAGGCGGACTTGCTTTCTTCGAAGGTCTATTTGTCATTCTTGCTACTTTTGCCCTCCATCACGGAAACAAATTCAATGAATGATTCTTTGGGGTTACGGGTAGTAGCCTCCAACTCACTAATGGTTACCTCTATCTGAGCATTATAAAGTACTGGTTGACAAGCGCCTCGGATAACTCCTCCTAATTTTGCTTCGTGAGTCCTCCAACTTAGCGTGCAGGATGGCGCCACATCAAACAAGGTTCTTCCAAATAGTAATAGTTTCGAGCCTAGGCAGGCCAATTGGCCTTAGCACATTTGAAAACAAGAAGGCGTGCACAATCAGTTCCCACTTCCATTGAATCTGTCGATGTGGGGCATCTTAAATTTTTTGATGTCGAGAAGCCTTAGTGTGCCGTCTTCAATATCAGGAATGGAATTGAAGCCTAGGATTTTTTCAATGCTTTCTTCAATCTAGCAATCTTAACTAAGGTCGAATCGATTTCATTGATATCAAAAGGAAAAGTTCCTGCGGGGGGTTGAACCGGAGGCCGATAAGCTAGAGCCGGGGGAAACATTTCCTGAGGATCTGAGATTTGGGGATTTTCTACTGGTGGAGGTGGATTTGGGTTTGGCTATGTGTAGACACCCCATTTTTGACCGTCCTCAAGACTTGGACGTCACCGCTTGAACACTCGGTGATTACCCATGTTCGTGTTCATCTTGAGTTCCCGGAGGTCTCGGCTATGCGCCTTGCCTCAGAATCTCTCGACTCGACTGTTCTATGTCTGGTTTTGCACCAAACACTTGTGCTTTGCCTTGGAGGGGCAGGGAATGGCTTGTAGGCCATCCCCACACTCCACCGGGCATGGCTTGAGGGCACCCGATGTGTTTTGTTGCCAGTGGCCAAGTGTTTGGCCGACACTATAGATGGCCGGCTATCTTTTTTTGGTCAATTGCATCTTTGGCTGGCCGACTACTGTACATATGCTTTTGCAGATATTTTGGCACAGCTGGCATGCACTTAGCTCCCCTCCATACACGTGTATAGAGGGATCTCCCTCTTTAGAAGCTTGTCTTGTAAGCTTTACAAGACTAAAGCTCTATAAAAGAGGGGCTCTTCTCTCTTGTCAAGGGTTAGACATTTTTAGACAGCATTTCCAGAGCTTTGAGTTCTAGGGTTAGGGTTTGCATATATCCTATCTCTATATTTCTCTCTTTTTGTGTATTTTGTGTGTGTTTTGCCTTGGTTTTGCACACAAACACCCACCATCACACCTTTTCTTGGAGCTGAGGCCCTTAAGGGTTATTTTTGGAGTTTTGGAGCTGGTTTGAGCTTGAGGAACCAACTGGTCCACCATTGGTGAAGAGGGTCTTCAAGGGTAAGAAGCTTGTCCCTTTATTCCCCATTTTTGCATTATATTTTTTCCTACCTTACAACTATTTTTGAGCTTTGTGTATAACATATAAAAGTTCTGTTTTTTAGTGCTCCAAATAGTTTGTTAAGGGTGCTTTAAGCTTTGGGTTTGTTTGACCCCTCTTAAGCCTTGTAAGGCTTCATTTTGTGCCATTTTGAGTGGACTCCAGGACCATTGTATTTGGGCCTCCTCACCACTGAAATCTTGAGGATTTGAGAGGTGAGGATGGTTATAAGGTCCTAGGAAGGAGAGGGCCACCCTCTCCTTGTTGTCATAAAAAGGACCATCTTTGCCTCTTGAGGAAGCACCATGTTTAAGTGTATGTTGACCATGCCTTAGCTTTTTCATGCTTATTATGTCATAATATAGCATTGTTGTATGTTGGTTTTGGTACACCATGCTTGCTTAGCATACATGCCTTGTAATGCCTTGTCTTAGCCTTAACATGTCTCATGCTTTGAGTCCTTATTCAAGCATGTTTAGGCCTAACTTTGTGAAGCCTTTATGTTTATTTTGCCATGTTTAAGGTCTGTCCTTGGTTGTTTTGGTCGATCAAGACATGTATCATATAGCTCCTTTGCATTTTGGCTTGTTAGCCTTAAGTGTGTGAGTGTGTAGCATGCATTGCTTGCATCATTTGATAGTTTGGAACCATTTAACATGCCATTTCTGTCCATTTAACATGCTTTTTCTGTCCATTTAACATGCTTGTATGCTTGCCTTTAATGCCTCTTTGATGCTTTGGAAGCTTGTGTTGTATGTTCCATGTTTTGGGCAATTATGCATGCTTTTAGATTTGAGTCACTTAGATGCCATCTAGGTGTTCCTTTAGTATTGTCTAGATGCCTTGAACCTATTTTAAGTCCTCTTGGCCTTGTAAGGCTTGGTTGACTTAGTCATGGTTTAAGTCTTCTTGGCTTGCCTCAAGTATTTGGACCTTAATTGCATGCCACGCTTGTCTTGTTCATTTGGTTTGGCACCATTTTAGCATGATTTCAGAGCTTTCCATTGCATGCTAATTGTTCGTGTTTGCATCTTCTTAAGTGTGCTTAGAAGTTGCTCTTTATGTGAATGTTGGTCCATGTTTTCATGCATGTTTGTGTGTTGGACCTCACTTCCATAGCATCTTAGCCCTTATTTTAGACTTGTTTGAGAGTTGCCTAAATTAGTTTAAGTCCATCCCTTTGTTTGTTGCATGCACTCCTTGTATGTTGTAGCATATTGGTGAGTTGTTGCATGATTGAAATTGCATGATTGAATGAAGTCACATGTTGGCTTGCATGCTTGAATACCCACATTATGCCTTGCATACTTGTTGGTTGCATTGTCTCATGCCTTGCATGCCTTATATGCTTGTTTACATTTTCGTGTTGCATACTAGTCAACATGCTTAGGAATGCATTCCATGAGCATGCGTGCTTGACCTCTTGAAATGAGTATGATGGAGGTTGGGCCTCCTTGTATGTTTATTTGGTTTGCATTTCATTTGAAATTGAAGTTGCATGCTTGGTCTCTTGGGCCATCACGCATTGAAATGCGCAATTGGTGGTCCGAGAACTAAGGTTCATGTCCCTTTGAGTCATAAACATGATAAGGGATGTGTTGGTGCACATATTTGCTTGAAATGCATTGCCATGCCAAGTTTTGCCCTCTGCTGCTGTCAAACATAGATTCTGCAGAAAGATTTGGCGATCGGCCATCTTGATCTTGACCAAGCCACCATTTTGGCCGATGGATCAAATTTATGGCCGATGACCATTCTCTATGGTCGGTGGTGTTCTCCTTGAGCCGGTGGTGTTCCTGACATTGAAGAAGCAACCACGAGACTTTGGCGATCATCGAGAGGAAGCGGAGCGAGGAAAATAGAGGCATCTTGAGCATGGCAGTGGACTTCAGAGGGCACCCGAGCGCCCATGCATTGGACCCTCTTCTCGAGGCTGCTATTTAATGCTTAATTAGATTAATTAATTAATTTAATTAATTAATTAGGTGGTTTGTAATATTAATTAGCTTGCTAGTTGGTTAATCTGTATTATTCTTTCGATCCCTCCGAGTGAGGGCTAATTTGTAATAAGTGTGGGTGCGTGTGTGCATGTCTTCCAACCCCCACTTCTTTCTTCCCTTTTACTTACCTGCTTTGATGGTTAGTATTAGGGCATATTTACTTAGCATACCTTATGCTATGCATGCGTGCATCATTCATCAGTATTGCATGCACCGGGCTCGGCACATCATGCTAACTGCGTAAGTATTTCAATTCCAAATTGAATACGTGCTATCTGTGCATTTTCACATGTCATCCTTAGATTAGCCGAGCTTATTCTAGTGACATTTTGTATGCGATGCATTAGCCACTTAACATGAACTAGGATCACGCGCATGATTACTAATATGTTCTTGTTTTATACAGTACTTTGTAAGTATTTTATGCTTTAGCATCTTGCACAAGTGTGAATGTTAACATGACGACATGCTTACCATGTGGCTAGATGCTTATGTGATATAAGCTGCTGAATGCACGTGGGTGAAGAATTTGGATTGTTTGAGTTGGAACAACTCATTGAAATCCGTGTTTTAGCCTACTTCGGTAGCAAATCTCAGCGTTTTCCAAACAAGCGGATATGCAATGCTTCGTTCCAAATTAGGCAATCTAGTCTATACTTGTTTCTCTTGGCATAACATAGTAATTCTAGGCTAATACTTAGGAATAAGAGCATAATGTTTTCAAAACAAGATATCACGGTTAGTAGAGGCCGATCTTTGGATCGAGGCGAGAATGCTCATAGTGACCTTCCCCAATTGTACCCAAGCTCGAGCCAAGGCAACTTTGGTGATGCCGGACCGTGGCCTTTGGCAAGTCGGGGTTTCCTAAATTCCCCATTAAAAATATTTAGGTGGCGACTCTATATCTGGCAAAGCAGTCCATGTTTGGCACTTCTTTTCAAAAATCTGTTTTCTCAAAACGATTTGCCGGATTTGGACTCTTTGGTTCAAGATTAAGAACCGTGACACGAATTGAGTCCAAACTGTAGCACTGAGGCCCACAGGCGCGTCTACACTATGCTGTCGAGATCAGATGCATGGTTGATGCGGATGCCCAGATGTACGTCGTAGATTAGCGATAATTTCATCCTGTGTGGCCATCCTTTGGTTTATGGTATCCATGGTCCTCTGGAATGTTGCCATCATGGCAGCAAATTCTTCTGTGTTCTGTGCCATTGCTGGTTTAGATGGGTTAGATGTTGGTGAATTGCTTAAGTGAGAACGGATAGGTGTTTGCTGAATGCTTTGTACCGGTGTTGCTGACTATCTATTCCTTCTTCGTCGAAATGGCGAAGTGAGAATAACATAAGTGGCCACCAACAAGGTCTTAAGCTTTACAAAGCCTTCAAAGTGAGTCTACACAACTTGGGGAACATCGGGTTTTGAAGCTATGATGGTAAACTACCTAGAAAAGAAAAGAAAAACCATCGATCAAAATCGAGCGGCACCTCATTGAAGTCACGTGAGTAAAACATAAGCGAAGAACCCCAATTCCCACTAACTCGTTATCAAACTCATCTTGATATGAACCATCCTATCTGATCAAAAGCACATACCAAGTAAAAGAACTAAAACACACCTACGAGGGTGGTAAGGTTACCCTGTCCTTGATTTTTGACATGGTCTAGGCTGCATTACTTCAATCAATGAGTCTCACAACATTCTGCATATGGGTCGCATCATGTCCTAATTTGGAATAGTCACTATAGCTTCACTATATGTAACTAGGTCAAATGGTCGAAAGGTTACCTTGGCAAGATTACCTAATATACCTCTCACACCTAACAACGAGAAGTGAAAGGAGGATCAGGCGGTACAGCGATAATCCAGATCCAAGGGTTGTGTTTCCAACATGGCAGAGCCCATGATTGTTCAGCCTTTTGGGCAAGCCTTTTAGGCAAGCCTCCAGCAAACCATCCAGGAATAACAAATGGAAAACACAGTGACTTAAAGTAAACATGCAAATGCAATGCAAAAGAACATATAAATGTAGATAAAATTTCACATCATGAATTTCAAGTCTAGTTTTCTAAATCTGACAAAATGCTAGAAACTGTAGCATGCTTTTCGTCCTTTCAGATACGACTAGCCCTATAGTTCGGACTCCCGTGGTTCTGAATCTGATTTCACAAGTGCAATGTGAAACAGTGAAAACACAAAAGAGTCCAAATTCGGCAATTCTTTTGGAAAATCGATTTGAATAAAAAATGTCAAAAATGGACTACTTTGCTAGATTTTAGAGTCGCCACCTAAATGTTTTTGGGAAAATTTAGGAAACCTATGACTTGTGCCAAAGGCCACTTGTCTATCAATCACCAAAGTGTCTCGGCTCGGGAACTTAGGTACAAGAGGGGAAGGTCATGAATTGAGCACCCCACTCACCCGATCAAAGATCAGCCTCTACTAATCATGATGTGAGTCTTATTTACATCATATGCTCTTGTTCC
Organism: Camellia lanceoleosa; assembly: GCA_025200525.1. Taxonomy (NCBI): domain Eukaryota; kingdom Viridiplantae; phylum Streptophyta; class Magnoliopsida; order Ericales; family Theaceae; genus Camellia; species Camellia lanceoleosa. Next base: position 96,636,314 of record CM045772.1, on the reverse strand, counting down.
GATTATTAGACTAATATTACTATGTTTTGCACACAAATATAGACTAATTTGCAAAAGTTGGAAAACTTTGATTTCATATTTGTTTGAAAATTGTTTTGAATATGCATCACTTGAAAAAAAACGAGTTTGTATGTACATTAATCAATTTGTCCCAATTTTAGCAATTACCCTTCATCCACAGGCATTCAAACAAGTATATCAATTAAGCACTTAGCCTCATGGAAAGCATGCTCGATATGGCAACACAAATATACTATGTGATATGCTAAAACAATAAGTGCTCACCTAGTGCTCCAAGGCAAGCCAAATAGAGAAGAATAATTAGAAAACATGCATGTTCCTAAACCATTCAACGTGACTAATGCAATGTATACATTTATGCCACTTTTAATAGGCTCGGCTATGAGCATGGTATATGATCTGATTCCAAGACATGTGATAAATCACTTATTCAAGCAGTAAAAGTGAAATTGACATTGGTTAGTATGATGAGCCAAACCCAAATGCTTGAGACAAGTGTATGCGGACATGAGAAATGCTAAAAAAACATGATGCACTATGCTACCATCATAAGCGGATAAATAAAAGGGAGAAAGAAATGAGGGTTGGAAGACATACACGTTATTATGATTTTGCCCTCATGCAAGAGGGTCTGAATGAATTTCCAAGTGTCCAGATTAAACTAACTATTACAAAACCAAATGAATGAATAAACAACTAATTAGCTAAGCTATTACAACAAGACTAATAATAAGAAATAAGCTAGCTACTTAATTTATTACAACAAGGGCACACAATAAAACAAACTATCTAAGTTACTCAACAATAAACATTCATAAACATTACAATAATGCTAATTATATTTAATTACAATGATAATGAGAGCATTAATTTACAATATTTGATAGAATTAAAAAGCATAAGGATGGCATGCATGCGACGGTTTTCAGAAACAACTCTATCTGCCTTTCTTGGAATTTGCCCTGTTTCACCTTCAGCCACTGCCCCTTGTTTTCTACAAAACACTTTGTTTACCAAACATTGGTGCCTGACTGGCCCCCAATGAAGTTCGACCGGGCCCAAATAGAGCCGGTCGTGCCCTAATTTCATGCAAAACTCGGTTTTTGTGCTCTGAGGTGAAAACAGTGTAGACAGAATTTTTTGAGCTCTGTTTGTCTCTCTTACACTTCTCTGTCATGGAAAGCCTCAAGAAAATGGAGTCGTTTCTAAAACCATCAATGAGCAAGTTGCTTGCTTGATGATTTTGGCCACGATTTGGACAAAAATCAATGAATGCAATGAATCAACACCAACCCCTCCCCCCTATCATGGAGTGAGCTTAAAGAGGGAGGTAGAGACACTTCAAGGTTCATCAAAACATCATAAGTTGACGTATGATGACCCTTGACACAATGGACTCGGCATAACGTTCGACTGAACCCAAGCAATATAACTCATGTTCTTTTTGTTGGTTGGTTCATTTTAAGCCAAATTCATTAGTCTTTTCCATTCTTTAATCCATGTGTCCAAGGTGATGATTACGTCCCCTAAATGAGAAGCATGTCAAATGGGAAGTGATTTTTAACATGAAAGAGAGACCATGCCGTTGACGATGAATCTCCGTAGAGATTAAGCCATTAAGCATAGATCTCTAGCTCATGTTTTGAATAACCATCAACCTGTTGAAACAACTCTCAAACGAAAGAAATGGATGGTAAGTTGCTCATTTTAACAAGGAAATCAATTAAAGAAAAGCTAAAAACAACATACAACAAGCTATAGATGAGAACTTATGATACAACAAACGAACTAATCAAAGCTTGAACTAATTAAATAACCTAGGACAGCCCTAAAACAGCCCCTACTAGGTAAAAAAATAGTGGCTCAAAGTGCATGAAAAGAGCCCAAAAAGCTAAACAACAAGCAAAGAAAATAAGGCTAGTAAGCAAGAACAAGGAGGGGTGGCTAACCCCTCCACCTTTGAAACCTGAAAGCATGATTTTTAGCCTCTTTTAAACTCTGAAAATCAATTTGGAAAGCAAAGAAAAGGGTGTAATACAAGGGTTTGAGCTATAGGTGAAGGTGCAAGAAAGAGTGTTAACTCTCTCTACCCTTTGGTAGCTATCCAAACCCAAGCTTAGACACTTGAATAGGCTCATGACAATATAAAAACACAAGAAATAGATAGCAAGAGATAGCAAAGAAAGCAAGAGAAGAAGTAGCAAGCTTATACCTCTTAAAGAAGGTAAGCTCTTGTTTGTAACACAAACTTGGTTCAAGCACACTCTCAAGCTTGAATTGTGACTCACAAAGCTCAACCAAGGTTCTAAGGTTATGATTTAAGGTGATGTATGGTGTATGGATATTGATCAAGAGAGATAGGTTGGCTCAAAGATGACTTATATAGGAAGAAGGAGCTCTCTCTTGTGTGTATATATTTTTTTGAAAATTTTTAGCCCCTCAAAACAGAGATATAACCTCGTTTTTATAGAATTTGAGCAAAACAAGTCGAAAATATCTTCAAAAAATGATAGCTAGAGGGCTCTCGTCCAGAGCAGTGTGTATCGCCATCAAGACACGGTCGGACCCAAATAGACATGGCTGGCTCCCAATGGGGCATGGCCGGGCCCTAATGTGCTGCCTCACTCCCCTGTTTCAAACTCAGTATAAGGTGGTATAATGGTAAAAAATGAACCACTGAGGTAAGAACGAGACAAGTAGAAAATTTTTGGGATTATTTCGGGGCTCAACCTTGGATTCCCTCGTCGAGAACTCGAATCACACAATGCAATTTTCATCATCAAGTGCATTGAACCAAGCGCCTAAGTCTTACGGGTGGTCAAAAATAGGGTGTCTACATAGTCCTAACTAACCCATCATCACAAATCCAACAAAGGAGCCAAATTAACTAAGTACAATGGGTTTAAAGGAAAGTAGGCAATTAAATGACACCATATTGCTACTATAGCAATTAAACCAAGACTATGAACAAGCGATGGAATGCATGTGCATGAATTTAAATTTTTGTTCGAAAACCTCTATGTTTTGCTGCTAGAACCATTCTGTTTTGTAGTCAAAAGAAAAGATCTGTTTTGGCATGCAACCTTTGCTCTTACGCCAAAAGAGAACACTCTTGGTCTAAAGTAAGTGGTCGATCGGCCAAAAGAAGATGGTCGACCAAGCGGTTGATGGATGGTCGTCCTTTGTAGAAAAGAGCAGTACAAACATAGTGTTTTCAAGAGGTGTTTGCCCATTTTGCCTCCACTTAGGATTTAGGCAGGTTAAAGGAGGGGCAGAATTGATTCACAAACCATCAATATGCAAAGTTATTGCGTGATGATCAATGAGTCGATAGGACAAAGTTGAATAAATGAAAAGCAAAGACCAACAAAAACCCCTGTCTATCATGATTTTGATCAAGGGAAATGGTTGACTATGAAACTTGAACCATTTCAGCACTAGCGAGTATGAAATGACTTAAGACTCAAGAGGTTCAATTAATGTCCGATTGAACCCAAGTTGATATTATTATCTTGTTCTATTTTAGCCTCAATTTTATTACTTCATTTCATCACATTTCCATTCCTTAGTCATTTTAGTCCAAAAATGATAGTTAAGTCCACTAAAAGGAGAAGAATGTCAAACAATAAGTAGTTTTGGGCATGAGAGAGAGGTAATGCCCTTGTAATGAACCTCCGAAGAGATTAAACCATTTAGCATTGTATGGCCCCTTTCTCAAGCTTAAACAACACTCAGTTGAAACAATTGTCAAAGAAATAAAAGTCAAGAAAGGAGGGAGATTGCAGAGTTGATTACACATGAACACAAGTATGAAAAGCATGAAATAAATTCTATCAACTCCAATAGGTTGGTGGCTAAGGCCTAAACCACCAAACCTATGAGGACCATTACACCACAAGCATGCTATACAAAGCATAAATGAAATAAACAACCTAAAACAATCCTAAAACACTTAAAAATAGTGTTGAAATTAATGTACTAAAAGCTAAAAGTGTAAGCTAAAAGAATGGAGAAGTTGAGCTAGGAAACAAGTATAAGAAGGGGAGGCTAGCCCCTTCATTTTTGAAATTCAAAACACCATTTTAAGCCCTTTGAAAATCTCTAAAATTAAGTGGTGAAAAGCTCAAAAAAAAAGTTGATGAAGAGATGGGAAATACAAGGGTAAAAGCTTAGAAAGTAAGGTTCAAAGAAGGGTGGTTAACCCTTTACCTTTGATAGCTTTTAACCACAAGTTTCAGCCCATAAAAATAGTGTAAAACAATACAAAAATAGTAAGGAAAGAGTTAGAAGAAGTAGTGTAAGGATTGCACAAATTATACCTCTTGAAGAGGAGTAACTCCTTTGTTCATAAACCATAAAGTATTCACACTCAAGGGCTGAGATTTGAGCTCAAGAACCTCAGTAAGAAGAGGTAAAAATTTGGTTTAGGAAGTGTAGAGAGAGAGAGAGAGTGCTATGCAAGTCTTTGGCCTTTTGGAATTTTTTCTAACCTTTATTCCAAGAGAGGTGGTCATGTATATATAGGAAAACATGAACCTCAGTTGGAAATATCCGTATAGAGACAACTGGTGCAGTTCATGCACCTAGGGAGACAACTGGCAGCAGCTGGCAAGAGAATATTTGCCAGCTGGAAAACATAACTTGACCGACCACTATATTTTGGCTTTTGGCCATCTGTTTACTATGAGCCTCTGGATAGTCAAGTATGGTTTAGGTATGAAACAAACAGGTTTTTAGAAACCAAGACAGGTTTGATCAAGTATGTGCACAATTCTAGGCTCTAAAGTTTGGAAAACGGAAGCTCTTGCTGAGAAACTTGAGCGTACAAAGTTTAACATTTCATCATTGAGTGATGAACCTGAGGTGCCGAAGTCTTAAGGGCGGTCAAAAATGGGGTGTCTATAGTTGCTCCTCTTTCACGTAGTACCATATTTTGATTCATATCATTACCATGTGTAAACATCCATTTCTGCGTGCATCGGGTTCGGTTCATCATTCTAACAAATATTTTCATTTTTTACTTGAATACATGTGCTACCATATGTTTTAAGATTGATTCACATGACATATTAAAAACCAAACCTTGTAGTTGCATTTTGTATGTGTTGCATTAGTCACTTGCATAGTAGAGCATGCATTTTTCTAATGATTTTTATTTCTTTTGGCTTGCCTTGGTTGAGTACTAGGTGAGCATTTCTTACTTTAAAATATTGCATGTATGTCTATGTTTCCATATCAAACATGTTTACCATGAGGCTAAGTGCTTAATTGATATACCTCTTGAATGCCGATGGATGAAGGCTTTTTCGCTTAAATTGTGATGCTTTGATTAATGTACATGTGAGCTCACTTTTTTAAGTATCACTTATTCACAACTCTTTTCAAAACAAACATGAAATCAAAACATTCCAAAGTGAGTGAATTAGTCTATACTTGTGTGCATCACATAATAAAGATAGAATAATAATCAGAACAAGAGCATATACTGTACATAAGAATCACATCATGGTTAGTAGAGGCTGATCATTGATCGAGTGAGCGGCGTGCTCAACTCATGACCTTCCCCTCTCATACCTAAGTTCCTGAGCTGAGACACTTTGATTGTGATAGACAAATGGCCTTCGGCATGGGTCACGGGTTTCCTAAATTTTCCAAAAATATTTAGGTGGCGATTTTGAAATCGCAATCTGATCAATTTTTGGCATTTTTATTGTAAATCGATTTTCTAAAAGATTTGCGGTTGGACTCTTTTTGTTTTCACTATTTCACATTGCACTTGTGTAGACACTCCATTTTTACCACCCGTAAGACTTGGGCGCCACAGGTTGATCACTTGAGAATGAAGGCTATGTTGTGCAAAGGTTCGATTTCTTGAAGAAGAGGAGCTTCAAATCCCAACCTTACACCCCATTTTGGACCAAAGATATTTTTTGACCAAAATTATTTTAGACCTTAAAACCTTCTTTTTCAAAATATTTTTTCCAAATATCTCTATAATGTTCCGAGACTTGCATTTCGTTAAATATTGTGCTTTTCGGTAAACCGAGCAAGGACAAAGTGGAAATAAATGAAAGAGAGGTGAAATATTTGAAAAATCTTTCAAAACACCTTATTTAGAGGTTTGGAGTTGAAGAAAATAGGAGAGAAGGGAAGAAAATTGGCTGGTTGGAGTTAGGCATGAATCCAGTTAGGACCAAAACTGAGCATTCTTCACTAAAATATGCATATCTTTTTTTACACTTAAAATTTTGATGTGAGGCTGCCATCAATGGAAAGAAGACTTCAGGGCTTCAATTTAGACTCAGAATGACCTGCAAAGGAGTCGGAGGAAGAAGATATTCCCATTTGAAGTTGGACTGAGAGCAAATTTTTTAGCACGCCTTTGGTGGAGTTTGCTGGCCATGGATGGGCTTTGACGGCCATGTGCCGGCCATGAATGGCTTTTTTCAGCCATGTGCTATCCAAGGGTGGCTTTTTTCGGTCATTGGTGTCAAAAGGTAGTTTTTGTGCAGATATTTTTCCTCCAGCTATTCCACACTGCTCCAACTGTCCTATATAGATATTTTTGACCTGAGCTCACATTTTTCTATATATAGAGGACCTTCTCTATTGTTTTCAAGGTTAGAAAAATTTTGGGAGTCTCTCTCTCTACAATTCTCTCTCTCTAAATTTCTCTCTTTCTCTCTCTTGAACTTTTGTGCATACAAGTGCAAATACACTTTAAGTTTGCCTATCAACCCTTAACCAAAGTTGCTTATCTTTGGGCTGAGGTTACTTGGGACCCTCTTTGACTCTAGAAGGTGGTTGTGGCTTGCTTTGTTGCCTAATTGGTGCCTTAGCTTCAAGAGGTATAACTTTTGTTTAGTTAGCATGTTTTACTTACTTGCTTCACCATCTTTTTCTATTGTTTTTGGAATGTTCTTAGCCTGGTTTTGAACTATAAAAATCTTTGTTTTTATGACCTAAAAATGTTGTTTTGAGGCCCCAAAAATCGAGGGGTTGGCCAGCTCTCTTTATGCTTGTTTACTAGTTCAAAAGCTTTATGTTTTAGCTTATTGTCTTAGCTTCTTTTGTCATGTTTTCCAACTGAATTTGGGATATAAAAACTCTGTGTTTTTTGGGTTGAAGCTTGGGTCCTAAGGCCATTAAAGGTTGAGGGATTAATAGCCCTTCTTTGTACCTTGTTTTGGAGGCCTTTGCCGTTGTGTTTCCCACCATTGTATCATCTTTTTCAGAGCTTCTAACCACTGAATTTCAGAGGTTTTTCAGTGGCCAAAAACTTGTTTTGAGGTCCAAAATTGGAGGGGTCTCCTCATGTCTTGTTTGCATGCTTAGTTAGCATCACATGTTAGCATGTTTTTCTAGCTTAACTTAGCTCAAGTCCAACATGTTTTAGCTTCTGAAATAATCTGTTTTAGCTTTGTTTTGAGCTGGTTAGTTTGTTTGAGTCTTGTTTTGCATAGTTGTAGTGTAAGTCCTTTCACTAGCTTGGTGTTTTAAGGCTTTAACCACCATTGGTTTGAGTTGATTCCATGTTTTAGTGCTTTTTCTCACCTAATTTCAGCACTTATAATCTCTTCAATCTCCCTCATTTCTTCACTTTTTCATTTGCTTTGAGGGTTGTTTCAACCTTAGGGTTGTTTAAGGTTGAGATTGAGGCCCATGCTTAATGGTTTAATCCTCCTTTGAGGGTTCACTACCAACGGCATGAAGCTTCTCTCATGCCTTAAACTACCCCCTATTTGACACTTCCTTCCCTTTAGAGGACTTCTCACCAGTGGACTTAATTGGTTAAAGAATGGATTGGTAAGTTAAAATGAGTAAACAAGTAGAAACTAAAAGTGTGCAAGATAAGGAATTGGTTTTGTTTTGATGTGTTCAATCCGACGTTAATTGAACACAAGGAGAATTGGGACACTCAAAAGTGATGAAATGTGTCAAGTTTCCTAGGTCTCCATTTCCCTTGATCATGCATGATAGGGTGATGGTCATTTTGGTGTTGTTTGTGCATTTATTGAACTTGTATAAACTTGGTCCCTTAGCCATCATGCATGGAAATTGCTTGATTGATGGTTTGGGGGGCAAAGAGTTTTTCTTCTTTGAGCTTGTGTGATGATAAAGACGGTAAACAGTACAGATAATCTGTGAGAATACACTGTTTTGCTCTGTTTTGCTCTCTGTTGCAGCATGGATGTGTGAACCAGCAGTGGCCGACTGACCACCAATGGTAGCCGACCAACCCCTTGTCCCTCTTGTTGGCCATCAGTGATTTTTGCATAATGTGTTGGTAAGATGAAGCAGTGGTGTTATGGAAGTTGGCATAATTTTCAGTGATCAAATGTGCAAACAGAGACATGTAGCAGCAAAACAGTGGCTTTTCGGGTGAAGGACCAAGCATGCATGCATTCCTCGCTTTCCTGGATTAGCTAGTTAGTTTAATTAGCATTAGATCAAGCATGTGTTTTAATTAATTAGTTGTAGCTAATTAAGTGTTGTAAATAATTAGCTAGTTTAACTAGTTATTTAATTTCGGTTTGTAATAATTAGTTAACTAGAATTAGTTAATTAATTTCATGTTTTGTAATAGTTAGCTTATTTAGCGTAGCTAGTTGGTTAGTTTATTCATTCGGACCCTCCTTCGCGAGGGCATAATATTGTAATAAGTGTGCGTGCGTGTGTGTATGTCTTCCAACTTCACGTCTTTCTCTCTTTTATTTAATCACTTTTGATGGTTAGATTAGGGATCATGTTTCGATTAGTATATCGCATGCTTGCATCTATTCATTTGTCTTGCATGCACTGAGGCTCGGCACATCATTCAAATTGCATCGCCATTCAATATCTTCTTTGAATACGTGTTTAATCGCATGTTGTTTAAATGCTTCATATGCCATATTAGTAGCTGAGACTATTAATTGCATATTGCATGTGTTGCATTAGGCATCTTGTATAGTTAGGATCATGCATCTTTCTAACTAGTTTCTGTTTTGGCTTGGAGTACTCAGTGAGTTTTTATGCTTTAGCATACTTGCATGAGTGTGATTGTCATGATGCCATGATTAGCATGCTTGCCATGAGGCTATGTGCTTAAATGCTAAATTGCATGAATGCTTGTGGATGAAGGCTTGTTGTTTGAATTGGAACAATTCAATGAATGTGAGTTTTAAGCCCATTTTGTTATGGCAAAATCATGTTTTAAGCCCAATATGTTTGGTGGCAAATCCGTATTTCTAAGCCCACTTGAGGTGGCAAATTCAAACCATTTTCGCAAATAAACCTGAGTTGGATTGTTTCAAATTGAGCAAACTAGTTTGTACTTGATTGTGCGCGTCACGTAGTAAAGCTAGCTTAATAATCAAAATAATAACACATAATGTTTATAAAAATCATATCATGATTAGTAGAGGCCGATCTTCGATCGGGTGGCGAGTGCTCATTCGGGACCTTCCTCTCGTGCCCAAGTTCGAGCCGAGGCAACTTTGGTGATGACGGACAAGTGGCCTTCGGCACGAGTCAGGGTTTCCTAAATTTTTCCAAAAACAAATTATTTAGGTGGCGACTCTATATCTGGCAAAGCAATCCAATTTTGGCATTATTTGAATTAAAATCGATTTTCCAAAAAAGTTTGCCGAATTTGGACTCTTTGGTGATTATCAGTTTCACATTGCACTTTGTGAGACTAGATTTAGAACCGCGGGAGTCCAAACTGTGAGGCCTTCTTTCAAACCTTTCCAAAAGGCGGGGCGCAAAAAAAGGCGAGTCCACAACTTGTGAAATCAGATTAAGAACCACAGGAGTCCGAACTGTAGGGCTATTGTATCCGAGGAGACTAAACGCCTCCAAGGAGCAACGAAAAACTAGCTATAGCCACTCATTTTTCAGTTGGATCACCATTTACGTTTATAAAAATTGGGTTGACTATATACTTCAACAGTGGGAATAAATTTGAAATCGAATCAAATAATTTGGAATTCAAAGAATAATATTATTTATAAAGTTTAAATTTTTTTTAGAACTTCTAGTCTCGGAAATTGGTGGAATTGTAATTTGAAGTAAAAACACTAAAATCCATTTCAAACAAATGTGATTTTTACTCATATATTTTTTACCAAAAAAACTAAAAATTACTTGCCAAACGATCCTTAGTGTCATTGACCAATGTGACCACACGAACAAGAATGTGCTACATGAGGGGTGCCATATAACACACTACGAACACGAATGTGACACCATAAAATGGAGACAATACGCAAATTGAAATATACTAACAATGTCAAACAAAATATAACAACATATAAAATAACGGTACGCGTGCCGATTTATCGAATAATGTGACAACATAAATGAGAATGTGAGGTGCAAAAATTGATGTGTGACACACCCCCAACATTAATGTGACAACATATACAATGGGTATATGACACTTTGAAAATGTGACACATTGAAAGACAATGTGACATATGCCATTTGAAACATGAACCAAATCTGCCTAACAAAAACCACCACCCGAAGTTGTGTTATTTGTATTTTTCAAGGCCCTATGACAAGTAACAAACACTCCCATAAATTCACATTCACAATCTGGGTAGTAGAGATGGGAAGTCAAATTTGGTCAGAACAATCCACCATCGCCATGTAATGTGAATGTCAAAACCAACAATTTAAACAACCTAGATATTAGATTAACGAGTATAATGTGCATTACAAAAAATGAAAGTCAAATCTCGTATAATACTATTCAAATGTCAGCTTATCATTCCCCAATCCTATTGACATTCCTACTGGCATTACTGACTGATACATACCGCCCTATTATAACAAACAAGTGCAAACAAAAAGTTATGACTTAAACATTCTAACATATTCCCACAGAAAATGTACGAATCAAAAATCATATTGACAATGCTACCCAAAACATACAAAAACATGATGACAACAAAAAAATTTTAAAGTCAAACGTATTGTGCCATTCAAAAACTAACTATATGTGAATTTAGAGACAAAAAAAAAAAAAAAAAAAAACACAATGCACCCATTTGGCATCATTGGAAGATTGTTCCAATTGTCAAATGTCATCAACAAATGACCTTATTGGGTCGTTCACAAATGACTTCACCATATCGGCTCACATTGTCTTGCAGCTCTCCCCTCCCATTGACTTGTCCACATCAAGGTGACACATGGTTACTTCATAATGAAGCATACTATAATTCCATAATCAATCCTGTCAGTAAAATTTTAGACATTAGTAAATACGTTAAAACGAACCACATGCAATGTATGGAAACATCAATGATATTAATTGCAAACAAACATAATTCTCACTTACGAGTCTGCTTTTTGTTGTAGACAATAATCAACTGCTAAAAGTTCCTTCACCAAATCTTGTGTTTCAACTGCGCCAACCTTCAGTCTATGCCTTATGTAATCCTCAAAGTATCCCTTATATGTTATTGTCAAATTTATACTACCAAGTAATTAGTATTGTTTGTCAAATATAAATTACAAAGACCAGCGAAATTAACTAATTCACGTTTACTAACCAACAACCATGCTTCCCAGTAATGTTTGTCTTCCCTCCCACGTCTTGGTTTCATAGAGTTGTAATGCATCCAAAATCCCTCCTCAGTGTCATAAACCATAAGTGTCCAATGGTTATTTAAGTGGATTGGGAATTGAATATATCCAGCTTTGAGGGCATGAGGGGCCTGACGCCAAGTACCGCACGCATCTTTGCCCACATCTCTAATCGTAGGCTTCACGCATTCGATTTTGTGTTAGTTACCACAAACATAAAATGTTTAACAATAATTTATCAAACGTCATATCTTACTAAACACAAATTGTTGAAAATATATGATTTCTCCTCATCCGTGGATCCAGGTCACATGTTTGCTGCTCATACATCAGCATTTCGCCGTACGAATCAATTACCTATGTGCACAAGTAAAACATCTATGACTTTGCTTGACTCATATACATTTACGTTATTAAATTGCGTCCGCATGTTCATAATCATCAGACGTTGCAAGAATAATTAAGGATACCATACTTACATTGCCCGCCAATCCCTTAACGAGTGCCTGTATGTCATTGAAACACACATAATTGGAACCATTCTGCCAGTCCAGATTTGCACACTAATAATTCAACAAGACATTGTTCAACACTAAATTCATATACAAATAAAATTGGTAATAGTAAGTTTGGAAATGTACCTATCCCTGCCTTTCTCGTAAGCTTCTTTAAGCTTGTCTTTCTCTTGTGTTAATAACAACTTCCAAATTCGGCAAACGATTAGTCAAATCAAACCGAGAAAATGTTCTCTCTGGCTCTGCAAGGTCATCAACCTCTATAATATCATCATGCATGATCTGCTTATCGGTACACTCACCCACATCGACCACACCGCCCTCGGGTGGTTTTTTCAACCTCCACAAAACCAAGAGGTAATCATACTCTGGTAGTTTGTGTTCCTTTTTGTTTTTATTTTTAATGTTTTGAGTTCTGCAACATAGCTACTATTCTAGTAGTTTGATTGATTACATGCATCATATCCATATCACATGCAATATGCCCAATTTGATGGGTGTGGGTCACATTGGTATCCACCCCTCGTAACTCTGCCTTCACATTCACATCAGACGGAGATGATGCCGACAATGGCATAATATCAAGTATGTTTGTCTCACAATGGTACATGGTCGGATGACTTTGCACCATATCATGTACACCAACAGCTGTTTAGGTGTATTCATGCACTACATACTCCTCTAACTGATCCACAAGCTTGGTGTTTTTGGTGTTAAGCTCAATCACTAGATGATTCAGCCTTTCTATCTCGCAATCTTTCTGGTTATTGCATAGTGTGTATTCATGTGCTAACTTCCTATATTTTTCTTTGTTTGATGCCTTTATTGTTGAAAGTTGTGTCTCCAAATCAACTATAACATCACATTTATAGCTGAGTTCTACCTCAAGCACACCAATTTTACCCAATGCTTTATGGTATTCTTCAAACGTAGATGCACACTGACCAAAATGACCGTTATAATCAGCACCACCTCTGTTGACACCCCTTTCATGTTGTACATTTTCTTTTACGTTGTTGAGTCCATGGACACAAATACCATCAGTCGAACCCAAAATGCTGCCATCTACAATTGTCCTACTACTTGAACTCGTGTTCCCACCAACCCCACTGCGATACGAACATTCGCCATTTGCTTCAATTTCCTTCACGTCATTCACCTTCGTGATGGTCCATACAATTAAACATGGGATGAATGATGTAGCCAAATGTTGCCGTTCAACATGACTCATGTGCAGCTCTCCTACCACAACCTGTAGAAAAAAAAATGCAAATATCACAAATAGTAATTGGCACATGTCATATTTATGCTAACACTAACACACATGGATACATCAATATCATGCAGCTGATCGATGTCCACAAATCTTATCTTTGTGACCAACTTGCTAATATTCCATTTCATGAACCTCGAAAATCCATCTCTACGATTGGTGTTGATCAAGTTAGTGTGCCCACATATCCAAAACTGTAGATCCATGGGTAAAAAAAATTAAGTTGTCAAATTTATTCGAAACGAATACACATACCAAAGCTACCAAAAAAAATATAATTAACTAAACGGGAAAAAAAATAATCTGAGCACTTACAAGCAGGGCAATTACATTTACAAAAATAATAATGTCCATGTCCTGACATCCTAATGAAGGCAACAAAAGAGATTAGAACATTTACAAATGTACCGAAGCTAACTTACTCGCATCCTAATGCGGTAGACAACAAAAATTCATTCCACATAAGCACGTAGTCACGTGAACACATACAAATTTCATTCCCGGATAATGATTGTTCCGCGGCGTTGTCAGAGTTCCAATTAGAAACAGTAGTGATCAAGTGCTCTTCTAATAGGACTTCTAGAAACCCATAGATCCAATAAATATCCTAGAAACAAAACCCCATACCCATATAATCATATAAGCATGTTATCATGTAAGCACATCGTACATACTAAAGTCTCTATCAAGCGAGACAAACCCATTGTGATAATAACAACTTCCTACATACCCAAAGTATTCAAACTCGGTATGCTCTGATACCAAATTGTTACGCCCCCAAATAATTACAATCATTCAACTCCAAACACGGTACAAAGTGATGTAGATACAATAAGAAGTTTTCATTAATCAAAGTTAATATACAAGAGGTGACACATGTGATATACATTCATAAATCATTCATCTGAATCTCTGACATGTATTACAAGAAGTAATAAGGTATGAAAGCTAAATAGATATCCAAGTGCCCTAAAGGCTTACATCTTTCCAAGATCGTGCTTGGTTATAACAAAAATGAGTCATAAGCTCAATACAAATAAAGCCCTAGGCTTATACAAAAGATATATATAGATCAACAAAAGTGAGCTTTCAGCTCTACAATCCTCCCAAACTAAGGCCTTGGCGGAGTCATATCACCAGCACCTGAAAATGTTATCCTAAGTAGGGTGAGCCAAGGCTCAGTAGAAACAATCTAGTACAATATATGAATCTTAACAAAGATATAAATATGATATGCATATACAATGCCCATGACAAAATCATTCGTATTCTTACAAGATCTTCATATACCAAGTTTCATAGTCCAAGCCATTTTATCTTAATTCATGTCATGATAAGTCATTTCACCTCAATCCATGAGTTAAGTACATTGTTATCCAGACAACACAACTGAGGCTACAACTCAGTGGTTCTCTAACCAATTCAATCATTTCACAAACACTTCAAATTTTCCATTTTATGAAAATTTCGTCCACGGGATCAGCACCCATGTGTACGCGCGGTTTTCGAGACTTTTACCCTAGATACAGAGGCCAACTTAATTCAATGGAGTCCATCCCCTTTCTTCTCCTAAATATAGAGTGCATCTCCTTTCTTTTCGCAAATATCATACATATACAATGTATTAAAATACAGCCATATTCAATGATAACAGTTAAGAGATTAGTTTCAATTCACCTAATCCTCATGCAATTTATACAACAATCATAGTTATCCTTCACTGATAGCCCAAAACAAATATTTCTAAACAGATATACAATCTCCAAGATAGATAAATTAAATAATTTTCATAGGTAAAAGATATTACACATCCAACTTCACCATTTATATAAACATTCATCTAATTTCACATTCCCAATACCAATTTCACTATTTATACAAAATAATTATTTGAAACATTTTAGGACAAACTTCATTTTCTTCCAAATCCAACCCATGTGTCAAAATTAACAAATTTAACACAACCCATCCTCATTTCTACACCCATAACCATTTTCAATACCTTCATTTGAAAATCCCTCTTTTGATTTTAAACCAAAACCCCTAGGTTTGTCTAAAATCCTCCAAATTTCAACATTATTTACACAATCAATGAATGACAAAGTTAAAAATCATAGGAGAGTGTAGAAAGTCCCTACCTCAAAGTTAGAAGATGAGCAAAGCACAAAGAAAACTTCAAAGACGCTTGAAATCGACTTTTGTTGAATCAAAATGGAGCCCTTGTGATGCTCTACATTTTTCCTAAAGACACTAGGGTAGCGAAACCAGCGGATCTAGGTGAAAATATAGAGAGAATGTGAGTTTTAGAGAGAGGCTCTAGATCTAGGGTTTTGGAAAGAAAAGAGATGACAAAGTGATGTATAAGGAGGCTATTGGGAGTTAATATATGCACAGTTCGTTCGAGCGCAAGAAGTGACTCGGCGTTAGACACAAAAAGTTGTTCCGCTCGAGTGCAAAAAGTGATGCTCGAGTGCAGAATGCACACTCCCAGTAGTTTTGCAAACAATAGACCAACGCTTGAGTGCAAGAAGGGCCGCTCGAGCTAAGCTTGCTCGAGCGCAAAAAGAACCGCTCGAGCATAGAATGCACTCTCCTAGTAGTTTTGCAAAACTACAAAAGTACTGAAAATTCACAAAGCCCGCTTGAGCGCAAGAAGTACCGCTCGAATGAAGAAACAAAATTCTGGACAACAAGAGTTTGGAAACAAAGCAACCAACCTGTCCCAAACGCAAACACAACAATCCTAAAGCCAAATTTAAGGAGATTCAATGGAAGCAAGATGTAAATAACAATATGAAACCATTAAACCCAAGTCATTCAACAAGTATCGGGTCAAAACCGGAAACGCTATAGATGAGAAGTTTATTTCGAATCAAACAATACCAATCATTTAATCTTTAATTAGGTCAATCTTTAGTTGATTTCAAATCAAACAAATTTAACCAATATATTTTAATAAAACTGCTAAAATCGTTGTTAAACCAACGAATTAGTCAAATCAAAAATGATTTAGCCTAATCGGTTAGGTTAAAAGACCAACCAACTTATACAAAAATTAATTAAATAAAACTTTTAAATTTTATTTTAAAATTTAAACTGTCTTAAATTGAAAAATGCACAACACTAGAATATTAAAAATATTAAATGGGAGTACAAGATTCACTTTATATAAGTAAAACAACTCACTTTTTCTTTCTTTTCTCAATATAGGATTATAAAATAGATCATATCATAGGCTAATTAGAGTTTTTATTTTAAAATTTGAACTGTCTTGAACTGAACTATGCACAACACTACAATATTTAATGAGAGTATAAGATTTACTTTATATAAGTGAAACAACTCACTTTCTTTTTTCTCGAGATGTGAGACTATAAAATAAATTATAAACTAATTAGAATTTTATTTTTATATGGTTAAATGAAAGTTAGCCAATGGAAAATTTTTTAATTGTTTAAAATTAAGAAAATCAATATGAGAAATTGCTCTTAAACCAACTAATCAGCCAAACTAAAAACATTTTAGCCTAATCGGTTAGGTCAAATGACCAATGAACTTATATAAAAATTAATTAATTAATTAAAACTTTTAAATGATATTTTAAATTTAAAATTTAAAATGGCTTGAATTGAAGCATGCACAATGCTACAATATTAAGGTTCACTTTATATAAGTAAAACAATCCATTTTTTCCTTCTTTTTTCGATATGGAATTATAAAATAAAAGTTTACAATTATTTGGACATGAAATTTATTTTTAATCAAGCAATCTCAATCGTTCAATCTTTAATCAGTTCATTTTTCAGTTTATTTTGAATCAAACAAATCTAATCGATATATTTTAATAAAACTGCTAAAATCGTGATTAAACCAACAAATTAGTCAAATAAAAAATGATTTAGCTTAATCGGTTAAGTTAAAAGACCAACTAACTTACACAAAAATTAATTAATAAAAACTTTTAAATTTTATTTTAACATTTAAATTATATTAAATTGAAACATGCACAATATTACAATATTAAATGAGAGTATAAGATTCACTTTATAAGAGTAAAACAATTTACTTTTTCCTTCTTCTCCCGATGTGAGATTATCAAATAAATCATAGATTAATGAGCTAGCTTAATGGAGATTTTCTTAATTGTTTAAAATTAATAAAATCAAGAAAATTAATATGAGATATTAAAGCTCTCACAATGCTCTTCCCTGAAAATGATTCAGCCTAATCGGTTATGTCAAATGACCAACCAACTTATACAAAAATTAATTAATTAAAACTTTAAATGATATTTAATTTTTAAAATTTAAATTGGCTTGAATTAAAGCATGCACAATACTATAGTATTAATATTCACTTTATATAAGTAAAACAACTCACTTTTTCTTTCTTTTTTTGATGTGGGATTACAAAATAAAAGTTTACAATTATTTGGACAGGAAGTTTATTTCTAATCAAGCAATTTCAGTTGTTCAATCTTTAATCAAATCAATATTTAGTTTATTTCGAATCAGACAAATCTAATCAATATATTTTGATAAAACTACTAAAATCGCGGTTAAACCAATGAGTCAGTCAAATAAAAAATGTAATTGGTTAGGTCAAAAGACCAACCAACTTACACAAAAGTTAATTAATTAAAAATCTTAAATTTTATTTTAAAATTTAAACTATATTAAATTGAAACATGTTCAATACTATAATATTAAATGAGAATATAGGATTGACTTTATATGAGTAAAACAATTCACTTTTTTTCTTTTTCTTCTGGTGTGGGATTATCAAATAAATCATGGACTAATTAGCTAGCTAATGGAGATTTTTTTAATTGTTTAAAATTAAGAAAATCAAGAGAATTAGTATGAGATATTGAAATTCTCACAATACTCCTCACTAAAAAACCCCTTTTCCTTATATAATATATAGATTTGATTACAAAATTAAATACAAAGATAAAATTAAGACATTTTATAAGACTCATTTCATATAAAATGATTAAGTATCCTTAAATTTTTTAAAAAATAAATAGACGCAACATTTTCTACCACTAATGTCGCCTAACTGCTATTATAACTCACATTGTGTTTTGTGATGTGAGAAGTTATTCACCGGTATCGGGATATAGTCGTTTTTAGAAATATTATGATTGATGGAAAGATAGGGCATATGACTTTATGTTAAGAGATGGGTAAATGATAAAGAGACTTGAGAAACTTGATCTCAAGATAAGGAATAACCAATTATGCAGAAAGATGTGGTCCATACATTTATTTGGAAATTTTCAACTTTTTGTGATCAAATTTCCATTGTAGACTTGATCAAGCCAACTGCTAGTGGCAAGCTGAATTTTTAAATTTATTACGTAATGTCATCCAATTTAATTAAAAGATATTGTAGACACCCCATTTTTCACCGCCCTTAAGACTTGGACGCTACTGATTGTTTACTTGCTGATGAAAGATGTGCAGTGCAAAGATTCGATTTTTTCGGCAAGAGGAGCTTCAAATCCCAACTTCATACCCCTTTTGGACCAAAATGATTTTGACCAAAAAGATTTTAGACCTTAGAACCCTCTCATTCAAAACATTTTTGAAAAAGTTTCTACGATGTTTTAAGGCTCGCATTTCGCTACATGTTGCGTTTTTCGGTAAACCGAGCAAGGACAAAGTGGAAATGAATGAAAGAGATGTGAAATCTCTGAAAAATACTTCAAAACACCTTGTTTAGAGGTTTGGAGTTGAAGAAAATAGGAGAGGAGAGAAGAAACTAGCTGAAGAGAAGTTAGGCATGAATCCAGGTAGGATCGAAACTGAGCAGCTTCACTAAAATGAGCATAACATTTTGTACACTTGGAATTTTGATGTGAGGCTAATACCATTGGACTTCTGGGGCTTCAATTTAGATACAAGAATGACCTTAAAAGGAGTCCAGATGAAGGAGTTATGTCTGTTTGAAGTTGGACCTAGAGAGTACATTTTCTCTGCCGGCCACTGGTGAAGGGGGCGGCCCATGAATGATCCAGTGCTGCCCATTGATGGTCCTTGCCGGCCAGAAATGATGTAGTGCCGGCCATCAATGATCCCCTGCCGGCCAACAATGGAAAAACTCATTTTGTTTTTGCAGATTTTTACCTCTAGCTGTCTCCACACTGCTCCAGCTATCTCTAGATTAGATATTTTCGACCAAGCTCTTGTTTTTGCTATATATGAAGGCCATATCAATCATTTTCCAAGGTTAGAAAGTTTGGAAGCCTCTCTCTCTACAGAATTTTGTGAGCAAAATTTCTGCCTCTCTCTCTAGAATCCTCTCTCTCTTCCAATTTTGTGCTTAGAAGTGAGAAATCTTTACATATTTGTACTGAGACCCTTAGCCAAATACCTTCACCTTGGAGCTGAGGTTCTTGGAGGTGCTATTTGAGGTCTAAAGCTTGGTTTTAGCTCAGATATACACCTTTCTTCTGTGCTTCAAAGGTAAGGACTTGTCCCTTTTAAGCTTTGTTTTGGTTAAGTGTTTGGCCACCTTTGTATGCTGTTTTTGGCCTAGTTATCAACTACAAAAACCTCTATTTTTAAGTGTTAAAAATGGTAGTTTGAGGCCCTTTTGGAGTTAGGGGTGGTCCACCCTCTTTTGTAGCTTATTTGCTAAGCTTTGTGCTACCTTTCAAGGCCTTTCAAACAATCTTTTCTTGGCCTTTTAACCACTGAAATCCAGAGGAATTTCAGTGATAGAAAGTTGGTTTTGAGGACCAAAATAGGAGGGGGTGGTCCCCCCTCCTCATATCCTCTTTGCAAGTGTAGATGGCCTAAGTTGTGAGCATATATTTATACCTTTTTGTAGCTTAGTTCAAGCATGTTTTAGGCTCTAATTTAACATGTTTTAACTCTTTTTTTGGCTGTTTTGGCCACTTGTTGCTTGATTCTTGCACTTGTAGTGTAATCTTGCTTACTAGCCTAGCATGCCTAATGAGTTAGCCCATCATTCTAGCATGCGTTAGCTTGACTCCAGCATGTTTTTAGCTACTAATTTAGCATGCTTTAGCTCTGTTTTGGATGGTCTTAATCATATGTGCTTTGTTTTGTATAGCTATAGTGTAAATAGCCTTTATCTTTGTGTTTTAAGGCCCCTAGCATGCTTTGCTTGAGGTATTTGCATGCCATAGCATCATTTTACATGTGATTTCAGAGCATATATCATTGTGACACTCTCACATATTACACTCTTTCATTGCTTTTGAGAGGTGTGCTTTGAGCCTTGTTTGTGAGCCAACATGTGTGCATGTTTTCTTGCCATCTATGCTTCCATCTCGGCATGTTTAGGCCTTTGTTTTGGCATGATTAAGCTCTGTTTTAAGTTGGTTTGATCACATGAGCTTTGCTTTGTACGCTTGTAGTGCAATTGTGCTTAATTGCCTAGCATGTACTATTGTTTTGACCTCTTAATATAGTTATTCTTAGCTTATTTCAAGCATGTTTTAGAACTCTATTTAGGGTGTTTTAGGATTGCTTTGGACTATTGGTCCCCTTTGAGCTTTGTGTTGCATGCCTCTAGTGTTGTGTCCTTCACTAGTTTCAATGCTTTGGCCCCTAACATGTTGTGCATGTGTTGCTTGCATGTTGTAGCATTATTTATCACGCCATTTCAGCACTAAAATATCTGCCATCTCCCTCATTTCTTCACTTTTGATTTGTTTTGAGGCTTGGTTAGTCTTAAAGTTGTGTTTAAGCTTGGGATTGAGGCTTGTGCTTAAATGGCTTTAACCCTCTTTTGAGGGTTCCTCCTAGTCAAAGGCATGGTTTCTCTCATGTCGTAAGTCATCTTTTGATTGACCTCTCTCTCTCATTA
Source organism: Camellia lanceoleosa (assembly GCA_025200525.1). Lineage (NCBI taxonomy): Eukaryota > Viridiplantae > Streptophyta > Magnoliopsida > Ericales > Theaceae > Camellia > Camellia lanceoleosa. The sequence continues at coordinate 96,615,086 of CM045772.1, read as the reverse complement.
AAGGACTTCCAAATTGGACAAACCAACTAAAGAATGGCTTGGTAATGTAAAATGTGTAAACAAGAATTGAATCAAGTAAAACATGCCAAGATAAGCATGTTGTATTTGCATTGCATTGTGTTCAATCGGACGTTATATTGAACACAAGGTAGATTGGCCCATTCATACTCAAAGTGATGAAAATGAGCCAATCTCCTTTGTCTCCATTACCTTTGATCTTCCATGATAAGATAATGGTCCTAGAGTCTTGTTTGTCTTGCATTTATTGAATGAGTACAAGTTGGATCTTTGGCTATCATGCATTGTGAATGCTTGATTGATGGTTTTGGATCCAATAGTGTCTCTCCCTTGATGTTTTGAGATGATAAGGAGTAGCACAGTACATACATACCCTTGGGAGACCCTCCATTTTCCTCTGTTTTATACTCTATTGCAGTTTGTTGTTTCTACACACCAGTGGCAGTGATGCCTCCTTGGTGGCGGCAAACTTCATCCTTGGCGACAAAGGCCCTCTTGGCAGCGGTGGCCGTGACCACCATTCATGGCCGGCAAGCCACTGGTGTACTCCCCAGCATTGTTTTGGTAAGTTTGTGCACCAAGTTCTTGAAGACACCCTGCAAACAGAGCCTCTAAAGAGCAAACCGAAGAGCTTTTCGGGGCAAAAACCGAATACATGCATGTCCAACTTCTTCAAACAGAGCTGAGGCAGTGGAGTTAGCATTTTACATGTTTAATTAATGTACATTTGTTTTCTAATTTAATTAATTTGTAATAATTAATCTAGTTAGTTTAATTAGATTAGTTTGATTAGCTTAGCTTATTCATTCGGATCCTCCTTTGCGAGAGCGCAATGTTGTAGGGTGCATGTGTGTGTGCATGTCTTCCAACCCCACGTCTTTCTCCCTTTTATTTAACCGCTTTCGATGGTCAGATTAGGGCACGTTTCGATTAGCATACCTTATATTATGCATGCATGCATCATTCATTTGTCTTGCATGCACTGGGCTTGACGCATCACTCAAACTGCATCGTATTTCAATACCTATTTGAATACGTGTTTCAAAGCATGTTATCAAGTGTTGCATTTATATGCCATCTTAGATAGCCGAGCCTATCAGTTGCATTTTGCATGTGCTGCATTAGGCATCTAACATAGTTAGAATCATGCATCTTTTTAACTGGTTTTCTGTTTTGGCTTGGAGTACACCATAGGTGTTTACGCTTTAGCATACTTGCATGAGTGTGAGTGTTGCCATGACAACATGCTTGCCATGAGGCTATTTGCTTAAGTGTTTAATTGTATGAATGCCTGTGGATGAAGGCTTTATCGCTTGAATTGGGACAATTCATCAAATGTGCGTTTTAAGCCCACTTTGCGAAGTGTGAAAATCATGTTGTTTTAAAGTCCACCTTGAGGGTGGCAAATCCGCACTTTAGCCCACCGTGATGGTGGCATTTTCAAACCATTTTCAAAAACAAACATGAGTTGTTTTGTTCCAATTCTTGCAATTGAGTCTATACTTATATGCTATGCACATCACATAGTAAGTTAGCTAATAACCGGAACAAGAACACATGTGTTTATTAAATAACATATCATGTTTAGTAAAGGTCGATCTTTGATCGGACGAAGTGCTCATTTCAAGACCTTCCCTTCTCGTACCTGAGTGCCGGAGCCAAGGTAAGTTTGGTGATGACGGACACATGGCCTTTGGCACGAGTCGGGGTTTCCTAAATTTCCCAAAACAAAATATTTAAGTGGCAACTCTGTAATCTGGCAAAGTAGTCCATGTTTGGCGCTTTTTGATTAAAACGATTTTCCAAAACGATTTACCAGATTTAGACTCTTTGGTGATTTATCATTCTTACATTGCACTTTGTGAGATTAGATTCAAAACCGTGATGGGAGTCTGAACTGTAGTAGTAGGACGACCAATTTGTGCCCTCTCCGAAAGGGAGGGCGCCTGAAGAAGTTCAGGCGGTCTCTGAGATATAGAAAAAAATTTAAAAAAAATCTAAGATTTGACTCTATTAACAAACTAAATCATATACTTTTAATTATTTTAATTAAAATTCTCAACTTTTAAAATGTTATGAAAACAGTGGGCCGCATTATTGTTTTGATCAAAATTAGAAGCTTAACAAATGGTAATGGCAATGGTAATAATACCGTGTTAGTTAATGTAAATGAAATAAGTGTGCAACTCATTTATGTAATTTTGTAGTCTAATTACTACCATTTTGATATTTGAACTCATTAATTGATGACCTACAGCCTTCTGGAACACAAATCATTACAAGAAGAAAAATGCTAATGCAGCTATAGAGAATGAGGTGAATTTAGAGAAATTTGTGTGGTAATTATAGTTTCTTTTTTTTTTTTTATCAAGAGAAATTTCCATTGAAATAAGTCAAACGACACATATAAAGGGATCTATATCAACAAGAGAGAAGTTTACACCAAACAAAATAAAAACACTCAAAAGAAAGCCCAAGGAGAAGCTATGAATAAATCAAGACATAAAACCCACTCTGCGAAGTAGACATCGATCATAAAAGTTTGACAGTAGGGCAAGTCTAAGATAAAAACATAGGCTACACTCACAGAAAGAGTAAGCTGCAATCACACCATTGATGGAACCCAAGCCACACTACCAAACACACAAAAATAAAAAAAGCAAAATCGAAAAAATCTTCAATCCCAAAGGCGATGGAAAGAAGGTGGTGAAAAACGATTCGGCTGATTAGGTAGAGATGATGAAGAGCTAGAAGCGATGGTAGGGCCGTGGAGGCTTGGAAATGGCATGTCTAAAGGGTGGTGGCGGATCTAGTGGCGGTGAGGTCTTGATGGCGCTGGAGTGAGGCGAAGGATGAGAGAGAAGATAAATCCGAAAGAACACCTCACAAAGAGGAGATGGTTGGAAAGACAAAGTTTTCAAGGTTATTTAAGTAGAAAAGGGAAGAAGAAAATGGGAGTAGAATGAGGAAAGAGGCGGAGTGGAGCCCCTTTCTCGTGGTAACTATAGCTTGAAGACTAGAATCGACCGCTTCGAGAAAAAGTAATAGAGCCATGGGTACAAGAAACATTAGGTGAAGGAGTATTCACGGAGGTGTAACGATGTTGGCACAAGCATCTCAGGTGGGAGATTCGGCAATGGAGCTTCAAAATTAAGCATTTGAATTGCTTGCTTAATTGTAAGCCGGGAATTGTGATTGCGGTGAGCACACCAGAGCCCAACCATCATCAAACATTCCATTTCTTCTCGAACAAAATCTGCACATATCTTCGGATCTACTGCTTCAAGAAGCCTACCAGTAACATAGAGATCCCAAACCCACTCCACTAATGTCATTTGATTTTCTGGCACGTTCAAGTCGACAGGTTTTCTTCCACAAGCTATCTCCAATGCCACAACTCCAAAACTATAAACATCTGATTCTTTACTAGCTTTGTGTGTAACTCGGTATTCAGGTGCTATGTAACCCCAAGTCCCTGCACAACGTGTTGTGTGAAAAGCTTTGTCATGGTCAACAAGCCTAGCTAATCCAAAATCCCCAAGTTTGGCATTGAAATTTGAATCTAGCATGACATTACTTGATTTTATATCCCTGTGCAACACATATTGTTCACATTCTTCGTGTAGGTAAAACAATGCCGAGGCCAAGCCTTGAGCAATTCTGTACCTCATTGCCCATGTCAACAAGCTTTTTCCATTGAAGAGATGCCCATCTAAGCTTCCATTTTCCATGAAGTCATAAACAAGTAGGAATTCTCTTTTCTCGTGACACCAACCAAATAGTTCCACCAAATTTTTGTGCCTCAACCGACTAATGATCTTCACTTCAGACACATACTGCTTCATTCCTTGTGTTGATTTCCTTGATATCTTCTTCACAGCAACATTGGAGTTGGATTCCTTCAAGATACCTCTATAAACCTTACCAGATCCTCCCTCTCCAAGTATCTGTTTCTTCGCAAAGTTATTTGTAGCACGAAACAGTTCACCATATGAAAACTTCTTTGGCCCAATAACTGCCTTGAAGTCATTATCCAACGCAACCTCCTCATCTGTCCTTTTCCTTTTCATCCACAAGACAAACACAAACAAAGCCAACCCACAAACCAAACCAAATGATCCTACAGTCAATCCCACTATTAGTCGCTTTTTGTTGATTAGACTTGGATTGAGATTGGGACTGGGACTGGAACTGGGACTGGTTAGTGCATTCGAATTGAATGACCACGATTTAATAATATGTTTCTCAGAATAACTTGCTGTTGCAGCTGAGAAGCCTATTCTAACCCATTCCGTTAGGTAGTCCCTCAAATCAACTAAGAAACTAAGGGAATTTGTAATTTTTTCATTATTTACATATCCAGTGAAAACAACACTCAAATTTTTCGAACTAGAATTGTAACTAATCCAAGCTTCATTTTCTTTCCCATATGTTATGTTAGGGTCCCATTTTGCAGTTTTATTAGATGTGAGAGAGTTGATATTGATACCTACGTGAGTTTTTGATGTATCCCAACGATTTTGACTGGTATCAAACTCCACAGCAACAAATGATGTCCATGTGGGGGGTCTTTTCCGTGATTGGAAGACCCATGCACCACCCAAGTTATGGCGATTGGGTCATCGTGAGGAATAAGGAAGAATGTAAGCCCATCTGCAAAAATTGAGTTTCCTTCTGAATCAACGACAAACAAGAAATAGGTGTTGAAGTCCATTAGTGTTCCAAAAGCTTTGTCCCAGAGGTGAAAAGGATCCTTATATGTGGCTTGACCGGCCTTCGTCACTTTGTTTGGAGTGATTTGGATGCTGTCGTTGGAAAAACTAGCCGCTCCAATTGTGTTGACATCTGAAAACATTTGATTAATATTGGTTATGTTGAAGCTCAGTGCATTTGCATGGAGGGGGAAGTAGTAAAGGGCGATCACAAAGTAGGAGAAGAAAAAAGAACAAAGCAAAATATGTGATCGGAGGGTGGGATTGCAAGAGTTGCAGACTGCCATATCCATGGTTGGTTGTGAGGAAAATTAATTCTTGATGAGTGAGTTTGGAAGTATATATGCAACTCTATATATAAATTAAATAATCATAGACTCATGGGAGATGTAACGTGTATTCCTAAAAAGGGGTACATATGGTATGCAATTAATAATAATTTTTTTTTACGAATTAATTTCATTTTTTACTTTTGAATTATTGTCAAATTATATACTTAATTTTTGAATTATCGATTGGACTATCGATTTAATTTATTATATTTTAAAAATATTTAATTCAAATTTATTTAGTCTTTAAAAATTTACAAAAATAAAATATAAATTTATATATAAATTAGTAAAAGATCTTACCTAATTAAATATTATAAATTAGTAAAAGACTCTACTTATAAATATATACTATTCACTTAACACATATCTTAATTACATTATTGAACTATTCACTCATTCTTTAAATTAACAAACACTTAATATACTTAATTCCATTATTGAACTATTCACTTTTTTATCATATAAAACACTTCAACATACTTTTTATTTTATTTATTTATTTATTTATTTTTTAAGTCCACTATTGAAGATGTCTAAATTAGAGACTCTATGTAAACTCTAGAGCAAGGATTTTTTTTTTTATTTTTTATTCCACTATTGAAGATGTCTAAATTATAGACTCTATATAACTCTAACTCTAGAACAAGAATCCCTATTCTAAATCACTCATAATTATTAAATTATATAAAAATTTTAAGATATATCCCATAATTATAAATAACTTGAAACATGAAAACAGAGCTAATTAACTCTATCACTTTAATACAATTTTTTAATCCCACCATTAAAGATGCTCGAAAGTGCAAATTCTCTACAATTACCAAGAAAGACTTTGACTACATTCTTTAATTCTATCACTTTAATACAACTTTTTAATCCCACCATTAAAGATGTTCGAAAGTGCAAATTCTCTGTACAATTACCAAGAAAGACTTTGACTATATTCTTTTACCAATAGGGGGTTGGTTCAGTGGATAAGACCTTCGAATTCTTCGCTCAAAGCTTGGGTTCGAGTCTCCATAGCCCTTTGTTGGGGTTAAACATATTCCTTAGCGCCTGGAGCACGCGGGAGGCCTAAGCTTCGGTCCCGACGTAGGTGTGGTGGGGTTCCCTGCAGATATGTTGTAGGTACTAAGGGGCAATATTCCCTGGCGGATATATTAGAGTAGCCTATCTGCATATCCATCTTTGTGAATCTAAAAAAAAAAACTCTATCACTTTAATATAAATTTTTAATCCCACCATTAAAGATGCTCAAAAGTGCAGATTCTCTTTACAATTACCAAAAAAAACTCTTTTCAAAAAAATAATTAAGAGCACTAAAAGTAGTGTTTTAATAGTATTATTAATGATGTGACAGTAAATTCCATTCACTTTTCATGTTTTTTTTTTTTTGACATTTTCAATACATTAATATTATTAATATTTTTTTTTTTAATGATATGAATTATTGTTGTTCTTTGTATAACTCTAACTCTATCATTTTAATATATTTTTTTAATCCCATCATTAGAGATTCTCTAAATTGCACATTCTTTCCACAACACTGATTTTACCATTACCAAGAAAGACTTTCACATAGAATGTATACTAGCCTATCACCCGTGCTATGCACGGGATAATTATAAATATTTATATTTATTTTAGATTTTTTTAATATATAAATTATGTTTTTTAAGATTTTTTTTCTTATCACTAACCATAGTGTATGGGGGAAGTTGAAAAGGATACTGCAGTAATTATACACGAATTGTATCTATAATTATTTGTATAAAGGGATTTTAAATGCTGATCAGGGGATTTTGACCAAATCAATAATTGCAAGCATGTGAAAAGATATGTGGATTGAAAAAAGTTAATAAATACTAATCAGAGGATTTTGACCAAATCAATAAATGCTGAGTTTTTTTTTTAAATAAAACATTTAAAAAATTCAGATTAGGATATTAAAACTTCCATAGGCCTTGGGGGTTAAAAACCCCGTTTTGCTTAATATATAGTATAGATATAGATAGATAGATAGATATATCTTTTTATTTTTATTTTTATTTTTGTGTGGTTTCTATTCGAGTATTTTTTTTTTCCAATTTATTTAAGATGGAGTTGTGGGTATCTTTTTTTTTTTTAAATTTAATTTATCTGTGGTTTCCATTTGTTTTTAATTATTATTATTTAGGTAAATTATGATGTGAGTTAGATATGTGATAGACATGTGAGTTTTATTGATTTAAAGTTATCTATAATTATTTGTATAAGTGGATTTTAAATGCTGATCATGGAATTTTGACTAAATCAATAATTGCAAGCATGTGGAAAGATATGTGGATTGAAAAAAGTTAATAAATACTAATTAGGGAATTTTGACAAAATCAATAAATGTTGAATTTTTTTTTAAATAAAAAATTTTAAAAATTCAGATTGGGATATTGAAGCTTCCATAAGCCTTGGTGGTTAAAAACCCCATTTTGCTTAATATATAGTATAGATATAGATAGATAGATAGATAGATAGATAGATAGATATATCTTTTTATTTTTATTTTTATTTTTGTGTGGTTTCTATTCGAGTATTTTTTTTTCAATTTATTTAAGATGGAGTTGTGAGTATCTTTTTTTTAAAAATTTAATTTATCTGTGGTTTCCATTTGTTTTTAATTCTTATTATTTAGGTAAGTTATGATGTGAGTTAGATATGTGATAGACATATGAGTTTTATTGATTTAAAGTTTATTTTGATAAACTTTAAAGATTTTAGTTTAGTTTTTTAGTTTATTTTGATGAGTTATAATATACTATATAAAATATATGTAGAGATCTAGAACTATAATAGAAGATATAGACTGACTTTCTGGAGAAGGGAAAATAAATGCCAGTTTGAATATATTTTTTTGAAAATTTGTGAGAGAGATTAGGAGGGAGAGATTATGAAATATTTTTGTTATTAAATAAATAAATCAGTCAATAATTTATTTTAATCTATTTTGTAAATTAAAATCAATGATTTTGGAAAATTAATTAATTTGTCCCCTTAAGTAATTTAAAATTTTGATAGATATACATAAAAAAAATACATAATTATATTATTAAATCACAATTCAAATTTAGATGTTATATCTTTTTGAGATCTATAGCTAAATTCTTATCTTCTTTTTTTTAAAATTTTTGTGTATAACCATAGTGTATGGGAGAAATTGAAAAGGGTGTTGCAATAATTATGAGAGAAGTCAAAAGGGATTGTGGGTTGGGAAAAGTCAATAAATGCTGAGGTTGGGTTGGGAGAAGTCAATAAATGCTGAGTTTTTTTTTTTTAAATCAAAAAATTAGAAAATTAGAATTAGGAGATTGGAGCTCCTATCTGATTTTTTTGGGAAGAGAAAATGAATGCAAGTTTTAATATTTTTTTTTGAAAATTTGTGAGAGAGATTAGGAGAGAGAGATTATGAAATATTTTTGTTATTAAATAAATAAATCAGTCAATAGTTTTTTTTAGTTTATTATAAATTAAAAATCAATAATTTTGGAAAATTGATTAATTTGTCCCATTAAGTAATTTAAAATTTTGATAGATATACATAAAAAAAATACATAATTATATTATTAAATCACAATTCAAATTTAGATGTTATATCTTTTTGAGATCTATAGCTAAATTCTTATCTTTTTTATTTTTTATTTTTGTGTATAACCATAGTTTATGCGAGAAATTGAAAAGGATGTTGCAATAATTATGAGAGAAGTAAAAAGAGATTGTGGGTTGGAAAAAATCAATAAATGCTGAGGTTGGATTGGGAGAAGTCAATAAATGCTGATAATTTTTTTTTTTAATCAAAAAATTATAAAATTAAGATTATAAGATTTGAGCTCCCACAGGCCTTGGAGTTAAAAACCTTCTTTTACTTAATATATAGTATAGATTTTATGAGAGTTGGGGTTTTTACCTTGCCTAAAATGACACAAAAGGTAGCCGTGAGGTTTATTGAGAGTGTATTTCGAGTCTTTTTAATAATTTAAACGGTTGATATTATAATATTTGTTGAGTAGATTATTAATGTGAAAAATTAATTAAATTAAATATATATTTTAAAAAAATAAAAATAAAAATAAATTGTTAACATGATCTTAATAATTTTTTAAAAATAATTAAGAGTTGATTATAACTTAATTTTTTATATAGATGATATAATCGACAAATCTTGCAATATGAATTATTCGAATTATTAAAATATACTCAGAAAATACTTCGACAGTTTCTCACAATAACAAGGTTGTTGTGTCTTATGACACAACAACAATCCTCAATCCTATTTTATATAATAAGTAGCGTATGTTCGTACCTAAATGTATGGTATAAATAAAATAATTGAATAGAAAAGGGAAAATAAAACAAAATAAGGAGAAAAATGAAGAAAATAAAAAGAAAAGAGGACGAAAGTGGGTAGGAGAGAGAGAGAGAAAGTGCATGAATAACAACAGGGGAGAAAAGAAGGTGGTGAGTAGGAATTAAAAAAATCTTGATCCTAAAATGAATTTAAAAATTAATTTCAACCCTTAAAATAAAATATATCTCTGAAATATTTTTATATCTTTTCAAAACTCCTCATGCTTTATTTCATAGAAATTTTAGATAAGTATGACCCTTTCATTTACCAAGGAAAATCAGAGTTTTTAATCTAAAATAAAAAAACCAAGACTTTACCCCTTGTCAAATCAATCTCTCTCTCTCTCTCATTATAACATTTTTTTAATTAAAAACTCTTCTATACTTTTAGAAAATACTCCCTCTTATCTCTTTATTATACGAAATCAACAATATTAGAAATTCTAACAAAATTATTAAATTTTTATCAAATATTCACATAAATGTGATATCCACAATCAAATAAATCCTACACTTATGTGAATTTTATTAGAATCTCAAACATTTTTCATACAAAATATCTTTCTTTATTTCATTATTGAGCTCTTCTCTCTCCACCCACTTATCCATCAGTCTCTTTATCCTCATTAAAGACAGAATGAGGAATACATATTAAAGTGTTTTATATGTAATTTCGTTTTCTTTACTGAGAATTCTGTGTCATGAATAAGTTTTCATTTTCTAAAATTATATTTGAGTATAAAATTTTAAATTATACTTATTGATTAAAAATTCTCTAAATTACTATATTTTTTCTGTGAATTCTATTTTGAAAAAATTACATGCAACTTTATTTAAAAAATCATATGTAATGTTTCTTTACATACTTATATTACAAATAAAATAAATATTATGTAATTTTTCTTGAGATACTTTAAAATTATTGTAAATTAAGATACCTTTTTCTTTATAAAATGTGGTGTTACTCGATAAATTAATGCTGCTAATAGCAACTTAAAATGCTGGTACATTCTAGATGAAGATAATGCTACTATATTTTGAAAGTTCTATTACTGAGAGTTTTAAATTATTTTATCTAATACTATGTAACTTTTATTTTTATTTTTATTTTTTTTGTTTCTATTTTTGCTTTTGTTCTTATTCTTGTTCTTGTTCTTGTTTTTTATTTATTTATTTATGTTTTTTTTGTTTTTTTTGTGCTGTTATTTTTATTTATTATTATTTTTGTTCCTAAAATACTATTAACTTTTGTGATGTGAATAGGTTTTCTTTTGCTAAAATTCTATTTGAATATAAAATTTTAAATCATATTTATTGGCTGAAAATTTTACAAATTAATATATCTTTACTGAGAATTCTGTCTTGGAACAATTACGTGTAATTTCATTTTTTTAATATAATATACTATTGTGAGTCCCTTTTTTGTTTCTTAAAACTTTTGCTATGTGATATTTAGTTAATAGATAAATAAATCCCTAACATCCCACTAAATCACGTCCTTCTTCAATTAACTGATCTACACTTTTTCTCCTCTCATAAATTACTTTCTCTCTTCTCTTTTCCCATAAATTACTCTCTCTCTTCTCTTTCTTCATTTTTTTTTGTTTAAATTTTTTTTTTGCCCTTTTCCAACCATTGTTAAAGTAAAAATACAAAGTGTTGGCACCATAAATAAATAATTTTATTAATTATTATTTATATAATTGCAGGACATGTGACATTTTTTACTCGTGTAGAGGTTATGAGAAGTTATAAAGAATTAAACACATGTAGAGAGATGATGAAGGACAAAGTGGCGAACATGGAACATAAATTGAAGGTTAAAGGAAGTTATGGAGACATGGAGATGAAGTGGAAGATCATGGAGTGCGAAGTGTGGAAGATAGAAGAATATGGTAGTTATTAAGTAATTTTTTCTTACAAATATTTGCCTATAAATAATCATTCATGGCTATGTTGTAAAATATTCAGAACTCAAATTAAAGACAATTGAAATACGTCATGAACTCCGGACAACTGCGGCAGTAAAGCCAATTGGTAAGCAACCTAGCCAATCCTTTCAAGGATCTCAAAAGGGCCAATAAACCGAGGGGACAACTTTCCACTCTTCTCAAACCTCATCAAACCCTGTCTAGGTGATATCTTAAGAAAGACGTGATTACCAGCCTCAAATACTAAAGGTCTCCTCCTACGGTCGGCATAACATTTCTGACGACTCTGGGCTGTAACAAGCCTCCTACGGATAAGTTCAACTTTCTCCGTCGTCTCCCTCACCAACTCCGGGCCGAACAAAGGTGTATCACCCACCTCGGCCCAACAAACTGGAGACCTACAAGGTCGGCCATACAAGGCCTCGAACGGTGCCATACCGATACTCGACTGGAAACTGTTGTTGTAGGCAAACTCCACCAAGGGCAAGTACCTCTCCCACTACCCACTAAAATCAAGAACACAACCTCAAAGCATATCCTCAAGGATCTGAATAGTACGCTCGGACTGCCCGTCAGTCTGAAGATGATAAGCCGTGCTAAAGGTCAACCTAGTGCCCAAGGCACTCTACAAACTCTGCCACAATCTAGCAGTAAAGCGTGGATCTCTATATGAGACGATCAACGCTGGGACCCCGTGCAACCTCACTATGTCCCGAACATACAAGTCGGCAAGATGATCTATCGAGACTCTCACGCGCATAGGGATAAAGTGCGCCGACTTAGTCAACCGGTCTACAACCACCCAACTAGCATCACTACCCCGCTGAGTCCTCGAAAGACCTACAACGAAATCCATAGTGACATGCTCCCACTTCCACTCGGCAATAGGCAAGGGTTGCAACAAACCCGCTGGCCTGTGATGTTCGCCCTTCACTTGCTGACAAGTAAGACACTTAGACACGAAAACTGCCACATCTTTCTTCATACCCTGCCACCAAAGCTGGCAACCTAAATCTCGATACATCTTAGTGCCTCCCGGATGCACCGCAAGGCGTGAATGGTGAAACTCTCGGAGTACCTCCTCTCGGCAGGACTTCGGCACAAACAAACGGTCTCAGTATCTCACACTCAAGTCGGGATACATAGTCAAACCCTTCTCAGCTTTCCTACTGGAGATCTTCTCTCAGAGGGATTCTACCTCAAGGTCACCTCTTTGTGCCTCTAACACTCGAGTCACAAGTGTAGGCTACGCAACAACAGAAAACAAGGCTGCAGCCTCAACGGATTCACCCAGAAGCAAATCAAACTCCCAAGTGCCCCCAACATCTCCCACTCCTAGATGGCTATACAAGCTACATCACTAATGGTTTTCCTGCTAAGGGCATCGGCCACAAAATTGGTCTTTCCTGGGTGATAGTGCAACTCAAAGTCGTAGTCCTCAATGAACTTCATCCACCTCCTTTGCCTCAAATTCAAGTCCCTCTGTGTAAACAGATATTTCAGACTCTTATGATTCAAGAATACCTCGAACCTCTCACCATAAAGGTAGTGTCTCCAAATCTTCAGGACAAAGATCACCGCTGCTAACTCTAGGTCATGTGTAGGATAATTCTTCTCGTGTATTTTCAACTGACGTAAGCCATAGGCTACCATTTTCCCCTCTTGCATCAACACACAACCCAAACCCTCTTGTGAGGCATCACAATAAACAGCATAACCCAACCCTTTCTCCGGAATAATCAAAACCGGAGCGGTGGTCAATTTAACTTTCAACTCCTGGAACGACTTTTCACAAGTCTCACTCCACACAAACTTGACCCATTTTCGTATCAATCTAGTCAAAAGCGAAGCTAGCCTGGAGAAATCCTTCACAAACCGGTGGTAATATCCAGCTAATCCCAGAAAACTGCGGATCTCAAAAACACTCTTAGGCTGTGCCTAGTCTTGCACTGCCTCTACCTTGGATGTATCCACAGACACCCCTTCCTCGGATATCACATGGCCTAAGAACTTGACTTCTCCTAGCCAGAACTCACACTTTCCAAACTTGGCATATAGCCTATGGGCTCTAAGCAACTCAAGCACCACTCTCAAGTGTTCCTCGTGCTCCTCCTCAGAAGGTGAATAAATTAGAATGTCGTCCACGAAAACAACCACAAAGCGATCTAAGAATTCCCGGAAGATCCGGTTCATCAAATCCATAAAGACTGCCGGTGCATTGGTGAGCCCAAATGGCATCACCAAAAACTCATAATGGCCATACCGCGTACGGAATGCCGTCTTAGGAATATCCTCCTCCCTAACCCTCAACTGGTGGTAACCCGATCTCAAGTCTATCTTAGAGAAACAACGGGAACCCTTCAACTGGTCAAACAAATCATCAATACGGGGCATAGGGTACTTATTCTTGACCGTAGCCCGATTCAACTTCCGGTAGTCGATACAAAGTCTCAAGGCACCATCTTTCTTTTTAGCAAAGAGGGCCGGTGCTCCCCATGGCGAAACACTAGGGCGAATGAAGCCCTTATCTAGCAATTCCTGGAGCTGAATCTTCAACTCACTCAACTTGGCTGGGGCAAGACGATAAGGTACCATAGAAATCGGCGCTGTGTCGAACACTAAATCAATAGAGAACTCGATCTCTCGGTGAGGTGGCAAACTAACGAGAACCTCAGGAAAAACATCCGAATACTCACAAACCACTCTCGGTAATACAATTTGGGTCTCATCACACTCACCACTCATGAAGCTAGCGAGAAGACCACTAAGCTCACTCCGCCCTCGCGGATCGTACACCGGTGGTAACACACTACCAACCCGATCCCCCAAGAAATGAAAACACTCCCCGCTCAAGGTACATACTGTGACCCTCTGGCGGTAGCAATCGATAACAGCCCGGTATGACGATAGCCAATCTATACCGAAAATAACATCAAAACCCGTCATGGGCATAACCACAAAAGGAAACGGAAGCTGACGATCGGCGACCTCTATATCACAACCTCTACATCCGTGTTTCAAAATCATTTCACCCCCAACAGGTGATACAACACATATAGGAGATGCTAACTGTGCCAACTCCAATTCCAAAACAGATGCAAATGCAGCAAATACAAAGGAATGAGATGCATCTGTATCGATCAATACACTGGCAACCGAGTTGCAAAATAGAAAGGTACCTCTCACTCGATGGAGCGGTACTAGGTCTGTGATAAAGACATATCTGGCATACAGAGGCCTGATCCACTTGCTCACCCCTAGGAGCATAAGACTGCTGCACAGACTAGGATGACGAGGCTTCCAGATTGGCCCTCGAGGCCTGCACAGACTGAACTGGTTGAAAACCCTACATCTGCCTGGAACCAGACGCTCCCAAAGTGGCACTCAATTGCGGGCAAAACCTCTTCAGGTGACCAAGCTGACCACACTGATAACAAGACAAAGGCTGGCCTCTACCCTGACTCTGGCTCTAAGGTCAAGCCGAAGAAGAAGCTACTCGCTGACCTCCTCCCTTCTACGGGCAAATCGAAGACTTGTGGCCCAGCTGACCACACTTGAAACAGGTGATATCTCCCTGATTACCTCTCCCCGAGCCTGCACTCGGCACTGGAAAGGTCGATCTAGCAACACCACCCTGAGACTGCTGAGGGTTAGAACCCCTCTGTCTCCTACCATCACCCTGGCCATCCTGGCTCCTCTTGGAGCCTTTCTGTCCCTCCTCCTCCTCCTGCATCATAATCTCCATATGGGCTGCAGCATCCACTAGACGCCCATAATCTCGGGTCATAGAACCCCCAACTCTCATCTTGAGGCCACGCCTCAACTTCCGCTCAAACTCAATGCAGCGGCGTTCCTCGGACGCCACAAGTTCAGGTGCAAACCTGGACAAACTAGTAAAAGAGGCCTCAAACTCGGCCACAGACAGACTCAGCTGCTTAAGCTGGCAAAACTGGTCTCTTAGCTTCTCTCTGACAGCTGGAGATAAGAACTTCTCCTGAAAAGCTTTCACAAAAGCCTTCCACGTGCCACCAATACGACCCTTCGTGTACTTCCACCACTGACCCGTATCCCCCTTAAGCTGGAAAGATGCCAAGGTCACTTTCAATGCTCCGTCCTCGATGCCAAGCATCCTGAACGTCTTACTCATCTGCTCCAACCACTCGTCAGCCTTAAGCGGCTCTTTCGGATCCCCAACAAACTCGTCCAGATTAGACCGGAAGAACTCCCTCTTCAAGAAGGAAGGCCCTGCTTCAGCAACCTGGGCCTGCACTGGATTCTCAACTCTGAGAA
The DNA here is from genome assembly GCA_025200525.1 of Camellia lanceoleosa. Classification (NCBI taxonomy): domain Eukaryota; kingdom Viridiplantae; phylum Streptophyta; class Magnoliopsida; order Ericales; family Theaceae; genus Camellia; species Camellia lanceoleosa. The sequence continues at coordinate 96,599,426 of CM045772.1, read as the reverse complement.
TGCCCATAGACTCCCTCAAAGCATCGGCTATCCCACGTGCTAAAGCGCCCATAGCCTCCTGACCTGCTGACTCAGCCACATTGGCCTGGCCAACCCCCTCTTGCTGTGCCAGAATATCATCCGGTAAAGGCATCTCCTGCCTACCATGCCTACCACGTCTACCTCCTCGTCCTCATCTTGACATCCTAATAAAGGTAACGAAGAACGTTAGCACATTCACAAATGTGTCGAAGCTATAACACTCGCGTCCTAATGCATGGACAACTGTAATTCACTCCACGTAAGCACATAAATACATAAGCACTTACGAATTTCGTTTCCGGATAATGATAGTCCCGATGCGTTACTAGAGTTCCGGTTAGAAACAACATTGATCAAGTGCTTTTCCAACAAGACTCATAGAAACCCAAGGATCCAATCAACATCCTAGAAACTAAATCCCATACCCAAGTAGTCACATAAACATGTTATCACATAAGCACATAACATTACACATAAGTCTCTAACAAGCGAGACAGACCCATAGTGATACTAATCACTTCCCACGTACCCAAAGTATTCAAACCCGGTACGCTCTGATACCAAGTTGTAACGCCCTCAAAATAAACCCATAAATCAACCAACAATAGCATGCTTAGATATAAGAGAATAAACCATAAATATATTCCATCAGAGTAATCATTACAAAATGTATTACATGTTGACAACAAAAGTAAATGCCCTATGGGCTTACAACTTTCCAAGTCAACACTTGGTTACAAAAAAGAGTACTAACTCTATACAAAGAAAGCCCTTGGCGTGATATACATGTAATACATCAAAACAACAAAAAAAGAAAACCAACAGCCTCAAGCCTCCCAAGCTACGTCCTTGGAGGTGGCATGCTACTTGTACCTGAAAATGATGTCCCATATAGGGTGAGCCATAGCCCAGTAGAAATATACTAAACCAACTATAAACAATGACTAAAATAATAGCATTCAATAGATGGTCCACACTTATATTCCAACTTATGTCATATTACAGTTTCACGACAATCATGCCCATGTTACATTTCAGTTTCCATTTCTTATTCAACTTTCAGTTTGAAAACAAGGCTCAGAACCTGGCCCAAATAACTTAATGAGATTATAACTCATCACTCAATTACTTTCAAAATTTATGACAGATACACATTTTGGTGATGTATCAATAACGCATAAAACCACTTTCATACTTCACAAATGATACACATTTTGGTGCTGTATCAATATAACAAAACACTTCCATACTTTACAAATGATACACATTGTAGTGCTGTATCAATGTAACAAAACACTTCCACACTTCACAATTGATACACATTGTAGTGCTGTATCAATGCCAACAATTTCCGGTTTAGAGGTCCATCCCCTATCTTCCCCTAAACCGTGGAGTACATCCCCTATCTCCTCCCACACAACACAATGTATATAAACAATTATCATATATAGGTTCCATCATTCAATACACAATTTTGATGCATTATACCAACCGCTATACTCGATAGCCTACTCAATTGATTAGTTTTAGTTTTCCTAATCATCATGCATTGTCTACAACAATCAAGACTATCCTCCACCGATAGTCTAAAGCAGTTATTTCTAAACAGAAAATAAATGCACCAAATGGATAAATTATCAACATTTGCCGAGGTGAGCGATAAATTAATCCAACTACACCCTTTAGTCCCATACCATTCCAATTTGAATATTTCCTATTCAATTTCTCATTTCCCAAAATTAATCATACCAATTAATTTATCATGCAATTAGGGCTTTTTCCCATAATTACAACACCAACCCTAAGGTTCCATTTTCATCAAAATCCAACACCAAGTCCATTTTCCAATGTATTACATACATAAAGGTTTTAAACTTTGAAAACCCCTCTTTTGAAAATTACACAATGGCCCCAAACTTTCTCAAAATTACCCAACAACCCCCAACATATCGAAATACCAAAATTCAAAGACAAAGCTCATAAGATGGAGTAGGATATCCCTACCTCGAAGTTAGAGCTCAAATGGAGAAGATGAAGAAATTCAAAGTGCTCCAAATCAACAATTTCTCGGATCAAAACGTAGCCCTCGACGATCAACACACTTTTTACAAAGGCACCAAGGGAGTGGAACACTCTAACTAGATCAAACCCTAGAGAAAAGGGAGATCCTAGACAGAAAAGCTCTCAGAAAGTGTTTTTAGAAAGTAAGAGAAAGAGAGAGTGAATGTAAAAAGTGATTTAAAAATGCCCAGTTACCAACTGATATACAACACTCCCGCTCGAGCGGAGAATAGAACGCTCGAGCGTCAAGCACAAAAATCTGGACACGCTCGAGCTCAAGAAGTCCCACTCGAGCGCCAAGACACAAGAATAAAATACATCCGCTCGAGCGCGAAAACCAGTCCACTCGAGCGTAGATTTCCCCCTCCCAGAGCTTTCACAGACAAAGCACTACCCGCTTGAGCGCCAACATACCCGCTCGAGCACGACCTGCTCGAGCGTAAAGAAACCTGCTCGAGCGTGAAAAACACACCTGCATAAGTTTTGCAGAGGCACGAAAATACTGGGAGTGTGTAAACACCGCTCGAGCGCAAGAAGGCTCGCTCGAGCGGACAACCAAAAACCAAACTCCGCTCGAGCGCAGAATGACCCGCTCGAGCGTAACACCAAAAACCTGGGCAACTACACTTGAGACCAAAACTCAACCTACCTGCTCGAAATACGCCCAACACATCCTAAAACTCAAACATATGGAATTAAAGGATGACAACAAGGTATACAACCACCAACTCCACAGAACCAAAGTCCGGAGTACAACAAATACAGAAAGGGAAGACTGGAATCGCTATAGAGTTGATAGTATTTCTTTTATTTTTATCGCTTTTCTTAAGTATATTGGAACCTTTTGGCCATGGGGGTTTAGAGCATAGCTATCCCGCCACAAGTTTGATTAACTAGTTGTAAATCTTTTGCTTTCATATTATTATTGTTTACCTTGAAGCTAGGTGATAACTTTTGTGTCAAAGTGTTGAAAAACTCTCTTTTCGATCATTTTCAAAACATGGAAATGGGTGTCTCATCCTTATTCCTCGAGCAAAATAGGAGTTGTTAACAACTTTGACGAGTTGTGTGTTTAAACTTTGATATATAGCTTGCTTTTTGATTTTCTTTCTTATTCCTATGGTTGTTCATATAGAGCTCTTTACCAAAAGTATTGAAAACTCTCTTCTAGTTCCACTTTGAAGCGTGGAAACGGATGTCTCATCCTTATTCCATGAGTAGGGAGAGGAGTTTACAACAATTTTGAGTTGTTATTATTTTTCATTTTAGTTGCTTCTATAATTATCACATACTATCTTGTAATGTTTGATGATTTGTGAAGTATGTCTACCTTTTCCTTGAATAACCTCGTGATAGGAAAGAGGTAAGGAGAATATACTCATTTTTTGTGTTTAGTAAAGTCTTTTCCTATTTCTTCTAAGATCATCATGCAACAACCTTGTGATAGTTGATGATTTGAGAAGCAAATCTATTCATTCCTTGAGTATCTTCATGATATGGAATGATAGAAGGGATAAACATCTCCTAGAAATACTCTGTCTGTACTGTTTTTAGTTTCCACCTCAGTGCACAAAATAGGTTTTTTGGGGCCAAACTGAAGCATGGCCGGCCTTTATTAGGCTCGGATGGACCTCATCATGGTACAGTTGTGGCTTAGAGTATATAAATAGAGTCCAGTTGCTGAAACATAGAGCAGTGGCTGAGGTTAAGACAAGGCAGTTTTCCTGAAGGCAGACATAGTAGTTTCTGAGGGATGTTCTCATTGGCACACGTGTGGTTCATGTTCATTTTTAATATTTATTGTTATAATATTTGTAAATGTAATAAATTAGATGATTATTCATTTGGTGATGTAATAATTAGTTAATTAGGACATTCGGACCCTCTTGAAAGAAGACAAATTTGTAACATTTGATGTATGTCTTCCAATCCCCATTTCTTTCTCCATTTTATTTACATGCTTACCGTGGTTGTACAAAGTATCATGTTTTCCTTTATCATTTCCATGCTTCGCATCCATTTTTGCATACATTAAAATTCGGCTCGTCATACATAATGCTCTTATCAATTCCTAAATGATTATGTGCGTTACCTCATGCTTTGAGTTGCTTCATATGTCATGTTAGTAGCTGAATTTATTAGTTGTATTTTGTATGTGTTGCATTAGCTATTTTGCATATTAGGATCATGCATTTTTTTCTAACTATCTTCTTTTTCTTTGGCTTGCCACGGTTAAGTACTAGGTGAGCATTTTTGTTTTAGCATATCATATGTGTTGTATTACCATGTTGAGCATACTACCATGAGGCTACTTTCTTACTTGAAATAACTTTATGAATGCCTGTGGATGGAGGCTATGTTGCTTAAATTGCGATGACTTTGATTGTTGTATATATGAGCTCATTTTTTCATTGAGTTGCACATATTGTAAACTCTTTCAAAAATCGCATAACATCAAAGCAATTCAAAGTAAGTGACGTGGTCTATACTCGTTTGCCTTACACAGTAATGTTAGTATATTAATAAAGCAGAATATGAGTATATAATGTCTATAAGATTCACATCATGATTTAGTAGAGGCTGATCTTTGATCGGGTGAATGAGTTACTCAATTCATGACCTTTCCCTCTCATACTTAAGTTCCCGAGCCGAGACACTTTGGTTAGGACGGACAAGTGGCCTTTGGCACGAGTCACGGGTTTCCTAAATTTTCTAAAAATGTTTAGGTGGCGACTCTAAAATCTGGCAATGCAGTCCATTTTTTGCATCTCTGATGATTAATGGATTTTCTAAGATTTGCCAGATTTGGATTCTCATTTGTTTTTTCTGTTTCACATTGCACTTGTGGAATCAAATTGAGAACCACGTAAGTCCAAACTGTAGGGAATCATATCCAATGAGACTAAACCCCTCCGAGGAGTGCAAAAAACTAGCTAGAAATGAATGATGTCCGTAGAAGATTCAGAAATCAGAGTTCAAAGTCAAACACAAAGACATAGTCATATTCATATTCAGAGCTCACAGATAATTATACATGGTACATCCTTTAGCATTAACAGAACAGTTGACCCATTTATATGGGATGCAAACAATTGATTCATGTGCATAGAGACGTTCATAAGGATCCATAACAGTTGACCCATGATCACATGAGACGTATAGTTGACTCATGGTTACATGAGACATTTAGTTGACTCATGATTACATGAGATGTATACAGCGCAGATAATAGATATCACATGATGCTAAGGATGCCACGAATACATTTTAGAAATTTGGACAATCATTCATCCATACAGAAAATAATATTTCAGAAAACAGATCATTTCATATTATTCAGAAAATAATTAAAGTTAAACATAGTTTTACAGAGTCATTACTCACAAATAGCTCCAGCAGCTAAATAGTCAGAACAGACAGATCAGACAGTCTATGGCGCATGACCTACACAAACACATAGTGGATACACATTGAAACACAAGCTCGGAAAATACTTAACTCGTTTCTTTTCTATCTTGGTGTGTTTCTAATCTTTATCCTCATTATTATGTCTTAATTAAGGCTTAAGAATGACTAGGATGCAAGAGGATGTCAAAATGCATCTTGAAACACTTAGTCAAAATTCTAAAAATATGGCAGTTCACTCGAGTGCAATTTTAGTCGCTCTAGCGGACCCCTTGGTATGCAAAACTTCTGGGAGCTCTCATTTTACGCTCGAGTGCAACTTTGATCGCTCGGGCCTAGGCTAAAAATAAGAGTGGTTGCTTGAGCGCAAATACTGTTGCTCAAGCCAAACCCCAACTCTGCAAAAGTATTGGGAACTCGAGCGCAGATTCCACTGCTCGAGCGAAGAGTTCAAATTCTGGAATTTCCAGATTTCTCTCCAAGCTCCAAAACTCAAATTCAAACCTTCAAAACACATCCTTTAGGCCCAAAGTTTGAGAAAACATGCCTAAACTTGCATAACATCATGAATTAAAGATCATTTCACAAAATCAAGGTCCAAAAGCATGCCAATTGTTCAAACTCAAACTTGAAACTTGGAAAACAGAACATGCATGAGTTGATATGAACTTCAACCTTCCAAAACATGATCAAAGAAAGTAAAATGATGGAAAACATGATGAATTCCCAAAACTAAAGTAGAATTGTTAAATGCATGAGAGAATTTCTTAGAAAACATGCTCAAATTGCAATGAATTGCACATGCATGCATGGTTTACTCTTCTTTCTTACTTTCTTAGCTCAACTCATGTCTTTAACCTCTAAATTCTCTTGAATCCATGCATTAGTTGACTCAATTACATAACTAAGGCTTGAATTCTTACCTTAGGTGTTTAATTGGGGTGTAGATGACTAGTTCTTAGAGTCTTTAAGCTAATTCTTCCAAAAGTTCTCTCAATTCTCTACAATTCCCTTCCGTAAGCTTGAATTAACTCTCTTTCTAGGCATCTCCCTCTCTCTCACATTTTTGTCTCCACAAGATGAGAAATGAGAGTGTATAGAATGGTCTTAAGTCAACAATTTGCGTTATATAGGCTTGGTTAGGATTACACTAATTAAGTGTGATTACTTCTAAGTAATTTGTTCTAATTAGCTGATTCTGAATCAAATTCTAATTAAACTCATCATAATGTTCTAAAAATTCCAAATTACACATTGACCTAATCAATTTCACATTCAGATGCCGATAAGGCCTTAATTTCACATACCGAAATAGAAATACAGACAGATATTCCTACTACATACAGACATAAGCACAAATAACATATAGTACATGCAATTAACACATAATTTCATCTTAATTACTAACTAAGCATTCTTAAGTAAGGTTTATTAGCTAATCACAGGTCGAGGTTGTTACACAGAAGAAGGAGACCAAGTTGAACTCAATGAAAAAAAAGAAATAAAAGATGAGGTAATAAGTTGACATGTGCACCAGAGAAGTTGATTGAGGATGCAATTGATGTTCGAAAGATGATAATTGAATGTCCAACTGAATCTAAAATAGAGCAAAGTCTAGAGAGTATCCAACATCAATATAAAATACACTTCGTTGATTTTATTGGTGTGGAGCAATTTAATTTGATTTTCAATGCTTGTCTAATTAATTTTATCAACCAGTTAAAGCATATAGAGAAGAATTTTCAAAAAGAAAACTTTTCTCTATACAACTTTTGGAAGAAGAGCAAGCAACTGAAGTATTCAAAATATCTCTTTATTTGGCATGGAAGATGGCAGATCTCTAATTGGAACTCGAGGACAAGTTCTTTTAAAAAAGAGGAGTATGATGTAGAATAAAATTCTATAATTTTTATATTTCTTAATTTTATTATTTTTGAATTAGATTTTGACAAGGATTTTAAACATTTTAGAGTTTTAATTTTCTATTCTCTTAGGTTTCCTAATTTGTGTTGATTTAAGTTTCTTAATTTATTTTAGAATTACTTTTCTTATAAGTATTAGGTTTAGTTTATTATAAATAAGCCTACGAGCATATATAATAGATTAATTCAATCAATAATATTTTAAAGGGTTTTTCTTCTATCTTCAATACTTTTATGATTTGTTTGTAAAACTTTCTCCCCAATGTTCAAATTACCATATGTTGATGCATTATCAACACTTGAACAAAACTTTGTATCTTCTTCATTAGTTTTATAGACAATCTCACCACCAATAATATTTGGATGTGAATTCTTTTCTTTTGCAACTACAATTTCATTGCAAATTTTTACCAACTCCATGGAAGCACCTTGATTTGTATATAACAATATATCTTTATGATCATGAAAGTAAAATTTTCTTGCTAAAACTTTTCATTATTAACTATGAACGAATTTTGTCTTTACCTTTGCAAACTCGATAATCTTGTAATCCATTCCACCACTTCCATGCAATTTTATCAAGTTTGTAGGATGCAAATATAGCATTCTTTTCATGAGAAATCTTCATGAATTCAAAGAAATTTTCAAGATCAAGTAACCAATCGAGAAAATCTTCTTTTGGAAACTTACTTGAACCGTTAAAATATGAAATTTGTGCAAAATAACATAAGCTAACAAGTTGGCCTCGTGAATCTGACGCGCAATTCTTGTCAACTATTGGTTGCCTCTGGTTGACGATTAGTCCCAAATCGACAAGTAGATTACAAATCTCACTGCAAAATTTATGCACCTCTAGTCGATGTTCCTCAATCGCATCCCATATGGCTTTCACCCTACGATCAATGTCAATAGGGATTGTGTATTCTTCATTGTCTTGTGTCATTGAGTTAGGCGAATCCATGCTTTAATACCAATTGACGGAACGGTAGAGTAGGAAGGAACTAGATATCATTCTAGAACGATATTTAGTCTCTGTTTCATCTACTAGAAGAACACCCTTGAATCCATAAGGAAGCTAAAAGAAAAACCCTTTAAAATATTATTGATTGAATTAATCAATTACATATACTCGTAGGCTTATTTATAATAAACTAAACCTAATACTTGTAGGAACAGTAATTTTAAAATAAATTAGAAAATTTAAATCAACACAAATTAAAAAACCTAAGAGAATAAGAAACTAAAATTCTAAATTATTTAAAATACTTGTCAAAATCTAATTTCAAAATAATAAAATATAAAAAAATATAAAAATTATAAAATCTTGTTCCACATCATTTATGGTGTGAATCAAATTTTTCGTTAGTCTAAAATAATGGGAGTGGGGTTCATAGCCGCAACTGCAGCGTAGGTGCCATTTTGTGTCTTTATTATTATTATTTTTTTTTGGGTGGTGTGGTATAAATGGTATTGGCTGTTGAAAATATTCCTTGTGACAAAGTATTATTAATTTTTTTTATTGATTTTATTTATTTAAATAAAAAATTTTGACTAAAATATTATTGATTGTATTAAAAAATATTATGCTTACAACGTGTGTTAAAATTTTTATTTTTTTAACAATATTTAATTTTTAACCAACAGTGATTCATTGCCTTTTTTTTTTTTTTAAATACAACTAATAAAAAAATCAATAAAAATTTAGTCAAAGTTTTTTGAAAAAATTATAAATAAAAAAAAATTTAAAGTTTGACCCTTATAACGAAATAAATTCTAAGATTTTAATTTTATCAATTTAAATCATAATTTGTTAAGTAAAACTAATGAGAAAATGGTATTTTGGTCATTAGATTTAAAAAAAAATGATATTTTAGAAATTTTATATATATCTACATTAACTTTGATCGCTAAAATACGTTTTTTTATGTCTGTTTTATTTAACAAAAATAGACAAATAAATTAAATTGAAAATAAATCAAAAAATAAGGGTTTAAATTAAAAAAAATTAAAACATCAAAACTTATTTTATTACTAAAATCAAATTATGATATATATATATATATATATTTTTTGTGATTTCCCCAATTTTTTTTTGTTAGCCAACCAAACTTTGTCCCAGAAGGTACTTTTAAAGTCCAATACCATTTATATAAAATAATAATAATAAAAAATTAATTAATTAACCAAAGACACAAAACGACACCGTACTTATGCACAAAAATCGCTACTGTGTTATACACACCGTAGCATCTCCATTTTCAGGGAGAATCATGATTTCATCGTTGAATGGGCTAAAAGTCAAATAAAAATTTTCACCATATACATAAGCACACATGTACGTACAATATGATATATAAATTACATTTATACAAAAAAAAAAAAATAAATACCACAAAAGCAATTTTAATAGGATGAAAAAACTTTTTTGGTGTAAAATAAACAGAGAATACAAGATGAAATAAGAATGACATATATATATATATATATATATATTTATATTAGGGGGCCATTTATATATAAAATGAGATATATATGTATATATATTTTTTTAAAGTGTCATGACAAATTATTTTTTTTTTTTCATAAAAATAGGGGGCATAGTCTTCTGCTAGTTCTGTTCTTGCCCATTCCCCTGCATTATTTTTACCTAGATTTTTATTTAAAATATTTATCATCCAAATTTATTTTATACATGATTCTATATTATATAAATTTAATCTTGACCATATAAATAGATTTCCTGGTAGAAATTTGTTCTAGATTTCTGAATTAATAGAATTACTCAAAATAATGATGGTCCCCGTTCAAAATTGTAAGCCCTTTTATTTTGGCCCGATGAAAATATGTTTTGTTTACAAACTTTTTGAAAGCTGAAGAGTATATCTTGGGACTTTGTTATCATTGTACTATATATAAAGAATTTGATTACAAAATTAAATACAAAGATAAAATTAACACGTTTTATAAAGACTCATTTTATATAAAATGATTAAGTATCCTAATTTTTTTTTAAAAAAAATAAATAGACACAACATTTTTTACCACTAATGTAGGCTTAACTCATATTATAACTCACATTGTGTTTTGTGACGTGAGAAGTTATTCATCAGTACTGGAATATAGACGTAATTTTTAAAATGTTGTGATTGATGGAAGAAATAGGACATACGACTTTATGTTGAGAGATTGGTAAATAATAAAGAGACTTGAGAGAACTTGCTATGCGAAAAGATGCGGTGCATTCATTTATTTGGAAAATTAACTTTTTGTGATCAAATTTCTTGTGTAGACTTGATCAAGCTAACTGCCAGTGGTGATAGGAAACAACTGGAGCTGAATTTTTAAATTTATTGCGTAATCTCATCCAATTTAATTAAAAAATATAGAATAAATTTTTTTAAAAATCTAGGATTTCACTCTATTAACAAACCAAATCATATGTTTTTAATTATTTTAATTAAAATTATCAACTTTTAAAATGTTATCAAAATAGTAGGCCACATTATTGTTTTGATCAAAATTAGAAGCTTAACAAATGATAATTGCAATGGTAATACCATGTTAGTTAATGTAAATGAAATAAGTGAGCAACTCATTTATTTAATTTTGTAGTCTAATTACTATCATGTTGATATTTGAACTCATTAATTGATGATTACCTACAGCCTTGTGAAACACAAATCATTACAAAAAGAAAAATGCTAATGCAGCTATAGAGAATAAGGTGAATTTAGAGAATTTGTGTGGTAATTATAGCTTCTTCTTTTTTTAAAATTTTTTTTTTTTATTAAGAGAAATTTCTATTAAAATAAGTCAAACAACACTTACAAAGGGATCTATACCAATAAGATATAAGTTTACACCAAACAAAGTAAAAATACTCAAAAGAAAGCTGAAGGAGAAGCAATGAATAAATCAAGACACAATGCCCACTGTAAACACCCCATTTTTGACCGCCTATAAGACTTGGGCACCACTGATTGCTTACTCGATGGTGTAGGCTATCTTGTGCAAAGGTTCAATTTCTTCGGTAAGGGGAGCTTCAAATCCCAACCTTACACCCTATTTTTGGACCAAAACTATTTTGACCAAAATGATTTTTAGACCTTAAAACCCTCTTTTTCAAAATATTTTTGTCAAAAGTTCCTACGATATTCCGAGACTCACATTTTGTTAAATGTTGCGCTTCTCGGTAAACCGAGTAAGGACAAAGTGGAAATGAATGAAAGAGAGGTGAAATCTTTAAAAAAAATCTTTAAAACACCTTGTTTAGAGGTTTGGAGTTGAAGAAAAGTGGAGGAGAGGGAAGAAACCAAGTGGGGGAAGAAGTTGGGCATAAACCGTTAAGAGAGAGTCGAGCAGCCCTCGCTAAATCAGGCTTATCCTTTTGTACACTTGGATTTCAGCTATGAGGCCACCACAATTGGAAATAAGACTTCCGGGGCTTCATTTTACACTCAAGAATATCCTAAAGCTGAGTCTAGATGAGGGAGATATGGCTGGTTGAAGTTAGGCATCAATCCAATTAAGCTGGAAATGAGCAGTCTTCACTAAAAGAGGCATATATTTTTGCACACTTGGAATGTTGATGTGAGGCTGCCATCATTGGAAAGAAGACTTCTGGGGCTTTAATTTAGGCACAAGAATGACCTGTAAAGGAGTCTAGATGAAGGCGATATGCCCATTTGAAGTTAGGCCTGGAAGCAGATTTTTGGTGGCCGACCGGCCACTATCAGTGGCCGACAATGCACACTTCTAGCCAGTCGGCCACCAATGAAAAAGGCTCAGATTTTGTAGATATTTTCATCCAACTGTTTCCCATAATGTGCCAACTGTCCTGTGTTGATATTTTCGACTTGAAGCCATATTTTTCTATATATAGAGGCCATTCTCTATTGTTTTCAAGGTTAGAAAGTTTGGGAGCTTTTCTCTCTAAAATATCTCTCTCTCTCTCTCTCTACAATCCTCTCTCTCTAGATTTCTCTCTCTCTTGAGCTTTTGTGCTTAGAAGCTTGTATACTTCAAAATTTAACCTATCAACCCTTAACCAAAGTTGTTCATCTTTGGGCTGAGGTTGGTTGAAACTCTCTTGGAGCTTCCTTTGAGCTCTAGAAGGTGGTTTAAGCTCAGATTTGTGCCTATTTTGTGCTTTGGCTCCAAGAGGTATATTACTTGCTTTGCTAGCTTGCTGACAAGTCAAACTGGCCTTTGGCCCATTCATACTTTCAAGTCAAATTGGCCTTTAGCCCATTCATTTGGCATAGCAAACATTGTCCACCAATCAAATTAAAAAACTTATAAACTTACATAGAAGTAAGCAATTGGACAACAACATATTTCAGATATCTTTGTCAAGATATTACTCATAGTGATCGGTTGGTTGATTTGTCCTGGAGCTTGACCCTATACATCACATAACACATATGGGTCACAAATGGTTCAATCCGTTCCTTAATTCACATATTCCTCTTTAGGCTTCATTTTTATCTCTTTAACTCAATTACAATGCTCAATGTATGCCTAAGAGTACTTAGAAGTGAAAGAGAACAGAAAACGAAACACAGAATGCCTTTTTTTAAAATTTTCAGAAACAGGGTCACTGTAACAACCCCATACTGTTTACCGAAAGTTTACTAAATTACATACTGATTATTGCTAAACTGGACGGCTTATTACTGATAATTGAATTAACTGAAGTACTGAACGGACTGATTGAAAATGAAACTGAATTGACTAAGTGTATCTATTGCATTGCATTTCTATCTGTTTGACTTAGGTGTTTATCTGTCCATGTTTTATGTTTAAACTGTTAATTGAAGGCCTTATCGGCGGCCGAACTGAAAATTGTTTAGTGTTTCCTGATCAGTAGGATTTTTGTGACTTAATGGTGTATTTATCTAAAATGTGATTAGGTATGCTTAAACTAGATTAATTTAAGCCAATTAAAGAGTTTGTCGTAATTGCGGAATTGCCATTGAGTGGGCCTTAGTTATTTTTATTATTTGAGCCTTGTATACACTTAACCAAAACATCTCCCTCAGCCACAATTGAGAGCCATAACCGACCAAGACTAGAGAGAGTGAGATTTAAGGGAGAATTGAACTCAACTTGGGGAATTAGCATGAATCTTGAAGAATTGAAGTGTAAATTGGCATAATTGGGCTCCTAAACCTTGAATACAAGACTAAGGTAGGACATTCATCTCCTTATTGTTGTCTTTGAGCTAAGTCTTGCATGGTTTATGCATCATTGTAAAATTAAGTCATGAATTAGTTCATACATGTTGAATTAGAGCATAATTTATGCATGCATGTTTGAGTAGGTGAGTTTTGAGTTGAATTCATGGCAAATTTGTACATGCATGTTCATAACTAGACTTGAGTCCATAAATTCATCATGTTCTTGAAGAAATGGGTCCATTTGGACAAACTTTGAAGGTTGAATTTAATTTGAATCCATGCATGTTGCATAATCCCCATGTTCATAAAAATGGGTTTGAAAAATGGTTTTAATTGACTCACTCTTGGGCTTTGAATTCACAAATTGGCTTTTGGAACTTGTTATACATTGAGCTTGGAGGTGTTTTCCAGAATTTGGGCTCAAGAGGTCGAGTTTTGAGTGAAAGAATGCTTGGTTTGAGCTTGGAAGGCAAATTTGGAAATTCCAAATTTGGCTTCTTCGCTCGAGCGAAGGATTCCTCGCTCGAGCGACCAACCTTTGTTCGAAGCTACGCTCGAGCGAGGGATTGGTGGCTCGAGCGTAAAATTCGAGCATCCAGTACTTTTACTGTTTCATCAAACCGCTCGAGCGAAGGCTTGTTCGCTCGAGCGAAGCCTTTGATTTTGGAAGCTCGCTCGAGCGAAGGAAGGCTCGCTCGAGCGAGGCCCGCTCGGGCGAGGCCCTTGTTTTCAGTAACTTTTGAAAAATGATTTCTAAGTGTATTTTTGCATCCTCATCCCATTCTAGGCATTCTTAGGCCTAGTTTAAGGCATCTTAATGAGGATATAGATGTAGAACACACCAAGGCAAATTAGGGATTAAGTTATAATATTTCTCAACTGTGTAGCTTAGTGTGTGTTCCACCTGTGAACTGTGTAGGGTTGGCGACTGGGGAGACACGCTCTAGCATATTGTAGCCCGAACTCTGTGAGTAACAACTGTGTAAAGATATGTTCAAATGATGAATTTCTGAACACTAAACTGAAGGCTGTTCTTGAGCGAACATTGATTCTTGAGGCTGTTTCTTGAAATGTAATTATTTATTGAATGAATGTATGTCCTTTACTTAATCAGACGTATTGTGGCATCCTTAGCACCTACTGTTACTGTTACAGAGATCTCTGTCGGTTCCCTCGTAGAACCAATACTGTTTACTGATTGATGGCCATCATTACTGTTTGGTCTTTAAGACCTATTGTTTACTGCTATGCTAATGGATGTACCACATATGGTGAATAAGCATTACATTGAAAAAAGATCAAATCTTGTTTAATGAATTTTTCATTCTTGTAAGGACATTTCATTCTTAACCTCTTACGCATTATGTTATTCATCGGGCTTTAGCTCCTTTGTTTGTATATATATGTAGGTGCTCGGCCACCGCATCGGAGCTAGGAGCGTGGGTTAGACTCGATTTTGTCAAGCGACCTATGTGCCTCATCTGCGAGGTTCCGAGTTGCCATGTTATGGCTTAGGCGTTTAGCATTTCCCATCTGTCTTGTCTCCTGTTTTTGTATAAAGCAGATACTTCTTGTCTTGTCATCAAGGGATTAGGTCCTGCCTTTGTTTATTTGTAAATGTTGTATAGATTTGTCTTGTTTAAATGTATAAATGCATGAAAAATCTTTTTGGCATCTGGTATCCTGACTCAATGGATATTATTTATTCTTGTATTGGCTTCCGCTAGGCCACGTACTTGTTTCTTGTATTCTTGTTAAGTAGGCCTTCGGTAATCTCGGATTACTGGCCGGTTACGGTGCTAAACCCATAGGGCCGGGTTTGGGTCGTGACAGTCCCCGCTCGAGCGAACCCATGAGGTCTGCAAAAGTGCTGGTTACATCAAATTTACGCTCGAGCGTGAAGTCGGGCGCTCGAGCTGAAGTTCTGTTTACATAGCTCCCCGCTCGAGCGGACACCTTGTCTGCAAAAATATACTGGGAGCACGAATTTCATGCTCGAGCGAAGGTTATCCTGCTCGAGCGGACATCAAATTTTATGGAAAATCCAGAACATGTTCTTGAGCTTCAACTTGATATTCAAAGGCTCTAAATGCATGTTTTTGGCTTAATCTTCGCATATACATATACTAACATGGTATAAATACCAAATTACATCATTTTGAAGCTCAATTTCACAAATTAATCACATGTATGTCCCATTTTACACAAACTCATTTCCAACATGGCAAATTCATGCATTCAGCACTTACACCCCTATGAATTGTACATGCATGTAACATCTTACTCTCATTCTCAACTTACATGGTGCAAATTGTGATCACAAACATGAGCTTTAACCAAAATTCTACATGGATCATGTATTTCAAGCTCAACATGCGAATTCAAAGCAATTACATACATGCATGCATACATTGACCTTCAACTCAACATGATCAACTCAATTCATAGTCTAACTCACTAATTAATCTTCAATCTACAAAATTACAACTCAACTCATGAATCAAAGGGTTGATTACTCACCTAGAAGCTTAATCTCCCCAATGTATGCTTAATTCTTAAGTTCAACCTTCCAATTTCTCAAACTTGAGCCAAACACATAATTTTCCCTCTTGTTCCCTCTCTAGCCGACCTTCCTCTCTCTCTCTCTCTTAGAGTTGATATCAGCCAAATGAGCACAAAGGAGAAGAATTGAGAGTGTAATGGCCCTTATATAACCCCACTAAGTCACATTAATTTAATATTAGATATTTGAGCACGTAATTGATTAATTAAATCAATTTAATCTGATCCGAATCAATTTCTAATTAAATTTCACCGTAGGCTCTAAATATTACGCTAATCACAATGGTGTAATCGATTTCGGGTTTTGTGGCTGATAAGGCCTTCAATTTAATTTCCAAATCAGATAATCAAACAGATATTCCTACGGTGAACAGATAGAAATTCAAAACCACATATTTTCACATAATGACACACAAAATTATATCAAACACATAATCATATTCATATTAAGGACCAATTAGCATAATAAGAAACAAGGTTATCACATGCAAAGCCCTAACACCTTAATGAAGGCACAAATGTTGGGTCTCACTAAACCAAGATCAAAATATAGAGAGAGAGAGGTCTCTAGAGAGAGGAGCTCTCAAAATAGGGTTTTTGAAATGTTAGAGAGAGAGAGAGAGATGAAAAAGTGATTTAAAATAACATAGTCGCGATCTGATATACGTATAGTCCGCTCGAGCGGAGAATAGGATGCTCGAGTGTAAGATACAAAAACTTCATCCGCTCGAGCGCAAAGGCACAACAGCAAAGCACTACCCGCTCGAGCGCAAAGAGACCCGCTCGATCGTAGAATACACTCGTCCAGTACTTTTACAGACCTCGAATACCCACTTGAGCGCAAAGATTCCTGCTCGAGCTCAGACCCGCTCGAGCGTAATGAACTGCGCTCGAGCGCAAAAAACACTTCTGCAGTATATTTTCAGACGCTCAAAATGATGAAAGGATGCAAACTCCGCTCGAGCGCAATAAGACCCGCTCGAGCGGATCATCAAAAATATGGGCAACAAGATTAGAGACCAAAACTCAACCAACCTATTCGAAACACGCCCACGACATTTTAAAACTCATATACCAAGAATTAAAGGACGGAATGAGACATAAACAACAATACTCAATCATGGAACTCAAGTCCGGAATATTGTAGATAAAGGGGAAAACCTAGGATCGCTATAACCTCCCTCCCTTAAAGAATTTCGTCCCCGAAATTAACAACATACATTTCAAAGTTGCGTTTTTCTCAATTCTCAATAAGATTGTAGTTCAATCATTCAACATCCTGACCCATTACCGGTCATCCCATCTCTTTTCAAGAGGCAATTCACAATATAATTCAATATGCATTAACAACATGCTTTTCTTTGAAATTCAACAAATTCCAATACCATATTCGACCATTTCATAACATATTCAATGTTAATGATATATTTGCATTTCTACAATACATTTAAAATATACAATGTCAAATTAAACTTCCATTTTCAAGGCATATTCAATGATGCTTCCATAAATTGAAACATATACAACGTTTTACAACTTAAGACATATTCATTGTTCTTAAAGTTTATCAATACAACAAAATATTCAACATATGCTCAAACATCCACAAATAGATCCGGATACTTCTCTCGGACCTCTAACTCACGTTCCCAAGTGGCTTCCTCCACCCCGTGATGTTTCCACAGAACTTTTATCAAGGGAATGGTCTTGCCTCGCAAGACTTGATCCCGCCTATCCAAGACCCTCACCGGTCTCTCCTTATACGAGGCATCCTCATCAACCTCTAAGTCTGTCCAATCCAAAACATGTGACAGATCCGGCTCATACTTCCAAAGCATACTATTATGAAACACGTCATGCACTTCGGACAACTGCGGCGGTAAAGCTAGACGGTAGGCAACCTCGCCAATTCTCTCAAGGATCTCAAAAGGGCCAATAAACCGAGGGGACAACTTTCTACTCTTCCCAAACCTCATTAAACCCCACCTAGGTGATATTTTCAGAAAGACATGATTACCCGCCTCAAATGCCAAAGGCTACCTCCTACGGTCGGCATAACTCTTTTAGCAACTCTGGACTGTAACAAGCCTCTTACGGATAAGCTCAACTTTCTCCGTCGTTTCCCGCACTAACTCCGGACCCAACAAAGGTGCATCACCCACCTCGGCCCAATACACTGGAGACCTACACGGTCGGCCATACAAGGCCTCAAACGGTGCCATACCAATACTCGATTGGAAACTAATGTTGTAGGCAAACTCCACTAAGGGCAAGTGTCTCTCCCACGACCCACTAAAGTCAATGACACAACGTCGAAGCATATCCTCAAGGATCTGAATAGTACGCTCGGACTTCTCGTCAATCTAAGGATGATAAGTCGTACTAAAGGTCAATCTAGTGCCCAAGGCACTTTGCAAACTCTGCCACAACCTAGCAGAAAAACGCGGATCTCTATCTGAGACGATCGACACTGGGACCCCGTGCAACCTTACTATGTCCTAAATATACAAGTCAGCAAGATGATTTACCGAATCTCTCATGCGCATAGGGATAAAGTGCGCCGACTTAGTTAACTGGTCCACGACCACCCAAATAGCATCACTACCCCACTGAGTCCTCGGAAGACCTACAATGAAGTCCATCGTGACATGCTCCCACTTCCACTCGGCTATAGGCAAGGGTTGTAACAAACCCGCTGGCCTCTGAAGTTTGACCTTCACTTGCTGACAAGTAAGGCACTTAGATACAAAAACTGCCACATCCTTCTTCATACCCCGCTACCAAAACTGGCGACCCAAATCACGATACATCTTCGTGCCTCCCGGATACACCGTAAGGCACGAATGGTGAAACTCTCGGAGTACTTCCTCTTGGCAAGACTCTGATACAAACAAACGGTCTCGGTATCTCACACTTAGGTTAGGATACACAGTCAAACCCTTCTCAACCTTCCCACTGGAGATCTTCTTCCGGAGGGATTCTACTTCAAGGTCACTACTCTGTGCCTCTAACACCCGATTCACAAGTGTAGGCTGCGTAACTACAGAAAACAAGGCCGCAGACTCAACAGATTCACGTAGAAGCAAATCAAACTCGCCCAGTGCACCCAACATTTCCCACTCCCGGATGGCTATACAAACTACATCACTAATGGATTTCCTACTAAGGGCATCGGTCACAACATTGGCCTTTCCCGGGTGGTAATGCAACTCAAAGTCGTAATCCTCAATAAACTCCATCCACCGTCTTTGCCTCAAATTCAAGTCTTTCTGTGTAAACAGATATTTCAGACTCTTATGATCCGAGAACACCTCGAACTTCTCACCATACAGGTAGTGCCTCCAAATCTTCAAGGCAAAAATCACAGCTGCCAACTCTAGGTCATGTGTAGGGTAATTTCTCTTATGTGTTTTCAACTGCCGTGAGCCATAAGCTACCACTTTCCCCTCTTGCATCAACACACAACCCAAACCCTTTCATAAGGCATCACAATACACTGCATAACCCAAACCCCTTTTCGGAATAATCAAAATTGAAGCGGTGGTAAGTCTAACTTTAAGCTCTTGGAACGACTTTTCACAAGTCTCACTCCATACATACTTGACCCCTTTCCGCATCAATCTAGTCAACGGCGAAGCTAACCTGGAGAAATCTTTCACAAACCGACGGTAATAACCGGCTAAACCCAGAAAATTGCGGATCTCAAAAACACTCTTAGGTTATGCCCTATCTTACACTGCCTCTATCTTGGATGTATCAACAAACACCCCTTCCCCGGAGACTACATGGCCTAAGAATTTTACCTCTCTTAGCTAGAACTCACACTTCAGTTTTAATTTTCCCTAATCAACATATAGTGTCTACAACAATCAGGACTATCCTCCACCGATAGCCCAAAGTAGTTATCTCTAAACAGATAAAATATTAACATTTCCGGAGGTGAGTGATTTATTTATCCAACTACACCATTTAATCCCATAATTTCCCAATTTCATGATTCTCATCTCAATTTCATATTTCCATAGTTCCTAGATTAATTCTACAAATTAATCAATCATAATAAATTAGGGCTTTCCCCTCCATTTTTCTCAAATATTGCACTAGAGGCCAAATATCATCAATCATACACAATAACTTCATTTTAGGGACCACTCATACACTTGGAACCCCAAAAATAGAAAACCCCTATTTTATAATTTCAATTTCAAAAACCTAACTTCACCCAAATACCCCAAAACAACACCATCTATACAAAATACATAACATCTATGTCAAAACTTATAGAAAAGAGTAGGTTATCCCTACCTCAAGTGAAGAGACCCAAAGGAGATGATGAACCAACTCGAAAGTGCTCCAAACCCCCAACTTTTTGGATCAAAATAGAGGTCTTACAAAGGCTTAACGCTTTAATGAAGGCACAAAGGTTGGGTCTCACTAAACCAAAATCAAAATGTAGAGAGAGAGAGGTCTCTAGAGAGAGGAGCTCTCAAAATAGGGTTTTTGAAATGTTAGAGAGAGAGAGAGATGAAAAAGTGATTTAAAATAACACAGTCGCGATCTGATATACGTATAGTCCGCTCGAGCGGAGAATAGGACGCTCGAGCGTAAGACACAAAAACTTCACCCGCTCGAGCGCCAAGGCACAACAGCAAAGCACTACCCACTCGAGCGCAAAGAGACCCGCTCAAGCGTAGAATACACTCGTCCAGTACTTTTACAGACCTTGAATACCCGCTCGAGTGCAAAGATTCCCGTTCGAGCTCAGACCCGGTCGAGCATAATGAACTCCGCTCGAGCGCAAAAAACACTTCTACAGTATATTTTCAGACGCACAAAATGCTGAAAGGATGCAAACTCCGTTCGAGTGCAGTAAGACCGGCTCGAGCGGATCATCAAAAATCTGGGCAACAAGATTAGAGACCAAAACTCAACCAACCTATTCGAAACACGCTCACGACATTTTAAAACTCATATACCAAGAATTAAAGGACGGAATGAGACATAAACAACAATACTCAATCATGGAACTCAAGTCCGGAATACTGTACATAAAGGGGAAAACCCGGGATCGCTATAGAAATTTAAAGGACTGGAAAATATAAAGCAGACAAACTAGTTTCTAGATCTGGTTCTAGGTCTCTGCATTATCAACACTTTTCTCTATTTATAAGTTCTGAACATAACTGTTGAAGTGCCTGATAACTGTCAAAATAGGTGATAACTGTTGAAGTGACCCCCGTGATTATTAAGTATGGCTTTGAACAGTTTGCTCCCACTATTCCATTCTCACAGTTGGGCTTCCCTCCTGAATTTGAATTTAAATTGTAAGCAATAGTTTGGCCACTTCACCTTGGGTATCTTGACTATTCTCATGTCTCGTAGATCCATTGCGACTGCTACAAGTTGCCACATGTTTGTTGATGATCAGAGACCTTTATTGATTTCCCAAATTGCCCCTTATGATCCACGTGTCAGGCCGCGATAGGTTTGTACAAAATATACAGCCAGTAGTGTGGGATCCCTATCTTCTAATAAATGGTTAACAAGATCGGTTGAATAGCTACACCACCATGACCACCCCAATATCATTATTTAGGACTTCAACCAAAGAATGACAACATCAATAAAAACCACACACAAAACCACATCAACAGTGGGTGGAAAAATCACATCGATATGACAAGCCCAGAATGTTACATACATACGTGTCAAATGTTATGTTTGGGAAAAGTACGCTAAGGAGGTTTTTTTTGTGTGTGTGTGTGTGTTGCATTGGAGTTCATTGATTGAAGTGTTATGTTTGTAAAAAATACGTTAAGGAGTTTTTTAGTGTGTAATATTCATTGGAGTGTTATGTTTAGGAAAAATAAACTAAAAAGTTTTTTAGTATGTTACATTTATTAGAGTATTGTGTTTGAGAAAAATATACTAAGAAATTTTTTTTGTATGTTACATTTATTAGATTGGAGTGTTACGTTGTTACGTTTGAAAAAAGTATACTATGAAGTTTTTTAGTGTATTACATTGGGGTGTTACATTGTAGTGTTACATTCTTATTCAAAATATGGGATTTGTTCTAGAATGAGGGAAAACCCAAAACCTCTATAGTGCAGATTGACTAAATGTGTAATTTCATACTTAGAGAAACCCACTTTTATCCCTCAAAAATTAAACCCAAACGTGTAAATAACTATCGTTTTATGTAATTCCCACTTTAATGGGGCTTTTGGATTTATAAGAAAACGTGAGACTAAACAGTTCATGAGATTATATTTTGTGATTTATTGGTGTTTTACCCTAAAAATTAATACAAAAAATCTTAGTCATTAGTGTCAAAAAATATGAATTTCATATTTTATTGTGAACCAATCAAAATATATCTTATGCTTAAACATCCCAGTGTGTGAACTAAAATTGGATTTTCAGTAAAAAGTATGTTGGTGCTATCACTCACATATGCAAATAGAGACCTGCAGTGAGATATAAATCATCCATAAATTTATTAGATTAGCAATCATCCTTAATTAAAGTTTGATTTGATCTCGACCAATTACAAAAATATTTAAAATATTCATTTTTTTCACCGATTTATTTAACAAAAATAGGCAAATAATTTCAGTTCAAAATTATTAAAACTTTTGAAGTTTAAATTAGTAAAATAAAAAATTCTGAATTTATTTTATTACAATGATCCAACCCTACCTTTTTTTATTTATTTTAATTTCTCTTAAAAATTATTATAAAAAATCTTAGTCGTTGCCTTTGGAAGTAAATTTGTTTATACATTCATAGTGTGGATTGGTCAAAAATATGAATTTCATATTTTATGTCGTTGGTGCTATCACTAACGTATGCACATAGAGATTTGCCGTGAGATATAGATCATCCTTAATTAATGTTTGATTTGGTCTCGACTAATTACAAAAATATTTAAATTATTCACTTTTTCATCAATTTATTTAACAAAAATAGATAAATTTTTGAGGTTGAAAGTAAATAAAATTTTTGTAATTTAAATTGACATATTACAGTGATCCAACGCTGGTCTTTTTTCGTAATTTCTCTTAAAAATTATTATAAAAATTCTTATCCTTAGTTCTGGAA
This sequence comes from Camellia lanceoleosa, assembly GCA_025200525.1. Taxonomy (NCBI): domain Eukaryota; kingdom Viridiplantae; phylum Streptophyta; class Magnoliopsida; order Ericales; family Theaceae; genus Camellia; species Camellia lanceoleosa. The sequence continues at coordinate 96,576,172 of CM045772.1, read as the reverse complement.
AATAAATTTCTTTATACATTTGTAGTGTTGATTGGTCAAAAATATGAATTTCATATTTTATTATGAACCAATCAAAATATTTATTTGTATATTACTTCTTCCATTTTTAAAATAAAATATTATTTATTTATTTCCTTATTCACATCAGTCCACTCTATATTTCAATTTTGTTTTATAGTTTCCTAGTAAATTCACATTTACCCACTCCGATTCCTGTAGGCATACTGCCATGCATAAAATTCGCACTTGAGAGCGAACTCCCTCTTAAAAAAAGCATATGATACAAGACAAGTTGTATGTTTTTCTAGTCAATCAAGTCTGTTATTAAATATATACTATAATCCGGCCTGCGTGTGCAATAGTTTCTTTTTTAATATAGGATTTTTTTTCCATTGTCAATCAAGACGGTCGTTGATGAAATATTTATTATAAAAAGCATATGATACAAGACAAGTTTTATGTTTTTCTAGTCAATCAAGTCTGTTATTAAATATATACTGTAATCCGGCCTGTGTGTGCAATAGTTTCTTTTTTAATATAGGATTTTTTTTCCATTGTCAATCAAGTCGGTCGTTAATGAAATATTTATTATAATTTGGCCTATACTTGGATGAGTTCGTTTCGATAATTTAAATAATTTGTTTCAAATGTATGATAATTGTACTTTTAAAAATAATTTATTTATTTATTTAATGTCCTTAGCAAAAACAAAAGGTTGGACCACTTCTATTTCATTGGGGTAGTTGCTACTCTTCAAGTCCTCAAAATTGTTAGATAGGAATGAGTAATTGTCTAGTATAGAATATATTTAACTAGATATATAAACAATAGATTTAAAATATGCCAGACCACGACCTTTACCCATGAACATTAATTTCCCAAATCCATATTACAATGCACAACCTTTCACTTAATTCCACATTTCTTCGTTCTCACATGGATGACCAGTGGGCACCTCAACTCTTCCAAATTTGTCGTCGTCACACGACTGGGCAAGTGGACACCTCAATTTCCCCTCGCAAGTAATAACATATCACACAACAAGTAAATCAACCAAAATTGAATCTCAATCAAATTAAAGGAAATTTCAATAGATCTCCAATCTACCCACTAGTTCCTCTTCAACCACCAACCAAAACCCATGAACAATAAGTAAGGCTTCACAAGAAAATTAGAGGTTTTCCTTCCATTAATTCATTTTCCTTAATTCTCCCTTTTACATTATCTTTCGTTAGAAAATAATCAAATCTTTCACCAATTTTAGTCAAAACTCACCGTCACCACTAAAGTCCATATATATAAACATATATATATATATATGTATGTCACCCATTCCAAATCATACATCCATACCATAAGATTAATACACATTTAAACTAAAATGTAGATATACAAGGGCAAAGATATTCCTACCGTCACGACCAAAACCCGCCTCTATATGTTTTAATCATGGCCACATTTACATATACACATTTTCAAAAGTTATCTCATTCCAATATTCAAATGCAAATGAATGCAAACCTTAAGTCTTTCCTAGACACCTTATTGCTCAATGGACTAGTGAGTGAGGTATAACTCATGCTCTGATACCACTCTATCATGACCCAAACCCGTACCTATAGATTTATGTCAAGATCGGCCAGTAATCTCGGATTACCTTCGGCCTCAATGACAAAATCAATCATAATATAAGAGTGGGGCTTAGTAGAAGCAATAGTATAATATAAAAACGGACCATTGAGCAAAGCATACATGCCGAAATTATAACTATTAAAAACCTTAAACTCCATACAACTTATATACAATATCCCAAAGTTAGACTTCTCATATAACATCATCCATACAAGTTCCAAAATATACAAAGAAACAAAAACAAAACAAAAGATGGGTTAACAAAGCTTAACTCCCCTCAAGTCTAAGCTCGCCCCATCATGGAGGCACCTTTCAAAACGGCTTCACAGGGGTAGACACCGAGGTGGCCTTAAACTTAACGTCCCGCTTGCTCACCTACATATATATATAAAGGAGAGGGATGAGCTGAAGCCCAGTTAGTAATATCAGTATAAAGGTTTTATATGAATGAAGTCCAGCATGTCACAAAATATATCTTCTGTTTTCGAAACAGTTCATGTCGATAAGCAAACCAATAGAATACAATCATATCTATCTCTTCTTTGCAGCAGCAATAATCAATCATTCAACTTATGTGGTACATCCTATAACAACTGATTTTGGGTGACTGCTCGAGCGGTCATTTGGTTGCTTGAGCGGAGATTTGTAGCTCTAAGTATCTTGCAGGTTTGTAGGTGAGACCACTCGATCGAAGAAAAGGTCGCTCGAGCCTAAAATAAGAGCTCCCAATATTGTCACTATAGCTCTACAAAACTTCTGAGACCTTGCGTTTACTACTCGAGCGGTAGAAAGTTCGCTCAAGCGATGAGAAGTTCGCTTGAGCGGTCTCGTCAGGAACAACAGAGTTATATTGTGATCTGAACACTTTTCTAACTCATTTCTCTTACACTCCTTCTCTCTCTAACAACCCTCTTGCCAAAACCCTAGCAAGAAAACTTTTGATTTCATCTAATAAGAGCAATAATCGATATTTGGGGCTTCATTAAAGTTGTTATCCTCGTCAAAAGCTACGTTTTGAACCGATTAGATCATGGTATTTTGGAAGTTTATCGTGTGGACCTTCATCTCTCTTCTTGCAACATTTGAGGTAGGGGTACTTTTAACTTGGTATATTTGTGATTTGTGGTATATGTGATATTTTTTAGTTATGGTAATGAATGAGGTGGTTATTGTGATATAAGTGGGTTTTTGTTGAATAAAAAGGCATTTTTCCCATGTTTAGGAAAATTTTATGCATAAGCTTCTTGAATATTGTTTGAAATTGTAAATATTGACTTTTAATATGCTAATGGGCGAAAAGCCCCAAAATTTTTATTAAACCCTAGTTTTCCAATTGAATTGATAAAGGGGCTTTTGTTCAATTGACTACTAAATGGTGGAATTGAGTGTGTTGAGTGTACTTTTGCATTGGGATATGGGCTTTTGATAACTTTGGACATAAATTCTTGAGATTTGGAGGTGGTGGACTTGTGAAATTGAGGAATTTATTATGTGATAAATATTATTATTATTATTAATGTTGTTGTGGATTGACAAACCTGAGGAAAAATTTATTTGAAACCTCATGCATCATGTGAATTAACCCGCCTTGTAGGTGTTGGACCATGTCAAAGGGGGTAAATAGCTTATGAGTTCGGGTATATGGTACCTGTGCGGGGAGTCAATATGCCCAATTGCCCTGTTTGAGCATCTCGCCCAACGAATGTGGGAAGCTTGCCGTTTATAGAGTCGACGAATCTGAAAGAACTTGATTTTGGGTGTCCACAAGCCTGCTGTTTTTAGAGTTAGTAAAAGTGGAAAGGGAAAGGTTTTGGGTGCCCATCGCCCCGCCATTGTTAGAGCTGGCAAATGTGGGAATACTTTATGTATATAAAACTATATATGTATGTATGACCTTGCGGGTCTTGCTCGGGACGTCATAGCGTATTTACCACCCCACGTTATGGAGAAGACATTAAATGGCAATCATGCGTTGAACATTTGGGTTTTAATGGAGAAAATATGAATCTTAATCTTGTAAGTTCATGCATGACCATATGTATCTCAATTATTCGTATAACTTGTTAAATGCATTTCCTACTGAGCATTAGCTCACCCCAAAACTAACCATCTTTCAGGAAACGATGTGATGCGTCACCTAAGTGATTGGCTTGAAGAAGGATTTTGGATGGGGGCACGGAAGCTCTCTTTTGTTGTTTCATGTTAAGCCTTGGGCTATTTTTGTTTGGGAACTTAGATTCCATTTTTGTGTAATCAAGGACACTCCTTGAAAGATGTTTACCATTTGGCTCTATCTTCACATTATCTCTTGTCTTCTAAACTATCATGTTTTGTTGATTGATGTACAAAGATACATGATGTAATTATTGAAATAGTTCAACTGAGAAGAGATAGTTATAATATTTTGCTAATTTTATTATGGACTTTTCTCTCTCTTCCTCTCTTCCATGGGTTGTACCCAAGTGAGCATGTATGATAAGGTAACTTAAATGCCAGGGTGTCATAATTTGGTATCAGAGCTATACAGGTTTGAATACCTGGAGGTCATGGGAGGTGGCTTATGCCACAATGGGTTCTTATGTTGGGATGGGACGTTAATACATTTTGTGTTATGTGCTTATGTGGCTATGTAGGTATGGAGTCAAGTTTCTAAGATATGATTTGCATCCATTACTCTCATCGAAGTCCCCATGGAAAGGCACTTGATCAATGCTTTTTCCATTTGGAAGTCCTTGAGTGTTGTGGAACAAATCAGTATCTTAGGAGAATGATCTATATGTGCTCTATATGTTTACGTGCTTATGTGGATTGCTTTATGCTTAATGAATAGATGGATAGGGATGTAACTATTCGAGTGTGACGCATTGGTTGGCATGTGGGTGCATGAATTGTGAGTTAAATTCATTGTCTCTAAATTTATATAGGATGCCTGGACGTGGCAGAGGCTGTGGTAGACCTTGCTGGGGTGGTCGCAGTATTTCGGCCCAACAAGATCTTTAACTCCAAGAAGAAGGGGTAGGGCAAAACAACGTGGCTACTCTTTCGACCCAATATGCAATAGGGGCACTAGCCCGAGAAATGATTGGGGCTCTTTAAGAGTCTATAGAGATACTCTAAGCCGAGCAAGCGAGAGGACAATAGAGGGAGAAACTCGAACCTCCTTCTTGAAGAAAAAATTCTTTCCCTCCAACCCTATTGAGTTTACTGGCAGGCCAGATCCCATGAAGGCAAATGAATGGTTAGAGAAAATTGTTAAGCCCATTGAGATTTTGGACATTCATGAGGGAGAGCTCTGAGTAGTGTTGACGGCTTATCAACTTGAAAGGGATGTCGGGCAATGGTGAAAATCTATTAAGATGAGAGTCGAGCATACTTGGGAGGCTTTTAACTATGCCTTTCCAAAAATTTTTTTGCCTCTCACGATTAGGAAGAGGTTGAGGAACTTAGATAGCTTGATACACCAGTGGTAGAATTTGAGGCCACATTTACCAGTTTGGCACGTTTGCACCCGAACTTGTAGCGACCGAGGAGCGTCGATGATTAGAGTTGAAAAGAGACTGAGGCCCAAGATTTTAATGAAAGTGATGGGCAACATGTATAGACAGTATGATAGGCTAGTGGAGTCCACGACACATGTAGAAATTATGTTAGAGGTGGAAGAATCGAGGTTGAAACATAAGAGGTCAGGCTATGCGAAATCTCGGGGTGACACGGGATCCTCCAAGAAATCCAGGGGTTTTTCATCTTGTTCCTTTATGTCCTTACCCCAATAGACCCAGTCTTCGAGGTCTGCTTCCCTGAGGAGTTTGGGGAATACGGTTCAGGTGTGGCCAGCAAGGCCACAAGGCATTAGAGTGTAAGCAAAATCTAAACCCTCAGTAGTCTGTGCATTTTTAGAGCCAATCCCAAGGTAGGGATCAATCGCCTACATGTCATCATTGTGGATAGTCGAGGCATATGATGAGGTGTTGTCCATAGCTAGCCGAAACGAGGAGTGCTTCGAGGTCCCGATAGTGTGGAGGTTATCAGGTAAACCTGGGTTAGGGACATAATTTTTAGCCAGTTCGATATGGACAGGCATCTAGGGCGGTACAAGGGGCCACATCGGCACAGTCAGTATAACCGACCTACATTTCGAGGGGTGATCGGAGTGAGCAAAGGCCACAAATGCAAGTTTATGCCGACACTGCTTCCAGCCAATCCTCTAGGCCATCAATGATGAGAGGTACATATCTTATTTATAATACTTGGGCCAGTGTATTGATAGATACCGGAGCATCACATTCATTCATAGCATCTGCATTTGCATATATGTTGGGCTTAGAGATTGAACGACTAAAGTCTTCACTCATGGTAGAGTTACCAATTAGGGGTCGCGTTGTCTTAGACCGGGGATGTTGGGGGTGTGTGATTTAGGTCGATTATCGCCAACTTCCTTTCAACCTTGTATTATTAGAGATGTCGAGTTTTGATGTCATCCTTGGTATGGACTGGTTGTTTTCCTATTGCGCCACAATAGATTGCTACCGTGGAAGAGTTACCGTGTGCACAATATGAGGAGATTGTTTTTATTTTCTTGGAGATAGGGCAGATGGTGGGTTGCTATCGGTGTATAAACCATGAAATCAAGGAAAATTTAGTTTTCTTCTTGCAACTATTATAGATGATGGAAGTGATGTGATTTGGGGGGCGCTTTCTAAAGTGGTTTGTGAATATTCAAATGTTTTTCCTGAAGATCTCACTAAATTTCCACCTCACCGCGAGGTCGAGTGTTCTATAGATTTGGGCACCTAGCACGGCACCCATCTGCATGTCACCTTACCGATTAGCACTAGTAGAGTTGCTTGTTTTGAAGGAGCAATTGCAAGAGTTGCTAGACAAGGGGTTTCCCTAGTAATTCGCCCTGGGGAGCACCGACTATCTTTGCTAAGAAGAAGGATAGTTTATTACGGCTATGCATTGATTATCGCAAGTTGAATAAGGTCATGGTTAAGAATAAGTACCCGTTACCTAGAATAGATGATCTTTTTGACCTACTGAAGCATTCTAAGTGTTTCTCAAAGATAGATTTAAGATCATGTTATCATCAGTTAGGTGTGAAAGAGGAAGATATTCCGAAGATAGCCTTTTGTACTTGATATGGTCACTATGAATTTCTCATGATGCCGTTCAGTCTAACCAATGCTCTTGCTACCTTTGTGGACTTGATGAATCAGGTTTTCCTGGAATTCCTCGACAAGTTTGTGGTAGTTTTTGTGGATGATATTCTTATATATTCACCATCTAAGGAAGAACATGAACTGCACCTTTGCATTGTGTTACAATTACTTAGGGAGCACATATTGTATGCTAAGTATGAGAAATGTGAGTTCTGGCTCTCCGAGGTGAAATTCTTGGGTCATGTTGTTTCTAAGGATGGGGTGGCCGTAGATTCTTCAAAAATCAAGGTCGTGCAGTATTGGAAGCGACCTAAGAACTCCTTCAAGATGCGTAGCTTTTTGGGTCTTGCTGGGTATTATAGGCGGTTTGTGAAAGAGTTTTCTACTCCGGCATCACCATTGACGAGACTAACTAGAAATGGGGTAAAATTTGTTTGGAACAAAGCATGTGAGAAATCCTTTTTAGAGTTGAAAGCTAGATTAACCACTGCACCGGTTTTAGTCATTTCAGAAAGAGGTTTGGATTACACTGTGTACTATGATGCCTCTAGGGAAGGTTTGGGATGTGTATTGCTACAAAGGGGTAAGGTGGTGGCATATGGTTCACGTCAGTTAAAAACTCATGACAAGAACTACCCTACGCATGATCTTAAATTAGATACTGTAATTTTTGCTCTAAAACTTATTAGGCATTGTCTCTATAAGGAGAATTTGAATCATAAAAGTCTTAAATATTTATGCTCACAAAAGGATTTGAACCTACGTTAGAGGAGATGGATAGAGTTCATGGAAGATTATGATTTTGAATTGCATTACCATCCGTGGAAGGCTAATGTGGTGGTTGACGCTTTTAGTGGAAAGTCAGTGGGCACTATTGCCAGTCTTGCCATGAGAGAGTGGGAGATGTTGGGTGATCTAAATGGGTTTGACTTGTAACTTGATGAGTCTCTTCAACAAGCCATTTTGTTTACAGTTCTTGGACAACCCACACTTATCTCATGAGTTACAAAAGCACAACATGGCGATGCAGAAGTGGAGGCAATTCGGAAGAAAGTTTTCCAAGGAAAGGAGGAAAAAGGGTTGAGAGTACATTCTGACTCCAGTATTCGATTTGTAGACCACCTTTTTGTACCAAAATCGTGTAGAGACGAAGCACTCCGGGAGGTAAGAAAATGTATCATGACCTTAGCCACCAATTTTGGTGGAGAGGTATGAAGTGGGATGTAGCCCTATTTGTGTCCAAATGCTTAACCTATTAACAAGTCAAGGCGGAGCATCAAAAGCAAGCCGGGTTGTTATAATCCTTGCCTATAGCCGAATGGAAATGAGAACACATCATAATGAACTTTGTTTCGGGTTTTCCTTAAACTCAGAGGGGTAATGACACGGTGTGGGTTGTTGTGGATTGATTGACTAAGTCAACACATTTTCTTACTATGTGTATGCACGATTCGATTGATTACTTAGCTGAACTCTATGTTAGGGAAATTTTCAGGCTTCATGGGGTACTTGTGAGCCTTATCTCGAATAGGGACCCTCGTTTTACCGCACGGTTATGGTAACGTTTACAAACTGTCATGGGTACTCAGTTAACCTTCAGCACCGCCTACCACCCTCAAACCGACTGTCAATCCAAACGCGCTATCCAAATCTTGGAAGATATGTTGAGAGCTTCTGTACTAGAGAGACCCTCGCCGTTAGCAGAATTCGCCTACAATAATTGCTTCCAAGCTAGCATTGGGATCGTACCTTTTTAAGCCTTGTATGGGCGGCCTTGTAGATCACTGGTGTGTTGGACCGAGGTGGGGGATTCACCCATGCTTGGAATGAAATTGGTTCGTGAGACCACTGAGAAAATAGCTCTTATTTGAAAGAAATTAATTACAACTCAAAGCCGACAGAAAAGTTATGCCGACCAAAGAAGGACACCTCTATCGTTTAAAGGGGGCGATCATGTGTTTTTGAAGGTATCACCTAGGAAGGGTTTGATGAGATTTGGGCGAAGTGGGAAATTGTCACCTAGGTTCATTGGCCCTTTTGATATTATAAAACGGATAAGAGAAGTAGCCTATCGTCTCACTTTACCACTATAATTTTCTGGAATGCATGATGTGTTTCATGTCTCCATACTTCACAAGTCTGAGCCGGATCCTTTTGATGTCTTGGATTGGACAAATTTAGAGGTGGATAAGAATGCTTCCTATAAAGAGAGACAGATGAAAATCTTGGACACCCAGGAACAAGTTTTGAGAGGCAAAGTCATTCCCTTAGTCAAAGTGTTATGGCATCACCACGGGGTGGAAGAGGCCACTTGGGAATGAGAAGCTGAAGTTCGTGAGAAATACCCTAATTTATTTAATGATATTTAAACTTGCTTGTTTGTTATTCTTAAATCATTGTATGAGAGGTTATAGAAGGAAGTAATGAAAGAAATCTAAATTCTTATGTTATTGTTTGAAATTAGCTTTGATTTCATTTTGGCTTAAGAAGCGGTAATGATTGAGGTTATTGTTATTGTCATATTCATCATTCTTGGGAATTGTTGGAGTCATTTTGGCAGGGACTATGAAATTTCGGGAATGAAATTTCTTAAGGGGGGTAAGCTACAACAGCTAACTTTGGGTGACCGCTCAAGTGGTCATTTGGTCGCTCGAGCGGAGATTTGTAGCTCCCAGTATCTTGCAGGTTTGCAGGCGAGACCGCTTGAGAGAAGGAAAGGTCGCTCGAGCATAAAATGCGAGCTCCCATTATTTTCACCGTAGCTCTGCAAAACTTCTAAGACCTTGCATTTACTGCTCGATCGGTCCTTTTGTATTTTGGTACTTCGCTCGAGCGATGGAAAGTTCGCTCAAGCGGTCTGGACGGGACAACAGAGTTATATTGCAATCCAAACACTTTTTTAACTCATTTCTCTCACACTCCTCTCTCTGACTGCCCTTTTTCCAAAGCTCCAGCTAGAAAACTTTAGATTTCATCTAGTAAGAGCAAGAATCGATGTTTGGGCCTTCATTAAAGTTGTTATCCTCGTCAAGGGCAACGTTTTGAACCGATTAGATCGTGGTATTTTGAAAGGTTATCGCAGGACCTTCATCTCTCATCTTGCAACCCTTGAGGTAGGGGTACTTTTAACTTGGTATATTTGTGATTTGTGGTATATACGTGATATTTTCTTAGTTATAGTAATGTATGAGATGGTTATTGTGATATAAGTGGGTTTTTGTTGAATCAAAAGGGTTTTTCCCATGTTTTTGAAAATTTTATGCATAACCTTCTCAATTATTGTTACAAATTGAAAATATTGACTTTTCGTATGCTAATGGGAGAAAAGCCCCAAAATTTTTATTAAACCCTAGTTTTCCAATTGAATTGATAAAGGGGCTTTTGTTCAATTGACTCTTAAATGATGGAATTGAGTGTGTTGAGTGTACTTTTGCATTGGGATATGGACTTTTGATAACTTGTGGACATAAATTCTTGAGATTTGGAGGTGGTGAACTTGTGAAATTGAGGAATTTATTATGTGATAAATATTATTATTATTAATGTTGTTGTGGATTGAACAAACCTTAGGGAAAATTTATTTGAAACCTTATGCGTCATGTGAATTCACTACCTTCTAGGTGTCGGATAATGTCACAGGGGGCTAATAGCTTATGAGTCCAGGTAGTTGAGTCGCGTTTAGAAATTATGTGTCGTATTTGGTACTCGTGCAAGGAGTCAAGGTGCCCAATTGTCCTGTCAGCGTATCTTACCGGATGAATGTGGGAAAGCTTTTTGGTTGTCCATGAGCCTGCCATTTATAGAGTCGGCAAATGTGAAAAAACTTGATTTTGGGTGTCCACGAGCCTGCCATTTTTAGAGTCGGCAAAAGTGGAAAGGGAAAGATTTTGGGTACCCATCGCCCCGCCGTTGTTAGAGCCGGCAAATATGGGAATATTTTCTATATATAAAACTATCTATGTATATATGACTTTGCGGCTCTTGCTTGGGGCGTCACAGTATATTTACCACCCCACGTTGTGGACAAGACATTGAATAACAATCATACATTGAGCATTTGGGTTTTAATGGAGAAAATATGAATCTTAATCTTGCAAGTGCATGCATGAGCATATGTATCTGAATTATTTATATAACTTGTTAAATGTATTTTCTATTGAGCATTAGCTCACCCCAAAAGTAACCATCTTTCAGGAAATGATATGGATGCGTCACCTAAGTGCTTGGCTTGAAGAAGGAATTTGGGTGGGGGCACATAATCTCTCTTTTGTTGTTTCATGTTAAGCCTCACGCTATTTTTGTTTGGGAACTTAGATTCAATTTTTATGTAATCAAGGACACTCCTTGAAAGATGTTTACCATTTGGCTCTCCCTTCACATTATCTCTTGTCTTCTGAACTATCATGTTTTGTTGATCAATGTAGAAAGATACATGATGTAATTATTACAATAGTTGAATTGAGAAGAGATAGTTATGATATTTTGCTAATGTTATTATGGACTTTTCTCTCTTTTCCTCTCTTCCATGGGTTGTACCCAACTAAGCATGTATGGTAAGGTAACTTAAATGTCGGTGTGCCACAATCCAATATAGTATCAAAGAGACAATGTGTTGAAGCCAATGGGACCACAAGGGTTAATCTAACGGGACCATGATAGGTCATTCAATATTTCATAATTCAATATGGAGCATTAAGGTCTAACATCAGAGATCTCTGTCTTTCAATTAATCCAAGGGGCCATGGTATTGTTTCCCCCAAGCGAGGGCTTATTGATCAATGGGCCATGGTATTGCTTCCCCCAGGCAAGGGCCTCACTAATGGATGCACGATTACAATTTAAAAAGGGACATTCATTCATAGATAACGAAATATAATTCACAGTACCAATCTTGAACAATTTCGAAAACATATTTCGAACAGAGCTTTATAAAGACATTACTTATAGTGGGTTAAATCGATACTAGGCCTTGGGCATCCACCTACACAATACACATAACAATACACACATTGAAGCACAAATCTCAATCAACTGTTATTCAATTTCCATTTTATCTGTTTCTAGCTTATTCCATGATTAAGGATGTTTAAATGATGAAAAAGAATGCCTAAAAGGAGTATGAGGATGCAAACATGCACTTGTAAGTGTTGATCAAAATTTGTTGAAAATGAGGTCTTCACTTGAGCACACCTTTGGCCGCTCGATCGATGTGGCCTACCTGCAAAAATACTGGAATGTGCGCTCAATAGTCACTTGAGCCAAGTGTTGAACAATGGTGAGATCACTCAGGCACACACTTAGTCTTTCGAGCCAACAACCAAAAGTCTGTAAAAATACTAGATGCGTGCAATGTTCGCTCGAGCCAAGGATCCTTCGCATGAGCAAATTGGGCAAATTCTGGGTTTTCCAAATTTGAGTTTGAACTTCAAAAACACTCTTTTCTTGTTCAAAGCTTGCATGGTTAGTCTTAAAACCTTAGAAACACTTTATAAGGCATGAGTACTTGGAAATTATGAAGCCATGAACCCCAATTTGTTTTCAATTCTTTAAAACAACGTCCAAAACACCATGTTCTCGACATGCATGTAGGAAACTCAACTCTTTTCTTTACAAAACATGTTTATATGAGGTGTTGAGTATAAAATCAAGGAGAATCTCAAGAAAGAACTTGTATAAATCCCGTGTATGTATAAATTTGTAGAAAACTAAGTTCAAATATGGAGAATTATGCATGCATGCACACAATCCACTCAAGCTCACTACATTCATGGTGATTCTGATTCTTTTCTTTCAAATTCTTACAAATAGTCATACAACTTAGTGAATTCATCTTCCTACATGGATTATTCTCATGAATTAAGGGTAAGGATCTTACCTAGAGCTTGGATTGAGGTTGAGTTAGCTAAATTCCTTTAATTCTCCGTTCAATCCTCTACAATTCTCCAAGTTCTCTCTCAAAGTTGAAGTCTCTCTCTCTAACTCTAATCTCAGCCAAAATGATGAAGAGAAATGAACTCATTAAGCTTATATTTCATATTTATAGGTTTAATTATCTTAAGTTAATTAAGTGAGATTTAGGTAAGTTAATTAAGCTTAAGTATAATTAATATAAGTTAGTTTTAACTGATTTATTCTAATTATTTTGATTCAAATAAAATTTTAATTAAAATAACCAAAAGGTTCTAAATTTTAATCAAATTTTAATATTCCAACTAGCCTATTGAATTAGTCATATTTCAGTTTTCTGAATCCGTTTGGACCTTCCATTTTGAATTCTAAGTCGGTATTGAAATAGATAATTCACAAACAAACATATATGCATTAATTAAGCACAGAATCATGCAAATATGTTCAACAAAATAATAAATAAAAATAATATGGAGGTCGGGGTCATCACGGTGTCCACCTCTTAGGAAGTTTGGCCCTCCAAACTTGAGTTACCTCCATTCGGAAATAAATATGGGTACTGTTGTTGCATTTCTTCCTCTTTTTCCTATGTAGCCTCTTTCCCGTAATGTTTTCTCTACTCCATTTTCATGATTGGAATCGATTTGTTCCTTAGTTGCTTTACTTGTCGGTTAATAATATTTACTGGCCATTCTTTCGTACTTCATATCTTCATCTAAAGCTATTCGATGGTAGTCCATGACATGAAACGGATCTCTGAGATACCCATGGAACATTGACATACGAAACATATTATGGATCTGTTCCATCCCGGGTGGTAAAGTAACATGGTAAGCAATAGGGCCAAGTCTTTCCAGAATTTGGAACAACCCAATGTAGCATAGAGTTAACTTTACCTTCCAGCCAAATCTTGCTTGCCCTTTTATTGGTGTTATCCTGATGAACACATGATCTCCCACTTTATATTCTAAACCCCTTCTTCTTTGATCAACATTGCTTTTCTGTGGGCTTTGGGCAGTCTTGAGCCTTTATTGAATGATCTTTATCGTCTCAGTTGTTTCCTGCATGAGATCAGACCCATATAATGCTCTATCACCAACCTCTATCCAACAAATCAGAGACCTACATTTTCTTCCATATACTGCCTCATACAGTGCCATACCGATACTAGCATAGAAACTGTTATTATATGCAAACTTTGCCAACGGCAAGTAAGTTTCCAACTAACTAGAAATTCAAGAACACAAATACGAAGCATATCTTCCAGCGTTTGAATAGTCCTTTCGGTTTGTGAATGGAAGGTGGTGCTGAATCTCAACCTTGTGCCCATTGCCCATTGCAAACTTTTCCAAAACCTAGAAACGAATTTAGGATTTCTATCCGAAACTCCATGCAATCGAATAATTTCATCAATATAGATTGTAGCAAGTCTATATGCATTGAAAGAAGTTTTCACAGTAAGGAAGTGAGCAGACTTTGTCAATCTATTTACTATAACCTAAATAGCATTCATACCTCTAGACTTTTGAAGCAGACCGATGACGAACTCCATGGTTATATGATCCTATTTCCATTCTGGAATAGAAAGGGATTGAAGTAAGCCTATTGCCACCCTTTGACCAATTTTCACCTTCTTCCCATCTCAACCTCATCTATACACTACCACCCACCTTCAACCCCAGTATATATATCACACCTTTTCATCTACCCAAACTCGAGGTGGTTATTCTAGAGGAGATTGATTTATCCATGATATATGCACCTCAAGCCCAACCAAAATTCCAAGACTCTGTGGTGGTAGATGATCTGTAGCCAAAGCAAGATATTGGCTAATATTCTCATGAGCATGCACTTCCCACTTTATGGTCTTTCTAAACCATGGATTGATCAAGAAGCAAGGAAGCACTGGAGAAGTTCTAGGTCTTATACTAGCTGAATACATGATAGATTTTGAAACTAGCACAGGACCAATAAACTGAGGGGATATTGTGACTATTTCTATGATCGGGTATGGACTACTTGCTGATTGTACAAAGTTGTGGTGGATGGCATGCACTGATTTTAGCAATTTGGGAATGCTTTTATTTTACTTTCTGAGTTAGGTGTTGAGTTTGAACCTAATTCCACCAAGTCTGTGGAGCTGGAATCAAGATCGAGTTAGTCTTGTGAATCAGAGTCTGGTGATTCCAAGGGTGTTAACCCATATATCATTGTCCTTTATAAGTTTGTCTTCTCATTGCTTCTTTTGAGTCTATTTCGACCATTAAGCTAAAGTTCTAAATGAAAAATACAGTTATTTTCACCTACTTCTCTATGCCTTTAAATCATTGTGTTGACCAAACATTTTCAAAACTTTTTTCCAAAACTTTGATTTAAAAAAAGAAGAGAAAGGAATTCCTTGGGATTGGTAAAATTTGATCGATTGAGAGGAAGAGAGATATGCTAAGCCCCTAATGGATGAGATCATTTCCGTTAATGTGGGTACTGAGAAGGATCTTGGCTTGGTCCAGATTGGTTCTACATTGTCTTTAGAGGAGCATGAGTAATTAGTCATTTTAGTAAAAGATTTCAAAAAAATGTTTTTGCGTAGTCCTACAAAGACATGCTTGGAATTGATTTTGAGATTGTACAGCATAGGATCACTCTCGACCTTGAAGCCTGACCCCTTAGCTTTCAAACCTTTTGAATGTTCAGTAATTAACCAGAGTATGAGGTTTGCTTAGTCGGATTGAAAGCAACCCTCGAACTAGGGGAAAAAAGGTCGGATGTAATCGAAGATTCAAACCGGGTCATTTCTCAAGCCAATGGATACCAGAAAGAAAGTCAAATCCCAAAATTTGAGAGAAGGAGATTTATTGTTGATGAACAATCGAGTTCCTATCCATGACACTAGGGGAAAATTTTGACCCAATTGGAGGGGCCCCTACATCATCAAGTCTATATGGTCAGGATGAATAGTCATTCCCATGGATTTAGATGGCCTAGAGATCTCACAACCAATCAATATGGACAACTTACAAAGGTAGTATCCTTAAGAGGCTCGTTGGGCCAAAAATCCAGAAGGGCGACCCAGGCAAAAGTTAGAGCAAAAAAAATAAAAAAAATTAGAAAAAAAAACATGTAAAATGCAAAAGAAACAAAATAAAAAAAAATTGCAAGGTCGAAAACCCAAAATGGCGGTTTTGGCAAAAGTTAGAGCACATAAAGAGAGTGTTAACACCTAAGTGAGCCTTACCATCTTTGGGGATATGTAGGCAGCTTCATCTTGAAGTTTGCCCCCAACCATTTTCAACTCACTCGCCACATCCATGCTTAATTGGTATATTTGTACTTGACTTGGTTGTCTTGTCCATGTTCAATTGGCTCATCTCCATTCAATTCAGTTGTCCTATCTCTCCTTTGTGGTTGATTCAGCTACAAGATAAATCAAGCTTGGGATATTTGTGCATCTCAAAGGTTGATTCCATGTTGGTAGGGTAGTGGCCATTTGCGAAAACAGTTTTGAGAATTTTTTATGAAGTTGACTAATTTTCTCGAAAATTATTCCATTTTTTTCCAAAATTGGACCATTTCTTGCACTGAAAAATCTTGGACTGAAAAAGGAAAATTTTCAGTGCTCACAGCTTGACTTTACATGATTTCAAAACAAAGAGTGGAACAAGCATGTTTCTAATTGCACTCGCAATATTCAAATCGCACTCACGGTGTTTCTAATTGCACCCGCATTAAAGGCGGCCAAATTTTTTAGCTAGTTTATTTGCTCATTCAGCTGAACAATTCATAAGTCAGCCGGCCTGTCAGTTCTTCAACAAGTTGGGCAACAAATCGGTCGGTCACCCAATCAATTAGCTGGCCGACCGATTTATGAATCTAGAATGGAAAACTGCAGAAGTTGCGTAATCTTAATGATGTGTCCTTTCGAGTTGTGTTTTGAGTGTCTTTTATTTTAGTAAGTGTAAAATAGGTATGTTTGGATTTTTTTTGCTTTGTTTTTCTTTCATTGAGTCATGGTTTGTTGAGGGCTTGGTGTTCAATTCAGAATTCATTAAGATTCAATCATTCTCCGATTCAAATTCAAAACAAAATATTTTCAAGTTCAAGTGTTGTGCCATTCACACCATGATGTTCAAACAAAGAAACTCATTTTATTAAACTTTCGGGAATCCCTGATTACCGCATTACAAGAAAAGGGAAAAGAAAATTTTGAAACAAAGTAAAGAAAATTCTGAAGCATTGGTACACCTTCCTAAGCAAAAATAGAAAATGAAAAAAAAAAAAAAAAAGAAGAAGAAGAAGAATAAGAAAAGAAGGAAAAGAAAAACAAGAACAAAAAAAAAAAAAAAATTAAAAATACAAAAAAAATTGAGAGGGCCATTTTCTCGGTTTTTCGGCAGCAACCCGGTGGCGAAGATTACAAACTGACTTCATTCACAGACAACTTCATTGCTAGACTCTATCATCAATTGCTTCACCACATTTCACTCTCGGGAAGCCTTTGAAGACACTACATCGGCATTGGAAGAGCTCCCAAAAGAAATTACTTCCCATCGGTCATCAAAGATGGAGTATGAAAGATCTCCGAATTGGGTTGCAGAGGTTGCCTGCCATTTCAACTCCTTATTTTGTTTATTCAGTGCACTAATCTCTACTTGAGCATCGTTGTACATACTTTGGAGCAAAAAGAGTTGTGCGTTTAATCAGTGCACTCCATTTGTCCTGTTTTATAGTCGGTGGGACAATTTGGAGATCGCGGTCACCATCTCTACATAGGACTTCAAAGTGAAGTGGTTGGCATCAATATTAGGCTACGCTATCGTTGTTTTCTTGATTGACAACACAAGAAAATTGAGAATGGGGGCAGGGGAAAGGGCACTCTACTAAGGTTCAGAAGAGTTGGCCTCAACATTCGGGGGAGTGTTAAGGTCAGCGAAGAGAATGGAGGGATCGCGAGATGAAGCCATGTTAGGGGCAGTATAAGGCCAAAGGGAAATGGTGTAGAGCAATGGCAGGGGGTTGTTTTACAGCTCTCTGCTCTGTCTTTTGTAGGCCTCGTTTAAGAAGAAGAACGAAGGAGAAGAAGAAGCCAGAAACGGTCATATGCCCGGGGGGGGGGGTACCCATGCGCGTTAAACAGTTCAGACCCTTAATTTCTTCGATCTAGTCTCACGAGTGCAATGTGAAACATAGATGAGAGTCTAGATTTGAAATTTTTTTTATAGAAACTCATTTTATTGCAAAAATCTTTTTCCATAAATGGACTACATCACAAAATCTCAAAGTCACAACATAATATTTATTTTGGAAGAATTATGAAACCCGTGACTCATGCAAAGGCCACTATTCGTCGTAACCAAGGATGCTTGTCTTGGAACCTTATATGAAGGGGGAAGGTCATTGATTGAGCACCCTCGCTCACCCGATCAAAAGATCGGCCTTTAATAAACATGATATGATTTTTGTTAACTTATATGTTCATGTTCCGATTATTTATAAAATCCTAAAATTTATTATGTGAAGCAAACAAATATAGACTATGTCGTCCATTTTGGAACAACTTCATTTCTTTATCTCGAAAAATGTTTTGAATATTGCAATTATGAAAATCAATTTTATTCCAAATTAAATAACACAACCTTCACCCACTGGCATGCATAGAATTATATCAAATAAACACGTAGCCACATGGTAGGATACTAGACGTAGCAAGAAAATCACACACACATACTGGATGCTAAAGCACAAAAGCTTACATATTTACTGGCATCCCACAAATAGGCACAAAAACAAATTTAGTAAACATGCATGATCCTATATACAAGATCCTAATGCAATTCATTCATGAAATGCAACTATAGATCCAACTTCTAGTATATGACATGTGAAACATCTCAAGACATGAGGTAACGTACAAAATCACATAACAATCGATGAAACTCATAAATGAAAATTTAGCCGGATCTTAAGGCATAAAACATGGATGCAAGACATGGATATGATGACAAGACAATATGTAATGCATATTTAGTGATAAGGAAAGCAATTGAAAGAACGGGATAGAAAGAAGCGGGGATGGGGAATTATTACATCGCTTTGAAATATTACAAATCTAAATAAAGGGGGAGAGGAAAAATATTACAACAAAAATTAAATAATCACAATCACTCTCTAATTAACTTAAAAACAATAAAAAAAGAAGTTGCAGGGGGCCTCGGAGACCGTTGGAGACTGTTTTGCTCATTGCTAGAGGCTACTAGTTTTGTCCAAGAGAAAACTGGTTGGCCGGCCAAAAGATAAGTTGGACGGCCAGCCAATAAGGCCAATTCAAACTCTGTTTAGCTTCAAACACCAAAAAAGCAGACGAAAAATATCCAAGTGGCTCAACTAACCACTTCCAGTTAGCTAATAATAGGTTTATAACATGAAATCAAAGCAACAAAAGTAATAGAAGAGAGAATATGCATGAAAGTAAAAGAAAATGAAAAGTATGCAAAATTTACCTTCCAAGGAAGGATTTGATTTTCAAACTTTCTTTTAATTACCCTCAAGCTTAGGAAGTATGTTCTTAATTCTCAAGTTGAAAATTTGAAATTTAAGTTGAAGTGTTGTTTTTGGGCTATTTAACAGTGGACGTGGAGGAGTTGTTCCAACTCTCTCTCTCTCTCTCTCTCTCTCTCTCTCTCTCTCTCTCTTTTTTTTCAACAACACTCACTCTCTTTTGATCAAAGCTACTTGATTCTCACTCTGACAAAATTTATGGCTTGGTTTGATATGTTGAAAGATGGTATATCAGTGTGTGTTTGAAGTTTTGCTCAAAACTTAAGCTAATTCTCGTTCTCTCTCTATATCTCTCTTTTCTCTCTCAATTCAATTCACTCCTCCCTCACATTTTGATTCTCTCTATCTCTATAAGAAATCATAGAAGGTTCCTAAGCCAAGGTGGTAAGAGACAAGGTGGGGGACAAGGTTGATGGAGTGATAAAGGTGGTTGAAATGAATTCAGCCTTATGGAAGAGGACAATCTCCCTTTTGACCATGGAGGATAATTGACAGGTGTAAGTGTGTACCCCATGCATAAATCCACTAAGAAACAACTGGAATGGGCATGACCCACACGCATTCAACAAGAATTATGCCGAAACTGTCTTACTCCTAGAAAAATTAGCTGGCTAGCTAATTTCCTAGCTGGCTGACCAAAATCCTATGTTCGCAAGCTAAAACCTTGGCTAGCCGGCCAACTTATTGGCCGGTAGGCCAAAAAGTTGGCGGTCGGCCAAAACAATGTCCAATGCTTGACTAATTTGCGTGAAGCATGACTTTTCGATAGAATTCTCGTCCTTTCATCATATTTCCACAATGTTCTTTGCTCAATTTCCTGAGAAAAAGTTTCATTTTGATGTTTAAAAGTGAGCCTTAGAACACTACGAAAATATTCAGAACAAAGCACGAAAAGAAAGTTTTGAAAAAGAGTTTAAAATGAGATTTAAACACTTGGCCAAAACAGGCTCAGGATTGGAAATGAAACACAAATTCCATCTTTCTTACTGACAATTTTGTGAGAAACACTTTCTGGTTTTCATCATCGAGTAATCAAAAGAAAGCATCCAAGTGTTAGTGCCGATCAAATTGGGGTGTCTACAGTTGCCCATTTTTTACATAACTCGAAGTCATTTCTTGACATGAGTGAATGTCAAAGCCCAAAAATGACCCTTTTGACAAGGCCGTAAGACTTGGGCAAACAAACAAGATGCAATGCATGTTGGTTGAACTCAAAGGTAGCCTACGTAACCCTTTGTAAAGAATCAAACCAGCATAGTTCAGCGATAGAATGTAAATGATATACAATTTAAATACAATTTGATAGCTAGACTTACACACTTCACAAGGGCAGATGTTAGAGCAATGCAACAGGTAATATGAAGCATAACAAGGGATACAACCTGAACACATTCACATAAAAGAACGAAATGTAATTGACGATTAGTTTGAACCTACAACCCAAAATAGGGGAGGTATTAACCGATGGATAGTCGCAACTAACTACCCAAGAAAAGAGAGGTATTAACCGAAGGTGGTTTGGACTGCCAAGTAATGAAATAATGGTAGTTGTAACCATGCAAATGATATGCTAATGCAATTGAAAATTGATTTTTTTTTTCTTTTTCTTTTTGAAATGCAACATATAATGAGGAGGCAAGCCTTATGCAAAGGAAGCATAACTAAGGGGTACAATCCAAATACACTCACATAGGATGAGAGAATGTAACTGATGAGTAGTTTTAACCTACAACCCAAAATAAGGGAGGTATGTATCGATGGATAGTCTTAACTAACAACCTAAGAAAGGGGAAGTATTAACCGAAAGTGGTTTCGAATGCCAAATAGAGAAAGATATAGTTTCATCATCTTGAAAAAGGGCCAATACAAATCGAGTGGTTTTAACCTACAACCCTAGAAGGGGGCACCAGTATTAATTGATGAAAAATGTTTGTTGGTGTGAATAAATTGTAACTATCCATGACAAATATAACACTATAGTGCAAGTGTGACAGTGAATGCAAAAACATGAAAGGGCAATGTAAGACAAACAATATGAATGATGGATGGATGCACAACAGATAAAATGATTTTTTTGTTTTTCAAATTTTCTCTTTTTTTCCCTAGCAGAGTTGCTAGAAACTGTAACATGCCTGGGGGTTACCTGCACGCATTAACTGGTTCAAACCCTCGGTCTCTTTGATCTAGTCTCCCGAGTGTAATGTAAAACGTAGATGAGAGTCCATATTTTGCAACTTTTAGAAAAGCCATTTTATTGCAAAAATATTTGCTAGAAATGGATTGCATCATCAGATCTCAAAGTCGCCACCTAATATTTATTTTGGGAGAATTAGGAAATCTGTGACTCGTGCCAAGGTCACTATTCGTCGTAACTAAGGATGCTTGGCTCGGAACCTTAGGTATGAAGGGAGAAGGTCATTAATTGAGCACATCCGCTCACCCAATCAAAATATCGACCTTTACTAAACCATGATATGATTTTTATTAACTTTATATGTTCATATTCTGATTATTTAAAAAATCCTAAAAATTTACGATGTGAAGAAAACAAAATATAGACTGTGTTGACCATCTTGGAACAGAATGATTTCATTATCTTGAAAATGTTTTGAATAGTGCAATCATGAATATCAAGTTTATTCCAAATTAAATAGCACAAACTTCACCAATTGGCATGCATAAAGTTATATCAAATAAGCACATAACCACATACTAGGATGCTAAACATAGTAGGAAAACACACACAAGCAGTACGCTAAAGCACAAAACTTATGTATTTATTGACGTCCCACAAATAGGCACAAAAAAAAAAAAAAATTTTACTAAACATGCATGATCTTATATACAATATCCTAATGCAATTCACTCATGAAATGAAACTATAGATCTGGCTTCTAAAAATGACATGTGAATCATCTCAAAACATGCGATAGCGCACAAAATCACATAATAATCAATTAAACCCACGAATGCAAATTTAATCAGATCCTAAGGCATAAAGCATGGATGCAAAACATGGATATGATGACAAGCATAATAACATGCATATTTACAAAATATGGAAACCAAAATAAAGAATGGGATAGAAAGAAGCGGAGATGGGGAATTATTACATCACTTTGAAATATTACAAATCTGAATAATGGAGGAGGGGAAAAATATTACAACGAAACTTAAATCCTCACAATCACTCTCTAAAAAAATAAAAAAAATAAAAAAGCTACAAGGGGTCTCGGAGACTATCAAAAATTGTTCTGCTCATCGCTGGAGGTTGTTGGGTTCGGTCCAGGAGGAAACTGGCTAGTTGACCAAAAGATGAGCTGGCCGGCCAATAAGGCTAAGCTGAAAGCTCTATTTTGTTCAAACACCCGAAAAACAAATGAAAAATATGCAAGTGGTTCAACTAACCACTTCCAGTTAGCTTACAATAGGTTTATAACATGAAATTGAAGCAAGAAAAGCAATATAAGAAAGAAAAAGCAAGAAATACTAGAAAACGAAAGGAGTGCAAAATTTACCTTCCAAGGAAGGATTTGATTTCCAAACTTCTTTTTTATCACCCTTAAGTTTAGGAAGTGTGTTCTCAATTCTCAGATTGAAAATTCGAAATTCAAGTTGGTCTGGTGTTTTTGGGCTAAGTAACAATGTTTGTGGAGGGAGTTGTTCCAACTCTCTATTTTTCTCTCAATTTCAATAACACTCACTCTCTTTTGGATTAAGGCTCAAGAATATCACTCTCACAGAATTTATGGGCTTGGTTTGATATGTGGAAACATGGTATATAAATGTGTGTTCTAAGTTTTTGAAGTTTTGGCTCAAAACTTAAACTTTCTCTCCGGTTCTCTCTCTCTCTCTCTCTCTCTCTCTCTCTCTCTCTCTTTTTCCCTATCAATTCAATTCTCTTCTTTTCATTGCGATCCTCTCTATCTCTACATGCAATCAGGGAAGGCTTCTAAGTCAAGGAAGTGAGAGATAAGGTGGGGGACAAGGTTGATGGACTGATAAGGGTGGATGAATGAATTCAAACTTATGGAAAAGGACAATCTCCCTTTTGATAATAGAGAACTATGGAAGATAACGGAGGGCGGTAGGTGTGTACCTCATGCATGAATCTGCCAAGAAATAGCTGGAATGGGCATGAGCCACACACATTCAACAAGAATTCTACCAAAACTGCCTTGCTTCTGGGAAAATTAGCTGGCCAGCCAAAACCTTGGCTAGTTAGCCAGCATGCCAATTATTTTGGCTGCCTAGCCGGCCAAAACAATGGCCAAGGCATGAGTAATTTGCATACAACAGGACTTTTCGACAGAATTCTCATCCTTTCCTCCTATTTCCACATTGTTCTTTGCTCATTTTCCTGATAAAAAGTTTCATTTTGAAGTTTAAAAGTAAGCCTCGGAACTACGAAAATATTCGGAACAAAACGCGAAAAGAAAGTGTCAAAAGAGAGTTTTGAAAGGGATTTAAACACTTGGCCAAACCAGGCTTAGGTTTGGAAATGAATCACAAATTTCGTCTTTCTTACTGAAAATTTTGCGAGAAACACATTCTTTTTTTTTATCATTAGGTAATAAAAAAAAAGTGTCCAAGTCTTGAGGCCGGTTAAAATGGGGTATCTACAAAGTCCTTTGAGATACTAAGTTATGCTTTGAAACGCCAACTTGTGTACGACATAATAAGTTGCTGAAAATGACATTGCTAAAGAATGAATGAGTTTCCTTTTGAATGACGATTATGAAAATATGCTTTAATCATTTGGTAACTACTATTTTGTCTATGATCCATAAGTGATGTTCTGTATAAGTTATTAAATCATTGTAAATTTCCTATAAGATGTCGATCTTTGATGATTGTTCTGTATGACTTTAATAGTAATCATTCTGGATGGAATCTATACGTAATTGACGTTCTATATGCTTTTGTTAGTAATTGTTCTATTTGGTATCTATACATAAAAGACATTTTGAATGAGCTCATCAAATGTATAAGCCATCCAGTGTGATGTTCCATATCAGTCATCAAAGTGATGTTCCGCATTCTGTATAAGGCATTATTGTGATGTTTCGCATTCTGTATAAGTCATCAAAGTGATGTTCCTCATAAGTTATCATGTGTAATGTTCTGTATAAGACACCAATAAGGGTGTTCCGAATGAAGTCATTCTATGTGAATATTCCATATGGCATTTCGATAAGTAAAATAAAGCCTTCGAGCACTTCATAATGTGTTAAGCTATGAAAGGTTTGGCGAACTATATTTGTTATTATACATTTCTGAAATGTACTTTAATCATGTCAAGAAGTTGTATTGTTTTGATAAGTTATGGAACTCATTTATTCAACCCCTTTACATTGAGACTACTCATTGGACTTCCAGCTCACTCTGTTTATATTTATGTATGTATGTGAGCATCAAGAAGTTCCACATTAGAGATCGATTTGGAGTCAGCCTTTTATGAAGCCACCCGAGTTGTGCCTCTGCGTTGAGGCCATAGTTTTTGTTTTGGCTAAGCTCGTAAAGCTTTGGTTTTGTATAGTTTATTTGTTTATAGTTTTTGATCTTGGGTTATGTATATATAATGAATGTTTGCAAATATTATGGTATGATGTGAGACATGTTTTGTACGTTTCTGTTCTTGCCATGTATGGATAGCTCAATGGAAAAATTTTATAATCTGCTTCTGCTTTTGGCCCCGTATTTTTAAATACATATTATGTTAATTCTATCTTTGAGGCTGGGTAATTTGAAATTGCTCGTCGGTTATGGCCTAAACCTCTAGGGGTAGGTTTGGGTTGTGATAAAGTGGTATTAGAGCATGAGTTATATCGCACACAAGTGTCCATTTGGGCAATAAGAATTTGTAGCACAGAATCAAGGATTGCATTCATCTATTAAGTGTGTATTTATTTCATAAGTGTTATGTATGCAATAATCTATCAAGTATATGATTAATTGTGCACCCAAGATATGTGAAAATATGAATATGAGAATATGTGCCTATGTGCAAATACGCCTGTGTATCTGTGTATATTTTTGTACTTGTCATAATATGAGTTCATATAGAACATGGTAAGAACAAGGGTAGATTAGTTGGAAGCATCTTCCACAGTCTGACTTGATAGATTGGAAAGAATGGTACAAGACATCGCAGAAGCCTTAAGACAGCAACAAAAGCAACCATTGCGACAAGAACCTCCGCCACCACCTGTGCAAGAATATCAAGTGGATGATCGAACAATAGCTTTACAAATGACTTTAAGAAAATGAAACCACCACTATTCCATGGAGGAGTTGATCCTTTAAAAACCAAGGCATGGATTCTTGGAATTGAAAAATTGTTTGAAGTCTTCTTATGCACTGAAGCAAAAAAAGTTCTACTAGCCACATTTACCTGGGAAGACGATGCTACACGATGGTGGATATTGATCTGAGAATAAAACAAAAACATTAATTGGGCTCGATTCTTAGAGATGTTCTATGAAAAATACTTTCAAAATTTGTTCGAGATCAAAAAGTTTATGAATTTGAAGGGCTAAAGCAATGCAACCGAACGATGGCCGAATATGAATCTCAATTTACCAAACTAGCAAGATTTGCACCTCACATGGTTGACACATATTACAAGAAATAAAGAAATTCTAAGGAGGACTTCAGAACTCGATCCAAGATAAAGTTAATGTGTTGAAACTAACAAAATATGCTGATGTTCTAGACCGAGCATTGATGCTTGAAACTAATATGAACTGATCTTCTGAATGGAAACGGTTCATATTATGAATAAAGAATTTTTAAAGAATAACAAATCGAAGTAAGAAATATCTAGCAAGATGAACTCACTCAAAGAAATAGTTCAGCATCGACTTGTTCAGAATGTAGGAAAAAGCACTGAGGAATTTGTTATCGAACTACTTGGGCTTGTTATAGACGTGGTAAGATGGGCCACACAATAAGAAACTCTCCTGAGATTGGACAGAATGTGAATAGACCTACCGCTAGCTCAGCTGGTTTAGCTGCGGTTTGGCAATCATTTTGGGACTATATAAGCACAACACGACAAAAATTCACTGCAAAATCACAAACAGACAAACGAAATGGACGCGTGTGGTGGGAAGCACGTGTAGGAATGGACAATGACAAAAATACCCCCTGTTCAATTGGTCGCAGGTTTACATGTATTCGGTAGGGTTTCCTGATGAAACACAAGAGCTTCACGGCAACGAAGAACCAAAGAGAGGGAGACGGCGACACAGCATCCGATGGCCGATCCAGGCCTACGGTGCTTTATCAACGCGTCGACCATCCTTCACGCGTAACATTGTGCCGTCATTGCATCTCTGGTATGCATAACTCGCGCTATTTTGGGGTTTTCGTCTCCTTGCATGAGATGTCACTTATTTGTGCTGTGTATGTTGAAAATCTGTCGTTCTGAAGTTCGATCACTGGTAAAACATGTATTTTGGTGTCAATGGTGGTTTAAAACCGAAGTCGATGTACTTGATTCTGATCTGTTGTGGATGACCTGAAGCAATGTTGGATGGTAGTGTTCTTTTGGTTTATTTTTTATTTTATTTTATTTTAATTTTTTGTTCATTTTTTTCTTATTTAATTTTCCTTAAATTTTTTGTTCAGTTTTGTTCGGTGTTCTTATGGAATGTATTGAATTTTTTTTTCTAACTCAGTGGACGTCAAATTGTTTTTTTTTTTTTTTTTTTTAAATTTTTTTTCCTTTCTCTTTTATTTTTATTTTTTTTTATCCCTATTTGTTGTTACTCGTTGAACACAATTTTTTTGAACTCACACTACAAATGGTTTTGCTTGTTAGCGCGGTAGACAGAGCAATTGGAATGTCATTTATCTGTTAATTTCTTGAACTGAACAGAGTAATATATTTTTACAAGGCAATTCAATTTATCTATTAATTTCTTACATCTGTTACCATTTTGTAAATTACGAATGTGAACCATATTTTCTTCAACATCTGTTAGGAATGCTTTAATTTTTTTTTTCTTAACTCAGTGGGCCTACTGTCCAGTAGTTGGTTGTATCTAGATTTTGGTTGGAGAAGCATTTTCTGAAATATAGACAAAACAGAGCACAACATTTGAACTTGTTAATTAATTAATTAATTAATTTCTATTTTGTCTTTCAAATCTGTTAGCAATTCTTGGTTTTTTTGTGATTTGTGACTATTTGTTGTTGTTTCCTTTTTCACCACCCAATAGTTGTGCTTCGCCTGAACTGTCTATTACTTTCTATATGTGTTTCTGCCTGGTCTTTAATGTAATCATAATTAAATGGGCAACTAACTAACTGAACATCTACCGTAGCTGATAATGCTGGTTTCCTTTTTTGTAATTATATTGTGTTAATTTTAGCCGTTTCAATTATGTTGGATTAGTAACACTTTCCTAATTGTTAAACGAAAAACAGTGAGCGTTCTTTTTCAATTCTCTTGGATTGGGTCCATTGGAGAATGTTGCTTATGTGTATGCAATCCTATAAGTGTATGTGTGTATATGCATTGGTAGGTATGCGTTATTGTATTTATGCCATAAAGAGTACTGGTAAACCAATTATGTGGTTAAGTGCAGCAGGGTGTATGCTAACAAATCCTGTAGAACATAACCATCTCATTACCACACATATCATATACGACAAGCACACAACTTATTGACGAAAATGTACCATACAGCTTTTTCTACACCTTATGTTTGTTTACTATTCATCTATGTTACAAAACAAAGCATGGCTTCATTCATGTCAAGTGGCACATCTACTCCATGGCCACGTCATACGTGTGCCTGTGGCTACGATCAATGTGTTATCAAGATTTCCAGATCTCACAAAAATCCAGGATGGGCTTACTATGCGTGTTCGAATCCTATGGTGAGTACACCTAATTTTTTTTGTAACATATTGTCATTTCTTTTAAACTAGTTTACTAATAGCTTTGTACGTACATTTCGTCAGCCATGTTTAAGTTGGATTGGTTGGTGCGACACCTAGGCGACTGAACACAGAGTCTGACTCCACCGCGCATGACATTGTCATGCAGTTGCGGGATGATGTCATTCACATACAACAAATGCTACGTATCTTGAAAACCATTGTTTCTGTGCTGTGCATTGTTGTTGTAATCTTATTGTTACATATGTGAAAATGTGAAAGTGTCTTGTAACACCCTAACAAAGCTAATATTGTAAGGACTTATTTTTGTTGTGGACATGATACGTGCAAGTCGTTGTCAATTACGTGTAATGGAATGGTGGTTTTGATCTACAAAATTGTTTGTTGGTAGTTTATCTTAATTTTATGTGTAAATGAATGTGAAAATTGTTAATTTTATAAGTTTTTGCGCCAATTCATTTGGGTGAGTGATACGCATACATTTATAAGCTATTTATGCTTTAATTTATCAGTTGCATTGTCGGTATGGATTCCACACTAACTTCACCACGTACCGTTGCTAAGAATAAAGGGGTTGGAAGTGCCCGAGCTAACGTTCTTGCTGACAGCCAAAATGTTCACAAAGCTGTGTGGGATTATGAATCCACACAGCTTTTCCTATAGCTTATTGCCGATGAGATTGTTGAGGACAATCGACCATTCATGGTTTTGAGCAGCACTGGGTATAAGTCTTTGGCCAAGAAGTTTGAAAAAAAAACTGGTAGAAAACATGATGTCAAGCAGTTGAAGAACAAGTACGCATGCTTGAAACGAGAATGGACTGCTTGGATGAAGTTGATGGATCATTTGAAAGGCATAACCGAATTGCTTTGATGTCAAACAGCATGTTTCAAAGCCCGATGAATGGTGGGATCGTATAGAACTGGTAAATTATTTATCCTATTTTGTTACCTTTCTACATTGCTTTAAATGTTTTGTTTGTAACATATTGCCACTAATGGTTTGTGTTTCCTTTGCTGCAGATAAACAAGAGTTGTACAAAGTTCAGGACTAAGACTTTGGAGCACCGGGAGTTGATGGAGATTGTCTTCACAGGCGCTACTACAACAGGCAGACATCATTAGACACCGGGGGAGAGGACTGTCGAAGATAACGAGGGATCTTCTGATTCGGTTCAAAGCCTTGGCATACGGCCTTTCGCAGATCCAATCCCTTCTATTGGTATTGATGTGGATACTAAATCGTCAATGGAAGGTGTTGAACCTGTAGTTGACCCCGACGCAAAAAGGAAAAAGAATACTCCCGCAAGTTCAGGAAAGTCGAGGAAGCCGACTAGTGGAGCATCTGCCATAGCTAACATCGTTAACAATATGAGCAATGTCGTCCGTACTAAAAACCAAGAAGTTACTGTGAGGCACTTAACTGGGAATGACTCATTGTACACCATTTCAGAGTGCATGGACAGGTTGAAATCCATTCCTGCCTTGGTGGGTACATCGTTGTTCCACTTTGCATCATCTCTTCTGGACAACGCTGATTATCGAGAGGTTATGATGTGCCAGCCCAATGATGACAATATTATCGGGTGGCTTACATAGAAGAAACTACAAAGCAGCACTGCAGCTTCATTTGCAAACCTTTTTGGTGCACGGCAGGTTTGATGGATACTGGGATAGGCCAAGGGGCTGGGTGACTTCTGGGAACTGATGGGTTCTTTCCGTGTTATGTGTTAACGTTTTAAGGTGAACTTGTTACAGTGTCAGATATTTAGGACATCTCTATTATTTTCCTTGTTTTCTTTGAAACTTTTTGATTTGGGTTTGTTTGGTTTGCTTAAGTTGGATGTTTGTGTGTTTGGTGGAACAATATGACCATGTTTTGTTGTGTTTATTATGTTTTTCGTTTTGATTTGTTGGTTTGGATGGAATGGCTGATTTATGCATGTCCAGTAGTTGATAACTTGCTTTTTCAATAATCTTATGCATGGTCTGATATTCATGTATATATGTCATGTTAGTTAACGTTGGACATGTCTTGTAGGACTCATTGAAGTGGTGACCATGTCTAATGGGGAAGGTAGCAGCAACGCTGACTTTGTTGAGCAAATTAACCAAATGGCTATTCAGATACAAGAACAAAATAACTGAACGTACATGCAAGCATGTCGGTACGTACAAGAATATTACACAAACTACATGTCAAAAACACCATGTCGAACATCAATATTGACTGGAGGTGCATGGATATGTGAATTATATGACGGACACGTTGGTCGTTTTGAAGAAAATGTTTGTATGCCAAAACATGTATTTTCCTTATTGTGTGACACGTTAGTTACTGATTTTGGTTTATGTGTTAACCAACGTAGCCATGGATTAGCCATGGAACAAAGCGTAGCAATGTTCATACATGTGTTAAGAGGGTTTAAGAATAGAGCCATCCAAGAATGGTTTCAACATTCGGGTGAAACCGTATCACGCCGCGTGCATAATGTTTTGGAGGCGATGAAGAAGTTCACGGTTGTGCATTGTAGGCCAACAACAAATCAAAATGTGCAACATCCTCACTTGTGGTCAAAAATGAAATACCTACCATTCAAGGTACAACTTGCATATGTGAAAATGTTCCAAGTTTTGGGCCATATCGCATGTGAAAAATTTTGCTGAACTTTTGTGCTCTTAGGATTGCATCAGCACGACTGATGGCACGCATGTTGTTGTGAAAGTGACAGGGCTTGAGGTAGCGACCTATTTTGGATGCAAATGCTATCACACACAAAACATCATGGGGGTTGTTGATTTGGACATGTGTTTTACGTTTGTATCACTTGGATGGGAAGGCAGTATGCATGACAGTAGAGTTTTTGCTGAAATAATCAACAATGTGTAGACACCCCATTTTTGACCGTCATCAAGACTTGGACGTCATCGTTTGAACACTCGATGATCATCCATGCTTGTGTTCATTTTGAGTGCCTGAAGTCCTTGGCGGCGTGCCTTGTCTTCAGACCACTCGATTTGTCTATTTTGTGCTTGGTTGCACACCAAGAACTTGTAGCATTGCTTCTGGGGAAAGAGGGTGGCCTGCTGACCAACCATGCTACCCACCGGCCAAGCTAGGTGGCTGTCGGCCTAGCCAAATTCTCATCGGCCATCAGTGGTGGCCTGCCGCCCACACTGATGGCCGATCGGCCTCTTTAATGGCCGGTCGGCCACATGTGTTGGCCGAGGCACCTTTTTTTGCTTTTGCAGATATTTATCTTCCAGCTGGTGCCAGCTGTTGACCACTAAGTGTATTCCCCATACGCGTGTATGGATGGATTCAAGCAAGCTTTTGCTTGCATTTCCTATATAAGGGAGGCTTCCTCCCCCTTAGGAAAGGTTCAGACTTTTGGGAGGAAAAAATATCTACTCTCTCTCTAGATTTTTCTCTCTCTATATTGTTGTGCCTTATAGTGCTTAGAATTGCATTTTCTTCACACTTTTGCACACAACCTCTTAGCCAAACACTCCTACTTTGTTGTTGAGGTACTTGGAGGTTTTGTTTGAAGCTCAAAAGCTTGGTTTTTGCCTCAGAAGTTGCTGCTTCGCTATGGTTCTTCAAGGGTGAGTTGTTACCCCCTTTAAGCCTTGTTTTGCTTGAGTGTTTAGCCATCTTTGCATGCTTCTTTTGGCTTAGCTTTCTACGGTAAAAAGTTCTATTTTTAAGTGCTTAAAATGGTTGTTTAAGGCTTTGTTTGAGTTAGGGGTGGTCTACTCCCTTTGGTGGCTTATTTTACCTTGCTTTGTGCCATCTCTTAAGGCCTTTAAGATCACCTTCTCTTGGCCTTTTAATCACTAAATTCTAGAGGAATTTCAGTGGTAGAAAGTGTGTTTTGAGGTCCAAAATAGGAGGGGGTCATCCCCTCTCCTTGTGTCTTGGTTGCCTGTGTTGATGGTCTCATGATTGAGCATGTTTTTCTAGCATGTGTTGGCTTGTTCTCAGCTTATTTTTGGCATTATTTCAACATGGCATAACTCTGTTTTGGGTCAGTTTGATAGCCCCTTGCATGCTTCACACACTTGCAGTGCAATCTTGCATGCTAGCCTAGCTCACTTGATGTTTTAGCCTACCATTTTAGCATGTTTTGGCTCTGCTCCAGCAAGCTTTTACTCATGTTTTTCTGTGCTTAAGCTCTGTTTTAAATGGTTTTGGTCATGCATGCCTTGCTTCGTATAGCCATAGTGCAATCTTGCTCACTAGCATTGTTTTTCCAAGTCTCTAGCATGCTTTACTTGAGTTGTTTGCATGCTTTGGCCTCATTTCTCACATGATTTCAGTGTATGTAGTGTAGTCATACTCTCACATGTTTCACTCTTTCAATGCTTTTGGAGAGTTGTACCTTATGCCTTGATGATAAGCTAATAAGTATGCATGTATACTTGCTTAAGCTTTTAGGCTACCATCTCAGCATATTTTTGGTCTTATTTTGCCATATTACAACTCTGATTTTGGTTGGTGGAGTCACCTCTTGCTTGGTTTTGGTACTTGTGGTGTAATCCCACTCATTGTCCTTGCATGTTTAGTGTTTTGGCTTACCATGCTAGCTTGTTTTGGCTACACTCCATCATGTTTCTAGCATTGTTTTGACGTGCCTTGGGACTATTTTGGGTCATCTTGGTCCTTTGGGGCTTGCTTGATATGGCTATGGTGCACATGCCTTAGCTAGTCTTGAGTTTTGAACACCATAGCATGCCATACTTGTGTTGTTTGCATGATATAGCATCTTTTGGTATGCAATTTCAGTGCCTTCATCCTTGCCATACTCTCTTGTTTATCACTCCTTCATTGTGTTTGAGAGTTGTGTTTAATGCCTAGCTTGCGAGCCAATGCATGAGCATGTTGTTGTCGCCCTTGGTGCTTCATTTCCTGTATGATTTCACCACTATTTTGGCATGATGTAGGTCTGTCCATGTGTGGTTTGACCATTTGAACATTGTAGCGCATGTCTCATGTGTAATGTTCTTCACTTGATTTAGTGCTCTTAGTCCCTTAACATGTTTTGCATGCTTTGCATGCTTTGCTTACATGATAGAACCTTATGAATGCCACTCTAGCATTGATATATAGCATGTTGTTTGCATACATTGCATGTGTTTGTATCGGACGTTAATCCGAACACGAGAAATGAGGGACGTTTCATACTTGAAGTGATGAAATGTGCCTCATTTCTTAGTCTTCGTCCCCCTTGATTATGCATGATAGGGTGGAGGCCTCTCGAGTCTCGTGTGTTACTTGTGCATTCATCAACATTGTGCAAGCTTGGCTCCTTGGCCATCATGCATTGAGATGCGTGATTGGTGGCTCGAGAGCCGAGCACTACACTGTTTTGAGCTTGAGACATGATAAGGAGTGTAGTTGCACACACATTTCCTTGCAAATACGCTGCCATGCCTCTGTTTGTGCTCAGTTACAGCAAAAGGAGAAATTTCAGGAAGCAGTGGCCGACCGGCCATCAAAGCCAGCCGACCGACCACCAAGGCTACCGACCGGCCATCATGGCCACCATCTTTGGCCGATGTGCCCTCAGTATGTTCCTAAGGTGGGTCAGAATCAATCTGGAAGTTGGCACAATTTTCAAAGGTCCAACAGTGTGCAAATAGAGGCATCTAGAGACAAGGCAGTGGATTTTCGGGAGGACGCAACCGAGCATGCATTTCTCCCTCGCCCGCGAGGCCATTTATCACTTTGTTAGCTAGATATAGTTAATTACATATGTTGTAATTAATTAGTTTAAATTGTTTTGTAATATTTTAATTAGCTTAGATTAGTTAGTTTTTCAATTCGGTTTGTAATTAATTAGCTAAAGTAGTTAATTAGTTTATCTGTAGTAAGTAGTTTAGCTTAGCATAGCTTAGCCTATTTATTCAGACCCTCCGTCGAGAGGGCAAATGTTGTAATAAGCGTGCGTGTGTGTGATGCATGTCTTCCAACCCCATTTCTTTCTCCCTTTTACTTATCAGCTTTCGATGGTTAGTTTAGGGCATGTTTCAATTAGCATACTTATGCTTTGCATGAGTGCATCATTCATTCGTCTTGCATGCACCGGGCTCGGCTCATCATACAAACTGCATTGCCTTTCAATACTTACTTGAATACGTGTTTCAAAGCATGTTATCGAGTGTTGCATTCATATGCTATCTAAGAATAGCCAAGCCTATTTAGCTGCATTGTGCATGTGTTGCATTAGGCATCTTAACTTAGCTAGGATCATGCATTGATTTCTAACTGGTTTTCTTTCTTTGGCTCGGAGTACACTATAAGTGTTTACGCTTTATCATACTGCATGAGATGTGTATGTTGCCATGTTAGCATGCTTGCATGAGGCTATTTGCTTAATTGCTATAACTGCATGAATGCCTGTGGATGAAGGCTTCATTGTTTGAATTGGAACAATTCATCAAAATGTGAGTTTTAAGCCCACTTGAGAGTGGCAAAATCATGTTTTTCTAAGCCTACCTGAGGGTGGTAAATCCGCGTTTTAGCCTACTTGCGAGTAACACTTCCAAACCATTTTTCGAAAAATGAACATGAGATGTTTTGTTCCAAATCGAGTGATTTAGTCTATACTTGTATGCTGTGCGCATCACATAGTAAGTTAGATTAATAATCGGAATAAGAACACATGTGTTTTCAAAAACAACATATCATGTTAGTAGAGGCCGATCCTTTGATCGGGCGAGCGACGGTGCTTATTTCAGGACCTTCCTCTCTCGTACCCAAGTTCCCGAGCAGAGGCAACTTTGGTGATGACGGACACGTGGCCTTAGCCACGAGTCAGGGTTTCCTAAATTTCCCAAAACAAAATATTTAGGTGGCGACTCTGAAATCTGGCAAAGCAGTCCATGTTTGGCGCTTTTTGATTAAAATTGATTTTTCAAAACCAATTGCTGGATTTGGACTCTTTGGTGATTTATCAGTCTTACATTGCACTTTGTGAGATTAGATTCAGAACCGTGATAGGAGTCCGAACTATAGTAACTAGAACCCAATTCGCGCCCTCGCGCACGGAGCGGAGTTCGGGCGGTCTACAGTTTATGGCGACTCTGCTGGGGATTTAGAGAACTTGACTCGAACTCATGATATGTTGTTTTATCTACACTTATGTGTTTCTTTGAATTGCATTTGCATTGGTGTGCCTATAACATCGTGTTTGCCATCTGCTATTCTTGAACGGTTTGCCGGAGGCTTGCTTTGAGAAGCGTGCCATAAGGCTAACCGGTTATGGGCTCTACCACGATGGGAACACAAACCTCGATTTTCACCGAGGCACCCTTTTTGACCATTCGACCTAGTTGCATATCGGAAGCCATAGTGACCATTCCAAACTAGGACAGGTTGCTTACCCGATTGTAGGTTGTTTGAAAACCGTTGCGTGCATAGTGAAACCCTAGCTCCTGACAAAATAGGACAGGAAAACCCTGCCCCAACATAGGGTGTTTTGGCTCTTTCTTGCCTGGTATGTGCTGTCATAGTGTGTCTCTACAGGTTGTATGTATCAGTTTGCAAGTCTGGGTATCAGGCCTGTGGGCATCAGTATTTGGGGATATCAGATTTGAGGTAGTGATTTGGGGGCAGTGATCAGTGTTGAGAACAGTGTGTTCAGCTTACAATGCCAACTGTGTGTTGTCTTTATTTTAAGCCGAAATACTGTCCATTTTTCTGGTTGTTGTGTCTTTATTTTGCTTTATTTATCTTTTTGCAAGGTAGTATTGCATCATTGCTTCTGAGGAGGCAGTTTCCCCCAAAGTACTCTGGGTTAGAGGTAGAAGGCTTCATCGATTCGAGGATCTAGTTGACGGACAAGCAGTGTTATTTTCATTACCCCCGGTTACTAGACGGAGGTCAATTAGGCGCAGTTCATCAGTACAACAGTTACGGATCGAATAATATCCACCCCACCAGCAGTAGTCGAAATGAGGTTTCGCTTTACCGCAGAAAGAGATACACCTGTTGTTCAGTTAGATCAGCACCTTATGGCCGGTATGGAGGAGATGATGCGTCAGCTCCAAGAGACCATGCAAGCCATGCAGCAGGATGCCGCCCGCCAGGCAGAGGTTACTGCACGTCAAGCAGAAATAGTGGCTCAACAAGCAAAACGGATTGCCAGGCTTTAGCAGCAGTAGCAACCACAACAAGCCGGAGCATCTGCTTCGCATCCACTCCCACCCCTACCCCCACCTAGAGTTCCGATACCCGGGGATGCAGCTCACGTCCAGGAAAATATGGACGTCCCAACGGGGCCAGTTCCATCCCCAATTCTACCTCCGCTGTCCAAAGCACCAGCTAATCTAGTGGACACACCGTTTGAATTTAAGGTGGATCCAACAACGCTGAAAGTGAGCAAGCTAGAAAAGCTGTTCAAAAGAGCTCAAGGCGTCAATTCCATTTCGGATATAGAAGATGGATACACCGATTCGATGGTGACTTTGCTAGACCAGTTTAAGATGCTGCATATAGACCGTTTTGATGGTTCCGGGGACCCCATGGTACATTTACAGTTGTTCTTGGATATCTTAAGGCCAATGGGCCTCTCCAGACTGCAAAAGCTTTCCCTCTTTGGCCGGACCCTGTTGGGTGTTGCGGCCATCTAGTACGTGAAGTTGGAAGATTCTATCAAGAGAAGTTGGGAGGAGATGGCTGAGGCCTTCATTGCCAGTATTCATATAACACACAAATCGAGGTCATAACTCGTGATCTCAAGACAACGAGGCAAGAGCCAAAAGAGGGCTTCTCTGACTTTGTAACCCGTTGGAGAGCCAAAACTTCTATGATGACCACCAAGCCGGTCGAGAAGGATTAGATACGGATGGTTGTGCGCAACCTCCAACCCAAACTGATGCAAAAGATGATCGTCCTACCCCTTCCCACCTTTGCTGATTTACACGAGATTAGGGTACAGATTGAGGACGCCATGAAGCAGGGTCTGATTGACCATGAGAGAGAGCAGCCCAACAGGGCATTTACCCGCAGTTCGAATGCAGGCACGAGTAATGCTGCAGCTGCCAGAACTTTCGATGTGGGCATGGTCACCACCACCACATCAACAACAACCACACCCTTTACCGGCACATCTAGTGCCACCCCTGAACCAGCAAAATACCCACCCCGGGGCCAGAGGACTTTTACCCCGTTGTATATGCCTTTGTCCAAGGCCCTGGGGGTTTTAATCAGAAAAAAGCATCTGAAGCCCCTCGAACCACGCCCACTACCAAATAATCTCCCACCAACCCATAACCCGGCCAAATACAGTGCCTTTCACCAACAGCATGGTCACGACACCGACCAGTGCTTTAGACTGCATCATGAGATCCAGGATCTTATTGACAGCAATGTGATTATGCCTCTAGAGAAGCTGAATGTCGCCACCAACCCACTCCCACCACATAACCAAGCTCCACCACCCAAACACATCAACCTGATCCAAACCGCGACCATTCCATATGACCCAAGCATATACATCACACCCTCCCACCTACCCAAGCCTGAGGTGTTCATCCCAGACAGCACAGACTTGTGCATGTTGAGCACCTCCCAAACCCAACCTGAATTGGTGGTGGTGACTATCGAAGATAGAATTGGGTTGACTTTGAAGGAAGATAGGAATGATGATTCAAAGCTTGAGGGGGGTCTAGGAGCTTTGCTGAGGAAGTGTACAACCCGAGTAGTTGCATCGTGTCAACAGACCAGGCCAAGCCGAGGGTAGAATTGCCAGTTGGGGCAGAGATCAGTGTGGTTCGGGAGGATGGGCCTAGTCAGGGGCTAGATGACCTAGCAGAGTTGGAGGAGAATGTCGCGAATCTGCAGTTCTTTGACGAATAGGACCCAGGAGATGTGAGCATCAACTGGTTTGACCTGGATAGATCAGCAGAGGCTACAGGGTGGCTCAGTGACGTGCCAGATGTTGTTGAGGAGCATCAGCCAGAATAGGGGCATTCAGAAATGGGAAGATCTACAGTGGCCGGAATGATCAAGAATCAGGAAGCATCGTCGAAGAGCACCGGTGCAAAGAATTTTGCTCAAGATCAGAGCAGTTTGTGTATAGCAGATACAGAGTAAGAAGCCATACTGAGGCGGTTTGAACAGGAGAAGGTTGATAATGACAACAGGGCTAGAAAAGCCAAGGCACCCGAGGGGGCAGAATGTGTTGTGAGCACAGAAGCAATTACAACAGAGCTGAATAGTTGTCTGTCGGTTGCCGATGGTATGTGGTGGGAAGATAATGACTTGCGTCTGGCCCACACTAACGAAGACTGGGGGCAGACCCAACCAGATGACACCTGGTATGTTGAGGAGGTTTCCATATGACTAGAAGTGGGCGGTACTTCAAGCCCCCACACTGGGATCAACCGGAGGCGTCTGGAAAAGATAAAGAAACAGAGAGGCAGAAAGAAAAACTGCTAGAGGAGGAGGCTGTACTGAAGCAGCTAAAGAAGATTCCAGTAGACATCTCCATCTGGGGATTGCTTATGGCCTCGAGGGTTCACAGATAAGTTGTTCTTACAGCCATAGATAAGGCCAAGCTTTCAATCGATACAACTCCTGAGCAGTTGCTAGGGTTGGTTTTCCCGGGAGGAGCTTCCTCAACCTTGACCTTCAGCGACAAGGAACTACCGCCCGAGGGCTCTAATCATAATAAGCCACTCTACATCTCTATGGAGTGTATGGAAAAATGGATACCGATGGTCCTGGTCGACACGGGATCTGCAATCAATGTATGTTCGTCAAGAACAGCATATGCTATTGGGTTGAAGCTTGTGGATTTCGTGCCTACAGCCCAGGTGATACGGGCCTATGATAACACTAGTCGGGAGGTGACGGGGACTGTACGGATCAAGACTAAGATTGGCCCGGGGCAGCATGACATTGAGTTTCATGTCTTGGATGTTCCAGCCACCTTCAATCTACTCCTTGGGTGGCGGTGGCTGCACCAAGTGAAGGCTGTCTCTTCCACCTTGCACCAGATGTTAAAATACCCCCACAGGAAAGGGGTGGCAATTGTTTTTGGGAACTCGTCCATACATCCACCGCCAGAGGTTACCACACCAGTTCTGGAGATTGAGCACGGCACAGAGGATGTATTTATGTCAGGATTCACCATAGCTGAGGCTCGGGTTGTACAAAATATGCTAGTTGTTGATGAGGGGCTATACATCAGTGCACAGTCTGTCTACCTTACGAACAAGCTTCAACACATGCCCGAGATAGGATTAGGGCGAAGTGGCCGGAAGGGCGTCGCAGTATCGGCCGAGGTGCCGTACAACCCATATACCTTCGGTCTAGGTTTTCTGCCTACCAAAGAGGATTGGGCGAGGAAAGGGAGAGAAATGGCTGGAAAAGCCAAGGCAAAGCAAGCCGGGAAGCACTTTGAGTGGGTGCACCGGCCTATCCAAGGGACCCTGAATGGACGTTTCGTCCGGGAGGGGGAAGACTTCTCGTTTTGTGGTTTTCCGGAGCCTTGGTTGAATTCAGAGAAGCGGCGCTTGCCCGGCTTCGAAATCTTTTTTGATCTTCAATTGTCCAGGGATGGAGTTGCCGAAGAGCAGATAGACCCACCAGCTGAGGCTAAGCAGTGCAAAGTTGAGTCCAAGGGTACAGAGTTGGAAATGGGGGTAGCACTTGCTTGTCTCCTCTCAGGTCCTCAGATCGTACCAAAGTGCTTGGGGGATAACTTATCAGTTTCCATGATCGGGGATGAAGCGGCTGTGGGCCCACCTTCTGGCATTCTCGATGCATCCATCGCACCTTTCGTCGTTTGGCAGTACGAGGAGGGCTTTTTACCGAGCAGTTCTGGGTCAGGTAGTGAGCCAAAATCTGATTCCACCGAGTCTGTGGAGTTAGAATCAGATTCCAGCTCTTTTGAGTTTGAGTCCGGCATTCCTGGGGGTGATAACCCGGATGCCACTGTCCTGTCCAGGTTGTCTTTTTCGTTTTCCTTTGAGTCTATTGTGACCGAATGATTTGATGGATTGGATGTTATTAATGAGAACTGTACGGCTGTGGTTTTCGAGTACTTTTCTGTGCCTTTAGTTTATTGCATTAATCAAGACTTTCAAAATTTTGATGAAAACGACGAGGAAGAAATTCCTCCGGTTTTGAAACATTTGCTTGATCAAGAGCAGGAGAGGTTTGTAAAACCTTTGGTTGATGAAATCACCTCAATTAATGTTGGTACTGAGAATGACCCACGGCTGGTCCAGATCGGGTCCACGTTGTCTTCAGAGGAACGCGAGCGCTTAGTCGCTTTATTAAAAGATTTCAAATATGTTTTCGCGTGGTCCTACGAAGACATGCCCGGAATCGATCCTGAGATTGTACAGCACCGAATCCTTCTTGACCCAGAGGCCCAACCTGTTAAGCAGAAGCTCCGAAGGATTTGCCCAGACTGGGCCTTGAAAATCAAAGGAAAGGTCACCAAGCAGATCGACGCAGGGTTTCTGTTAGTATCTGAGTATCCAACTTGGTTGGCCAACATTGTGCCGGTGTCGAAGAAAGACGGCAGAATTCGAGTGTGTGTGGACTTCAGGGATTTGCACAAAGCCAGTCCGAAGGATGACTTTCCTCTGCCCCATATTGACGAATTAGTGGACTTCACTGCTAGGCATGCGCTGCTCTCATTAATGGATGGGTTTTCAGGCTACAATCAGATTTTGATGGCACCCGAAGACAGGGAGAAAACCACTTTCACTACCCCATGGGGGACCTACTGTTATAGGGTGATGTCGTTCGGTTTGATGCAGGGGTTACATATCAACGGGCTGCGACCACAATCCTACATGATATGATCCATAAAGAGGTTGAGGTGTACGTGGATGACATGATTGTCAAGTCCAAGGAAAGAAAGGGCCACTACACCGCCTTGCAGAAAATTTTCCAACAGATCAGAGAGTATCGGTTGCGGCTGAATCCTCAGAAATGTACCTTCGGTGTTACAGTAGGGAAAATGCTGGGGTTCTTGATCACACAGAGAGGCATCGAGGTCGATCCTTCCAAAATGAAGGACATCTTAGAAATGCCACCACCAAGGACTGAAAAGGAGATGCGAGGCTTTCTGGGTAAAGTGCAATTCATAAGATGGTTTGTTTCAAAATTAACCTTGACTTGTGAACCACTTTTTGGTCTCCTGAAGAAAGGAAAGAAGTTCCAATGGGAAACCGCTGTGTTGTCACCGCCGGAGCTGGGAAAACTGCTGATTCTGTACCTATCAGTGACCGAAACGACAATGGGCTGTATGCTTGTGCAGGAATCTAGGGATAAAGTGGAGAAGGCTATCTAGTACCTGAGCAAGAAAATGCTGGATTACGAAACCCGCTACACTCCGCTGGAGAAGGCTTGTTTGGCCTTGGTATGGGCTACCAGGAAGCTGAGGCACTACCTATTAGCTCACTCTATAATACTGGTTTTGAGATTAGATCCCATCAAATATCTCTTCGAGAAACCAGCACTTATAGGTAGGCTAGCCCGTTGGTTGCTTCTGCTTTCCAAATTTGATTTGAAGTACATGATGCGCAAGTCAGTGAAAGGGAGAGCGGTAGCGGAGTTCCTAGCCAATCACCCAGTAGAGGGGGATGAAGTAGTTGAGTATCTGTTCCCAGACGAGGCCATTCTTTATGTTGAAGAAGAGACCTAGACGATGTACTTTGATAGAGCATCAAACCAGTACGGGTATGGGATAGGGGTGTTGCTGATAGTACCCGACAATTCCCGCATACCCTTAGCATTCAAACTCCGGTTCAAAGTGTCGAACAATGAGGCAGAATATGAGGCATATATTGCTGGATTGGAAGCCGCCCTAGAATTAGGGGCAAAACGGTTGGATGTCATCGGGGACTCGAACCTTGTGGTATCTCAAGCTAAAGAAGATTGGAAAGTTAAAAAAGAAAAGATGATAATCTATCACCAGACCTTGGACATTTTGATTCCTCGGTTTGAGAAACTGAACTTCGCTCATCTGTTAAGAGAGAACAACAGGTTTGCTGATTCATTAGCAACTCTATCTTCTATGATAGACATCCATTTTGGAGTCCGAATGCGTCCGATCATCGTTGAACAGAAATTCGTGCTGGATTACGAGCTAATTGCTGCCATAGATAAGGTACAAGATCAAAACCCCTGGTATTACGACGTCTGGAAATTCTTGGAAAAAG
This sequence comes from Camellia lanceoleosa, assembly GCA_025200525.1. Classification (NCBI taxonomy): domain Eukaryota; kingdom Viridiplantae; phylum Streptophyta; class Magnoliopsida; order Ericales; family Theaceae; genus Camellia; species Camellia lanceoleosa. Next base: position 96,533,823 of record CM045772.1, on the reverse strand, counting down.
AAGCGTATCCACTAGGGGCAAATGCCAAAGATAAGAGGGCAATTCAAAGAATGGCTGCTCAGTTCATCGTCTACGGAGGTAAACTATACAAGAGGGGTCTTCTGGGGATGCACAAGCTATGTGTTGATGTTGAAGAGTCCAAGCGCCTGATGGAGGCCATCCATGGAGGAGAGTGCGAAGCGCACATGAGTGAGGTAATGCTAGCTCGGAAGATCCTTAGACAGGGTTATTATTGGTCAACCATAGAGGAGGATTGTATTGGCTTTGTTCGGCGATGCCACAAATGCCAGATCCATGCAAACCGCATGAACATTCTGCCGTCGAAGCTGTACAACATGACTTCGCCATGGCCGTTTTCAGTCTGGGGGATTGATGTGATTGAGGCAGTTACCCCAAAGGGATCGAACGGGCATGAGTATATTCTGGTAGTGATAGACTACTTTACAAAGTGGGTCGAGGCCAATCCTATGCTGTATTGAAGGCGTCGCATGTCGCTAAGTTCATCAGGAACAACATCATCTGGCGCTATGGGGTCCCGAATAAGATTATTTTGGATAATGGTTCCCACTTCAAAAAGAAGGTGATCAACTTGTTGGAGAAATACAACGTGGCTTTTCATAAGTCATCTACATATCGGCCGCAAACCAACGGAGCTGTTGAGGCTGCCAACAAGAACATCAAGCATATTCTGCAGAAGACGGTGGAAACCTACAAGGACTGGCTAGATAAACTGTCGTTTGCTCTTTGGGGCTATCGGACTTCAATTCGAACTTCTACTGGGGCAACTCCGTATTCCTTGGTCTATGGGATGGAGACTGTTCTGCCTATTGAAGTTGAGGTTCCATCATTATGGGTTATGGCTGAATGTCAGATAGCTGAGGCAGATTAGCAGCAAAGCAGGTTCGAAGAACTCATGCTCTTTGACGAAAGAAGGCTGAAAGCACTGTATCACGTCCAGGGTTATCGACGACGAATTGCCAGGGCTTTCAACAAGAAGGTTAAGTCCAGGAATTTGAAAAAGGGGGATGTAGTGCTCAAAGACAACCAAGCTCCCATTCACGACCCTAGGGGCAAATTCAGACCCAATTGGATTGGTCCCTACATCATCAAGTCAATCTGGTCAGGTGGAGCTGTCGTTCTAATGGATTTAGATGGCCTTGAGTTTTCCCCGCTGATCAACATGGACAAGTTGAAGAAATACTATCCCTGAGTGGCTCGCTAGGCCGAAAACCCGAAAGGGCGACCTAGGCAAAAGTTAGAGCATGAAAAATTTGAAATAATAAAAACTGAGCTCGCAAGGTTGAAAACCCAGAAAGGGCGGCCTTGGCAAAAGTTAGAGCGCAAAAAGAGTGTTAATACATGAGTGAACCTGAACCGAACTATGTAAGGCTTGATTCCCATCTTCGGGATATGTAGGCAACTTCATTCTGAAGTCCAACCATAAACACTTCCAAATGAACTTTGTCCATGTGATCATTCTTGGTCATCTTTGTCTATTTTGCATTCGAGAGCTCGGTTGTGATCTCCAATGCAGTGCTGTTCAGACTAGGGGCAACTTTCCAGTTGATGGGATTCGGGGTTGTACATCTCAGTGATAGATCTCGAGCGTGTCCAGTTGTGATCCATATCGAAAATGGTTTTGAAAAGTTTTAATAAAAGTTGACTTTGTTCAAATTAATCTTTTTACGACTTAGACCATTTTGGACCAAATGGAAAATTTTTGGTACCCACAACCTTCAATTACATTGATTTCAGTATAGAGTTCTCCTACTCTTGAATACAAATTGAAGTTGCATTTTATTACATTCATAAGAAAACTTGAAAGTACTAATTAAAGAAAATAAACTCAGGGCATAGTCAGGTGTTCCTGCATCCCCTCCCAGAGCTGGTCAAAGCCTCTGATGCCAAAGTAGGCCCAACCTGCGCCTCTTCATTAAGCCAAGCTATGCACTCATCAGAAAGGGTGTAATTGAAACTAGGGGCAGGGGCCAAAAGTTCTCTTGTTCTCCATGCTGTGGTATACTGAGCTAGCTATGCGCCTCGGACTGGAAATGTAGTAGGGTACTCTATCCCTTCTTCCGGACAAGTCTGATCATGGCCAAACTGGCGCCGAAATCAGAACGGGAAGTAAAAGACACAATGTGTCAGGCCAATCAGCTGAATGCCCGGCTGACAAGACATACTGTAACTCATTGTCAGTAGATTGAGCCAGGGGCAGCGCCAAGCAATGTTGATAGCAGACAAACTGCACATCCATTCGCACCACCATCCCTCATCTGGGGCATCAACTAGTCGTTGCCAGAAGAAATAGTCGCGTGCTGAATATGCGGGCATGAGTCCACCACTCTCAGCTTGTCCATCAACCATATCTGGGGAGGGATAAAAAATAAGAGATTAAAGAATAGAGATGTGTACAAGGAGAGAAAAGTGAGCAAGGGTTTTGAGAGAAAAACAGAACCTGAGTGCCGAGTGATGTGAGGAATACACATGTGAGATAAGATGGGAAACATTAGCTGCAGCAGTAGTGGACTCCTCGCAAATCTAGTCGTCTCCCAGTGATGGAAGGCATCCAAACCCATCAGTGTCTCAGTTAGCGTCATGGCGATGCAGCTCTTGCCCTCTTTTAAGCCCTGGGCAACCTTAATGAAACGGACGCTAGACCCACCAAAGTTTTGGACAAGCAAAAAATAAGACAACATGCATAAACAGAGGGCGTGTCGCCGAAAACCCTGCCAGAGATGATCGTCGCGGTCATTGGCATCAGAAAACCGATGAATCAAGCTCGGGATGTCCAACTCCCCGTCGCGAATCAAAGACCGGGCGTCATGCAAAGTAAGCCCACACATCCGTCCTAGAGCTTGGACATGCCCAAAACGGAATTGGGGCAAGATCTCCTCATCACGTTGAGACTCCATCAAAGCTCGGAAATCTTCAAAAGTAGGACACATCTCTGTCCACCAAAGCTAAACACATGAGTTACTGGATTCCAACACCTTACCGCGGCATGGAGGAACAGAAAACGCAGTGGGGTGCAGCTCAACGTGAATAGTGCATTTATTCCAAAACTTTAGAAATTCAACTTTTTTGAGCCATCCAAAGCTGCAATCCAATCAGAGAGTTTTTGGGTAAGAATTGCTTCTGTTGGGGAAAAAATAGAGTTGAAATGGAAAAACTACGAGGCTGGAGCTTTTGTAGAAGATATGGTGTTGAGTGGAAGACAGGTGGCAACAATCTAGGCACTTTCTGCATTAATGGCCGACCGGCCAAATTTGATAGCCGACCGACCATTTTTATAGTCGATCGGCTAATTATGGTGGCCGACGGCTCTCTAGGATAGCCGGTGTCCTCCTACCTTGGTCGATGACCCCTCCTTTTGCTCTCTGAGTTATTGAAATGTTGGAAGTGTTGGGAACTTGTGCTTCGTTCCTTTTTGGGGTACATTTTTGTGATGATTTTGCGAAGTCGTACCTATGTTGTTTCAATTTGTTTATCGAGTTGTTGCAATTTTGTTTATTGAGTTGTATTTTGTGTTCATTGTTAAGTTCTTGTCTTGATTATCGAGTTGTATTCACATTTGATTAGCACGTCAAGTCCGAGTTTTGCTTATCGAGTTATTTTTTCCTTTCAGTTGTTAGTTGGTTCACTACCTGATTTAAAGCAATGCAATTGGTAGTTGCAATTTTCAAACAAAGTTCAAACTCATTTTCATGCTGTGCGATGTTATGCGATGCTTTGAATGTAAACTGTAACACTCTTTTAAACAAAAGCTGTTTCTATTCCATCATGGTTTCTTTTCTTTTTTTTTTTTTTTTGTGCAAAAGAGTACAAGTTTTAAAGAAAATAAAAATGCCTAAGGCTATACAATGTGCAAATACTACTAGCAAAAATAAAATGGAAAATAAAGCAAAAAGCAGAAAACATCTGAATCGACGCTAGTTGCCTCAAGAGTGGGAAGCCCTCATCATCCTCTTCCTTGATGAAGGCCCAGAACTACCGCCATCAGCGCCACTGTTGGAGTTTGAACCCGAGCCATCTCCAGCCTCATCTCCATAATGAGATGACTCTGACTGCGGACTCACTGCTTCCTCGGCAGACTCATCATCATCTGGGGCCGGCTCTCGCGAACTACTCCAGGTGTGAGTATGCCTAGCTCTGTTTCGGCTGTGCGTTGATGCCCCTCGTCCCTCTCTCCCTACTGCTTGGAAAGGCACTGAAGGTCCCACTTGGGCGCCCGCTACGGCTGGCATCTAAAATGGGACCTGAAAAGAATGATTTGGCAAATGCATCAGTAGTGGCATGCGAAGCAGTGTGGTTAAATGCATTAAAACAGTGTGGAGCAGATTGCAGAAAGTTTTGGGGTATGGGTTGAAGGAGCTTATCGGAATACTATAAATGCTCAGCAAGTCCATATTCTATGCCCAATAATCAATGCAATATCCGTCAAGAGAGTGCAAGGGAGGTTCATTTCCAAGCTTGATTAACCTCCACAAAAGCTCTGAATTGTATTTTCGGTATGTGGTGCTCAGCGCGTGTGGGATGTATCCTTTTAAACACATTGTAGACCCCTCCGAGAGGTAAATCGGAGGTATAGACTGAATTGGTCTTGCTAAAATGCGTATTTCTTCACTAAGCATATTGCATTGATTATTGGGCATAGAATATGTTTGCTGTGTCGCATTGTGTTGTTATGCACTACTTCACTTGCATTGTTATGCACTTCTTGTTTCGCATAGAATATGCATCTTGATGTTACAGGGAGCATGCCTTTGTTAATCTTGCATCGAGCATGTATTCGTCATCTTGGCATTGTGTATGCACTTCTCACGTTTGCATTGAGTGTGCATCATTGTTATTTTGCATAGAATATGCATCGTATTGTATTGTACCTGTTGAATTTCTCTCTCATACATGCATGATATTGTATGTACGGTTCATTTAGAGGAATTCCGGGTAAAACCATTCATCTCCTTCATCTCGTTGGTTAGAGACATTCAGGTACGCCCGTTGTCTACCCCGGCAACTTGTTAGCTAGAGACATTTGGGTGTGCCCGATGTCTATCCTTTGTCTTGTTATCAGCATTTGGGTTGTTTGCCCGTTATTGGTGCCCTTCCTTCTCTCACATGTGATATACTGAGAGGTGTCGTCTTCCTTCTCTTGTGTGTGATACACTGAGAAGTGGTGATTTTCCCTCTCTCGCGTGTGATACACTGAGAGGTGTCATCTTCCTTCTCTTGTGTGTGATATGCTGAGAAGTGATACTTCTCCCTCTCTCGCGTGTGATACGCTAAGAAGTGGTGCTTTTCCCTCTCTCGCGTGTGATATGCTGAGAGGTGTCGTCTTCCTTCTCTTGCATGTGATACGCTGAGAAGTGGAGCCTTTCCCTCTCTCGCGTGTGATACGTTGAGAGGTGTCGTCTTCCTTCTCTTGTGTGTGATACACTGAGAAGTGGTGCCTTTCTTTCTCTCGCGTGTGATACGCTGAGAGGTGTTGTCTTCCTTCTCTTGCGTGTGATACGCTGAGAAGTGGTGTTTTTCCCTCTCTTGCGTGTGATACGCTGAGAGGTGTCGTATTCCTTCTCTTACGTGTGATACGCTGAGAAGTGATGCTTTTCCCTCTCTCGCGTGTGATACGCTGATAAGTGTCGTCTTCCTTCTCTTGCGTGTGATACGTTGAGAAGTGGTGCTTTTCCCTCCCTCACGTGTGATACGCTGAGAGGTGTCGTCTTCCTTCTCTTGCATGTGATACGCTGAGAAGTGGTGCCTTTCCCTCTCTCACGTGTGATACGCTGAGAGGTGTCGTCTTCATTCTCTGGCGTGTGATACGCTGAGAAGTGGTGCTTTTTCCTCTCTCGCGTGTGATACGCTGAGAGGCGTCATCTTCCTTCTCTTGCGTGTGATACGCTGAGAAGTGATGCTTTTCCCTCTCTTGCGTGTCATGCGCTGAGAGGTAAACGAATGCGGGGGATTGTTGTATCTTAATGTGCCTAGTACTTGCATTCAAATGCTTCATTACAGCTTTCTTTGCATGATCATAAGTTATGCTCTTACATCGTGCATATCACTTACATTTTGCCCCTGCTTGTGGGCGATCTCATTTTGTTACCTTTTATGTTTGTCTAAGTCTTCGGCCTTGTCAAAAATGGGTCGTCTCTAGGCTTTGACATTCACTCCCGTTATGTCATGACTTCCGAGTTCTGTCAAAGAGGGGCAACTGTAGACACCCCATTTTTGACCGTCCTCAAGACTTGGATGTCATCGTTTGAACACTCGATGATCATCCATGCTCATGTTCTTTTTAAGTGCCTGAAGTCCTTGGCGAAGTGCCTCGCCTTCAGACCACTCGATTTGTCTATTTTGTGCTTGGTTGCACACCAAGAACTTGTAGCATTGCTTCTGGGAGAAGAGGGTGGCTTGCTGACCAACCATGCTACCCACCGGCCAAGCCAGGTGGCTGTCGGCCTGGCCAAGTTCTCATCGGCCATTAGTGGTGGCCGGCCGCCCACACTGATGGCCGGTCGGCCTCTTTAATGGCCGGTCGGCCACAGGTGTTGGCCGAGGCACTTTTTTTGCTTTTGCAGATATTTATCTTCCAGCTGGTGCCAGCTGTTGACCACTAAGTGTATCCTCCATACACATGTATGGATGGATTCAAGCAAGCTTTTGCTTGCATTTCCTATATAAGGGAGGCTTCCTCCCCCTTAGGAAAGGTTCAGACTTTTGGGAGGAAAAAATATCTACTCTCTCTCTAGATTTTTCTCTCTCTATATTGTTGTGCCTTATAGTGCTTAGAATTGCATTTTCTTCACACTTTTGCATCCAACCTCTTAGCCAAACACTGCTACTTTGTTGCTGAGGTACTTGGAGGTTTTGTTTGAAGCTCAAATGCTTAGTTTTTGCCTCAGAAGTTGCTGTTTTGCTGTGGTTCTTCAAGGGTGAGTTGTTATCCCCTTTTGAGCCTTGTTTTGCTTGAGTGTTTAGCCATCTTTGCATGCTTCTTTTGGCTTAGCTTTCTACTGTAAAAATTTCTATTTTTAAGTGCTTAAAATGGTTGTTTAAGGCTTTGTTTGAGTTAGGGGTGGTCTACCCCCTTTGGTGGCTTATTTTACCTTGCTTTGTGCCATCTCTTAAGGCCTTTAAGATCACCTTCTCTTGGCCTTTTAACCACTGAATTCTAGACGAATTGTTTTGAGGTCCAAAATAGGAGGGGGTCATTCCCTCTCCATGTGTCTTGGTTGCTTGTGTAGATGGCCTCGTGATTAAGCATGTTTTTCTAGCATGTGTTGGCTTGTTCTTAGCTTATTTTTGGCATTATTTCAGCATGGTATAACTCTGTTTTGGGTTGGTTTGATTGCCCCTTGCATGCTTCACACACTTGTAGTGCAATCTTGCATGCTAGCCTAGCTCACTTGATGTTTTGGCCTATCATTTTCGAATGTTTTGGCTCTGCTCCAGCAAGCTTTTACTCATGTTTTTCTATGCTGAAGCTCTGTTTTAAATGGTTTTGGTCATGCATGCCTTGCTTCGCATAGCCATAGTGCAATCATGCTCACTAGTTTTGAGTTTCCAAGTCTCTAGCATGCTTTACTTGAGTTGTTTGCATGCTTTGGCCTCATTTCTCACATGATTTCAATGTATGTAGTGTAGTCATACTCTCACATGTTTCACTCTTTCAATGCTTTTGGAGAGTTGTACCTTATGCCTTGATGATAAGCTAATAAGTACGCATGCTTGCTTAAGCTTTTGGGCTACCATCTCAGCATATTTTTGGTCTTATTTTTCCATATTACAACTCTGATTTTGGTTGGTGGAGTCACCTCTTGCTTGGTTTTGGTACTTGTGGTGTAATCCCACTCATTGTCCTTGCATGTTTAGTGTTTTGGCTTACCATGCTAGCTTGTTTTGGCTACACTCCATCATGTTTCTAGCATTGTTTTGACGTGCCTTGGGACTATTTTGGGTCATCTTGGTCCTTTGGGGCTTGCTTGATATGGCTATGGTGCAAGTGCCTTAGCTAGTCTTGAGTTTTGAACACCATAGCATGCCATACTTGTGTTGTTTGCATGATATAGCCTCTTTTGGTATGCAATTTCAGTGCCTACATCCTTGCCATACTCTCTTGTTTATCACTCCTTTATTGTGTTTGAGAGTTGTGTTTAATGCCTAGCTTGCGAGCCAATGCATGAGCATGTTGTTGTCGCCCTTGGTGCTTCATTTCCTGTATGATTTCACCACTGTTTTGGCATGATGTAGGTCTGTCCATGTGTGGTTTGACCATTTGAGCTTTGTAGCGCATGTCTCATGTGTAATGTTCTTCGCTTGATTTAGTGCTCTTAGTCCGTTAACATGTTTTGCATGCTTTGCTTACATGATAGAACCTTATGAATGCCACTCTAGCATTGATAGATAGCATGTTGTTTGCATGTGTGATGCATTGCATGTGTTTGTATCGGACGTTAATCTGAACACGAGAAACGAGGGACGTTTCATACTTGAAGTGATGAAATGTGCCTCATTTCTTAGTCTTCGTCCCCCTTGATTATGCATGATAGGGTGGAGGCCTCTCGAGTCTTGTGTGTTACTTGTGCATTCATCAACATTGTGCAAGCTTGGCTCCTTGGCCATCATGCATTGAGATGTGTGATTGGTGGCTCGAGAACCGAGCACTACACTCATTTGAGCTTGAGACATGATAAGGAGTGTAGTTGCACACACATTTCCTTGCAAATACACTGCCATGCCTCGGTTTGTGCTCAGTTGCAGCAAAAGGAGAAATTCCAGGAAGCAGTGGCCGACCGGCCATCAAAGCCAGCCGACCGACCACCAAGGCTGCCGACCGGCCATCACTACTAGCCGATAACCACCATCTTTGGCCGATGTGCCCTCAGCATGTTCCTAAGGTGGGTCAGAATCAATCTGGAAGTTGGCACAATTTTTAGAGGTCCAACAGTGTGCAAACAGAGGCATTTAGAGGCAAGGTGGTGGATTTCTGGGAGGACGCAACCGAGCATGCGTTTCTCCCTCGCCCGTGAAGCCATTTATTGCTTTGTTAGCTAGATATAGTTAATTACATGTGTTATAATTAATTAGTTTGAATTGTTTTGTAATATTTTAATTAGCTTAGATTAGTTAGTTATTCAATTCGGTTTGTAATTAATTAGCTAAAGTAGTTAATTAGTTTATCTGTAGTAAGTAGTTCAGCTTAGCATAGCTTAGCCTATTTATTCGAACCCTCTGTCGAGTGGGCAAATGTTGTAATAAGTGTGCGTGTGTGTGATGCATGTCTTCCACCCCATTTGTTTCTCCCTTTTACTTATCAGCTTTCGATGGTTAGTTTAGGGCATGTTTCAATTAGCATACTTATGCTTTGCATGCGTACATCATTCATTCGTCTTGCATGCACTGGGCTCGGCGCATCATACAAACTGCATTGTCTTTCAATGCTTACTTGAATACGTGTTTCAAAGCATGTTATCGAGTGTTGCATTCATATGCTATCTTAGAATAGCCAAGCCTATTTAGCTGCATTGCGCATGTGTTGCATTAGGCATCTTAACTTTGCTAGGATCATGCATTAATTTCTAACTAGTTTTCTTTCTTTGGCTCGGAGTACACTGTAAGTGTTTACGCTTTATCATACTGCATGAGATGTGTATCTTGCCATGTTAGCATGCTTGCCATGAGGCTATTTGCTTAATTGCTATAACTGCATGAATGCCTGTGGATGAAGGCTTCATTGCTTGAATTGGAACAATTCATCAAAATGTGAGTTTTAAGCCCACTTGAGAGTGGCAAAATTATGTTTTTCTAAGCCCACTTGAGGGTGGCAAATCCGCATTTTAGCCTACTTGCGAGTAGCACTTCCAAACCATTTTTCGAAAAATGAACATGAGATGTTTTGTTCCAAATCAAGTGATTTAGTCTATACTTGTATGTTGTGCACATCACATAGTAAGTTAGATCAATAACCGGAATAAGAACACATGTGTTTTCAAAAACAACATATCATGTTAGTAAAGGCCGATCCTTTGATCGGGCGAGCGGGGGTGCTCATTTCAGGACCTTCCCCTCTCGTGCCCAAATTCCCGAGCCGAGGCAACTTTGGTGATGACGAACACGTGGCCTTAGGCACGAGTCAGGGTTTCCTAAATTCCCCCAAACAAAATATTTAGGTGGCGGCTCTGAAATCTGGCAAAGCAGTCCATGTTTGGCGCTTTTTGATTAAAATTGACTTTTCAAAACCAATTGCCGGATTTGGACTCTTTTGTGATTTATCAGTCTTACATTGCACTTTGTGAGATTAGATTCAGAACCGTGACAGGAGTCCGAATTGTAGTAGCTAGAACCCAATTCGTGCTCTTGCGCGCGGAGCGGATTTCGGGCGGTCTATACAATGAAAATGTGCCGTTTCCACATCCGGAGGAAGGTAATGTAGAATTATCATTTCAAAATTCACTATGTACAAATATGCACACTATGTTCAAATAACCATATTTTCTTCACATCTGACAGGGAAATATTATATTGTTGATTCGAGCTATCCTAATCGAACGGGTTACCTCGCTCCATACAAGGGCCACCGTTACCACTAAGAAGATTTTCAGCGAGGTGCAAGGAACGCAGTGAACCCATGAGAATTATTTAACAAGGCACACTCGTCGGTGCGTAGTGTCGTGGAACGAATCTTTGGGTCATGGAACGAACCTTTGGGTTGTGGAAAAGTCGATGGAGTTTTCTAGAAAATATGTTTCGTTATGATTTTGCAACTGCGCAGGTGCAATTAGTTGGTGCGTCGATGGCATTGCATAACTATATACGGAGAAATACGGGAAATCTAACCAATGTTCAACCCATAGTAATAGAGGCCGACACGACAAACATAATCAATGGCATTCCGTTGTTTGCTCCTCCTGGAGGGGATGGAGTAATCATTGGAGATGATGATCCAGATATGGAACTTGTCCGAAATGTCATACGGCATTGTTTGGTACACATGCGCAATCACGACATGTTGGGAAATATATAGGACAAAGTCGGTAACCCAAGTTCGGCCATTCTTGTTGTTTGTATGTGTAGGGAATTGTAGGATCACGTTTAGTATTTATGGCCTTGTGTATGTACGTTATCTAATTAGGTTTGTACGTTCCCATTATGGTCCACCGAAGAAGTTGGTTATTGTCAGATATCTAATTACCAACGAAAGTTTGTTATTATGGAGTTGACTATTTTATTTTATTATTGTATTGTTCGGACATACCTTTATTATGGACTTGACAATTTCATTTTGTTAATGTATTTTAGCTCTCGTGTTTTAATTTTTAATTATTTTTTTTTTTACATTGGCTTGGTGGAAATGGGAGTGTACAGCCGTTTTCACAAATTTTGCAAAACATATTTTGGCTTCTTTATGTCTAGTGGGTGGAAGGAGTAATTGGTTTGTTTGGTTAGTTGGCCATCATGGGGAGCAGAAGACTACCAAACCCTTGTAGCATGAAGCAATTGAAAAAAATTGTGGAAAAAGGGAAATTAAAGAAGAAAAAAATTTATTGGGTCACAATCTATATAGAATTTGGAGGTGTAGTTGGATTTTGCCCACATGAGGGCAATTTAGTCATTTTACTCATTCACACATCACTTAAAATACAAAAAAGTCAAAAAAGCCTAACAAGAATACCAAACGAACAAAAAAGTCCCAGGCTAAAAAAAGTCAAAAAAGCCAACTAAAAAAGTTATTGCCAAATGACACCTTAGTGTCGATGATGAGACCTACCATGATAAGAGAGAATGCTAATCAAAGGAGATTATTTGCACTTGCCCAAGAAAACACCAAGAATATTAGGATTGCTCTCTCAGGTACCTTTACAATTTACGAACGAATTCCCATTTGTTAATTGATTCTTGACTCATACATGTATGTACCTTTGCTCAGAATGATTTGTTGTATTACTTGATCATCTTGACTAGATTATCAGGACTATGATTTTGTGATTATGTGACTTGCTTGGATACCTCGAATAGTGAACTTTATATCATGCATAATTGTGAACCTGTACGCCTACACGTGAGACTTATTTGGGAACTACTGTATTGAATATGACATGATTGACATGACTTTGAGATGATATGAACCATCCTGATATGACTTTGATATAACTGTGAGAACTGATGAACATAGAACAAATTGTGAAACAACCGACTGTCTACCTAAACGAATTGATTGTGACCTTTGGAACAAAACTTTGTTTAAGAACGATAAGCTAGAACTTGTATTTGATTTTATTTTGATTACAGGGGACTATAAATTGCTTACGAATGAATGTCCGGGTTATGTTTGCTAATGGAATTGATAGACCGAGAACTTGAGTCTGGTTTGAACACTTACCTTACTCTAAAGACCTTTTGTGAATTATTAATAACAGACTATTTGATTATGAACAATATTTAAACATGTATCTTCGATTGATTGGGAACACATGTATTATGTTAAAGATTGGTTGGATTAGTGTTATTGGATTTGCAATTCATTCTATGGAAATATGTGAATTATGTACGACATGTGATTGATTGCTTCATTATTACCTTTACTACCGTGGGATTGATATATGGATTTGCTTTATAATTCTGAATGACTTTGAATGACTGTGATGGATCACTGAATCGAATAACCAAATTGAATTGTGAACTATTGAATGACTGAGAAATGAATTGAACTTCTGTGACAAAGTTGAATGGGGGAAAAGAGAACGATATGAGACCAAGATATCTGATCTGTATCCGTTGCAAGGCAACGCAAGTTTAGAAGACCAAACTTCTTAAGGTGGAGAGACTGTGATGATCGCAACATGCATATCATGATTACATTTATTTAAGTATGTGTTAAGTTTTAATTGTGATATGTGCCATGTGATTCATTTTTGTACATCTATCTAATTTGTAAACTATGTGTTATGATTACTATTCAGAATTCGAAATTGAAAAGGCTACATGAATAAACTAATTGAAATTTTTAGAACCATTTGGTAAGTTTGATTAATTAAGTTGTGTTTAGTTAGCCTAATGTTTTAATTAATGTATTAAGTCTTCTTGGCTATATATAAGTGCTCTAAGCTCATTCTTGAGCTCATCTTCTTCATTTGTAGGTTCAAAAATCTGTGACAGACTTTCGGAGAGAGAGAGAGAGAGAGTGAACTCTTATTCGAGAGAGAAAGTGAGATTTTGAAAGAGAACTTCAAGGTTTAGCTAGAGATTATCAAGATTGGCTAGAACAAGAGTAATTTGAGGCTCTAGGTGAGAATTTAACCCTTAATTCTTGAAGATAAGTTGAGTTCATGGTGTATATATGATATTTTGCATGTATTTTATTAATTAAGGTCAAGAGGGTGATGAAGCTTTACATGAATGCATAAAAATATTGAGTTTTACCACTTTCAATTTGGTTTTGATCATCCATGTGGAAATTGTGAGTTAATTTATACATGCATCTTTGATTCATCGTGTTGTGTCTTTCAAATTCATGTATTGAGAATTATGGAAAAGAGTTTTATACATGCATGGAACTTTTCAGCTGAATTTTGGTAAATACATGAGCTTTGAGAAAAGTGTTTGGAAAATCTTGCATGCATGAACTTTTGAGTTCAATTTTGTTGGATTTAAAGTGATTTTAAGCAAGTGGTTTTTGAGGGGTCATGTATAAATGTTTTCTAAAGAAATTTTGTGTTTTTGAATGAGTCATGCATGACCCAAGGCTTTGAATTTGCATTTGGAAGATCAAACTTTTAGTTTTGAAACCCAGAATTTCGGCCAAACTACTCGAGTATAAACACCCCATTTTGACCGACCCTAAGACTTGGGGGCTTTCTTTTAATTACCCGATGATGAAAACAAGAATGTGTTTCTCACAACATCCTTAGTAAGAATGATGAAATTTGAGCTTTATTCCCAACCTACACCTATTTTGGCCTTGTTTTGAACCCATTTTGGCCAAATTATATTACATATTTGGATGGCTAAAATATATTTTATTAGTTTATTTTATAATTTTGCTTGTTTTTGTATATTTTTATATTTTTTTGGGCATTTCTACATATATTTATGCTAATAATACATTTTATATATTATTATAGTATAACGTATAGTAATTTTACTATGCAGTGCATAGCGATTTCACTGTGCACACTTTGTGGTTAGTCTTCCGCCGATTTTGCTTTTGTTTGTTTGTTGAAAAATTGCCACCTTCTAAAAAACTTCTCCCAAATTGTTGTCTACTTTTGACCTCTATTCTCTATAAAAGAGGCAGACAAGGAAGGGAAAATAAGAGGAAAAAAAATTGAGAGAATCAGAGATATTTGTGGGGAAAAAATATCACAAAAAAAAAAAAAAAGGAAGAGAGAAAAGAAAAAATCTTAAATATTTTATTTTTTTGAACCAAAATTTTCTTTCCATTCTCTTTATTGTCTCTTTACCAATACATTATCCACAAAAAAAAAAAAAAAAAAAAAGACCATTGAAGCCGAAATTTTGAACTTTGGACTGAGAATTGAGAACACATTCCACAACCCCGAGGGTGATCGGAAGACAGTTTGAAAATCAGAAAATTCACCATTTCCCTGAAAAGTGAATTTTCGTAAACTTTCATTTAATTTAAAATGTGATATAACTTGTTTAAATACTTCTTTTGCTGCTTTTCATAACTATTTTTATCGCTTTAGAGGGAAAGCTGCACCATCCACATATCTGTTATAATTTACCATTTTTTTTATATAACTGTTTTATCGCTTTAAAGGGAAGGCTACACTACCCACATATCTATTATAATTTATCGCTTTAAATGGTTGGCGAAACCACCTAATTTGTTAGAAATGTGACCCCATCGGATGAATAGTGATCGGCAGTGAATAGTACCTTTGGGGGTAAATAGTAACCTCTAGTGGTGAATAGTACCTCGATAATGAATAGTACTCCCCGATATTGAATAGTACCTATTGCAATGAATAGTACTATTGACAATGAATAATACTCTGCTAGATGAATAGTGCTCCCGCAAAATAAGTTTTCCTAGGCGAAACAGAGTAGTCACCCAACAGCGGACAGAATAATTTCTAGGAGATGAATAGTGCTCCGCCGAATGAATAGTAACCGACGGATGAATAATAACTTTTTTTAAATTTTTTTTATATCTTATTCATATGATTTGTTAGATTCAGTTCATGTTGTAATAATCTCCAAATCTCACGTCTTTTATTTGGTTTTGTAATTATTCAGTGTTGTAATAATTCCCAACCCCCGCTTCTTTCTACTCCTTTCTTTGTATGTCTTCCAACCCCATTTCTTTCTATCGCTTTTATTTACTCACTTTCCATATTTGTAAATATACATCATATATTGTCTTGTCATCGTATCCATGCTTTTGTATCTATGTTTTATGCCTTAAGATTTGGCTAAATTTGCATATGTGGGTTTAATCAATTCTTATGTGATTTTGTTCGCTACCTCATGCCTTGAGATGATTCACATGTCATATATTAGAAGCCAAATCTTTAATTGCATTTCATGAGTGAATTATATTAGAATTTTATATATAAGATCATGCATGTTTTACTAACTTTATTTTGTAATTGTTTGCGGGACGTCGGTAAATATGTATGCTTTTATGCTTTAGCATCCTGTTTGTGTGTGTGGTTTCTTACTATGTTTAGTGTAATATCCACCTATTGCATACCATATTTATATCTATTTTATTTCATGGATTTTCTATTTGATTGCATTTATATGTGATTTGATTATTGGATTTGAAATTGCTATGAATTTATTTAATTAAAAATTTTGAATTCAAAATTAAAAGCTCAAATGATTTAAGACGTCAAAATTTGATGAGTTTGATTGGCTTAGCCTAATATTTGGAGCATTAGTGTTAGTGTGACTGTGTGTACTGAGAAATCTGTCTGAGCGTGCTGAGAAATCTATATGGATGTGCTGTAAATTCTGTGTGTAGGCACATATGAGTGTAATGAGAGTTGTAATGGAACATTTTGTGAAGAGTGTGTGCACGTGTCTAAAATTGTAAGAAGTGAGGTTTGTGTTTGTATTTTTCCTAGTTGAGTGAGGAAATGTTGTATTATTCATTTTATCCATCTTGTGCCTTGAGAGGGAGAGAGAAAGAGAGAGAGAGAGGGAGAGAGCGAGAGAGAGAGAGAGAGAGATTTTGAAGGAGAAGAAGAGAACTAGGAGGAGATCATCTCATATTTTTTGAAATCAAAGGTCTAGGTAACGATTTTATGTCTAATTTATGTAGTAAATCCTCCATTAATCATGATTTCATTCAATTATGGAGCCAATTTCACAAACTTTGAAAGAAAATAGGCTTTTGAGCATGGTGATGACTTGCATGTACATTTATGGTAGTTAATCTTTGATTGTTATTTTTTATTTTTGGTTTGAGTTTTGAAACTCTTACAAGCATGTGAGTTTAAATCATGTCTATTGCTGTAGAAATTCATGAGTTTGTTGGTCATCATTTGCATGTTTTGAGGAACCATGAAAAGAGTTTAAAAATCTTGCATGCATGAGTTTTGGTTTAAATCTTTGAGAAACTGATGAGATCTTGAATAAAGGATGTTGTAGGGGTCTTGTATTTGAGTTTTATAAAGCTATTCCATGTATTTGAACAATTCATACAAGACCGTAAGTTTTAAAAAGTTGTTTGGTAGTCGTTTTTGCAGATTTCGAAACCCAGAATTTCACAGATGGCTTGAGTGACCAAGTGGTGGCTTGCACCAACTGACTATATGTTTTGCATTTTGCTGAAGTGATCATTAGTTGGCTCGAGCATACATCCGTCCCATCCAGTAATTTTGTAGGCTTCATAGTTGGCTCGAGCGACCAAATGGTAGCTCAAGCGAACTAAATACATGTTTTGCACTTCACTCAAGCAAACATTAGTTTGCTCGAGTGTACATTCAACCCATCCAATAATTTTGTAGACTTCATAGTTGGATCAAGCGACCAAATGGTGGCTCGAGCGAACTACCTTTTTTCAGCATGTTTTGGACATTTGCATTTTGTTCATATTTTCATCCTCATCTTTTCCCGAGAGTTCCTAGGTGTGGATTATGACTCATTGTGGATTAATAAGCTTGAAATAAGCTAGAAACCAACATAAGAATTGATTGGAAGAGAAGCAAGTTTCGTTTAATTGAGTGTTGTGTTTCAATATGTGCATGTTTATGTGTTTTGCATAGGATGGACTCGGGGAATATGTGCATGTTGTTAACCCTTGATGGTCCTTCACTATTGACCTATGACGATCCTTCGTTATTAACCTATGATGGTCCTTTGTTTTGCCCTATTGGATGTTACCACGTATCGTGTTTCGATAATGGATGTTGTTTGTATCAAATGCTTTGTTCAAGAATATAACGATTATTTTGTTTCGACAAGTACTTCATTTTGTGAATTTGATAAATGATGTATTTTGCAATATGATTGGGCTTCATTCATTAACCACTTTACTCTGATGTTATTCATTGGGCTTTAGCTCACTCCATTCCCCTAAATATATCTAGATGAGCTATTGCATGATCAGCCGTAGTGTTGCATGGAAGTGAAACCGTTGGTTAAGCCACCTGTTGTAGTGCCTCCGTGATGGGGGCTTTGCTTTTGTCTTTGTTTTTCAAGCCACGCCAGACTTTGTTTTGTTAAGCTTCGGCTTTTGGTCAAGCTACGTTAAGCTTGTTTTTGTTAAGACATGTTTATGTACTCATGTTTTGTGCAAGACAAATGTTTGTAATCCATGTAATATTATTATGTATGTATGTGTGCTTGGGTAATTCTATTTTTGTCATTTATGCACCACTCAGTGGACAACATTACTATCTATTTTAGATTCTCTTTTGGCCCCGATATCTAATAAATATTTTGTATTTTTGCAAGAGGCTGTATGTAACCTATGGTTATTGGCCGATCACCAGTCCAACCTCTACGGGTGGGTTGGGGTCCCGATAGAGTTGGTATCAGAGCACGAGTTAATTACCTACACACGTGTCCATTTTAGCAACCAAGTGCCTATAAAAGACTTAAGTTTGCATGTGTATGTGCAGACAACCCATTTTTGACTGCCTTAAGACTTGGGCGCCACCGATTAATCACTCGATGATGAAAGTTGTGCTATGCAAATGTTCGATTTCTTCAACAAGAAGAGCTCTAAATCCCAACCTTACATCTCATTTTGGACCAAAACTATTTTGATCAAAACAATTTTAGACCCTAAAACCCTCTCTTCAAAATATTTTTGAAGATGTTTCTACGATATTCCGAGACTCGCATTTCGTTCAAAAATTGTATTTTTCAGTAAACCGAGCAAGGACAAAGTGGAAATAAATGAAATAGAGATGAACTCTTTGAAAAAATCTTTTAAACCTCTTATTAATAGGTTTGGGGTAAAAGAAAATTGGAGGAGAGGGAAGAAAACTAGTTGGGGAAAAGTTGAGCTTGAAACCATTGAGAGAGAACTGGGCAGCCTCACTAAAATAGGCATATCTCTTTACACACTTATAATTTAGATGTGAGGCTGCCACCATTAAAAGTAGACTTTCGAGGCTTCAATTTAGACTCAAGAATGACCTAAAACCGAGTCTAGATGAAGGAGATATGCCCATTTCAAGTCGGGCCAGGAAGCATGGCCGGCAGGTGGCCGATATCCACCATTTGTGGCTGGCAAACCACCATTTTTTGCTGGCCGGCTATCAATGATGGCCGGCCAGCCACCACTGCAAACTTGTCGGCCATCAGTGTAAAACCCAGATATTTTCCTCCGGCTGTTTTCACACTGTTCCAGCTGTCCATCTTTTAGATATTTTCCACCAAAGTTCATATATTTCTATATAAAGGACCTCTCTCTCATCTTTCAATGTTATAAAAACATTAGGAGTGAAGAAATATTTTGGAAAATATCCTCTCTCTCTACAATTCTCTCTCTCTTTTGCAACTTGCATAGCCTATGGCCAAACACTCTAAACCAAACCTAGAGAGCTTCTTGCTGAGGTGATTTGAGCTTGGATTTGAGCTCTTGAAGCACTTGTGAGTGTGAAATTGGTTAGTTGTGACTTAAGGGTTCATTCTTCTCCAAGAGGTATACTTTCTCTTGCTTTTGTACCATCTCTACACCACTTCTTTTCTATATTTTCTTGCTGATTTTGAAGTGTTTTTCAACTGTTTTTTCTGGGCTAAAGCTTATGGTTTAAGGCTATTAAAGGTAGAGGGGTTAATCATCCTTCTTTGAACCTAGTTCTCTAAGCCTTTCCACTTTTGTTTCCCATTCTTTCATCAACTTTTTTTGAACTTTTTTCGAGCTTTTTTCCTCTGATTTTCAAAGGTTTTTAGAGGCTAAAAGTGTGGTTTTGAAGTCCTAAAAATGGAGGGGTTAGCTACCCCTGCTTTGGCTTGTTTACTAGCTTAAATTGTTCCATGCTTTAGCTTTCATTCTAGCACATTTTTATACTGTTTTTAGGCTGTAAAACTTCTGTATTTTTGGGCTAAAACTTGGGTTTAAAGGCCATTAAAGGTTGAGGGATAGTTCACCCTTCTTTGTACCTTGTTTTGGAGGCCTTTACCCTTGTGTTTCCCACCCTTTTACTATCTGTTTTTGAGCTTTTAAATACTGAATATCAGAGTTATTTCAGTGGGTAAAATCATGTTTTGAAGTCCAAAAATGGAGGGGGTAGCCTCCCCTCCTAGTGTATTATTTACTAGCTTAATGTGCTCCATGTTTTAGCTTATTTTTCTAGCTTTTATTAGCTTGATTCCAGCATGTTTTAGGGCTGTTTCAGACCTGTTTTAAGATTGTTTTTAAGTGTTTGTTGTGTTTGATCTTTGTTTTGCATGGTTTTAGTATAAAAGTCCTCACAAGCGTGGTGTTTTAGGCAATTAGACACCCCTTGTTTGAGTTGATTGCTTGTTTTGGTGTTGTTTTGCATTTCCTTTCAGCACTAATCACCTCTGCAACCTCCCTCATTTCTTCGTTTTTCTTTTTGCTTTGAAAGTGGTTTCAAGTCATTTGTTTGCCTAAGTATGGAATTGAGGTTCCATACTTAATGTTTAATCTCTTAGGGGGTTCATTAACAACGGTATAAGACTTCTTTCATACCCAAAGCAACTTGTGTTTTGAGCCTTCTTTCCATTAGAGGACTTTAATTCACCTTTTGGACTTAATTGGATTAAAGAATTGTTGGTACGTTAAAATAAGTAACTAACAACTTGGGACTAAAATTGAGCAAGATAATGACTTGTGTATTATGTGTTCAATCAAACGTTAATTGAACACAAGGAAAATTGGGACATTTTATACTCAAAGTGATGAAATGTGAAAGTTTCCTAGGTCTCTATTGCCCTTGATCATGCATGATAAGGTGGTTCTTGAGTGTCATGTTTTGCATTTATTGAGCTTGCACATCTTGAATCACAAGCCATCATGTAACAAAATTGCTTGGATTGGTGGTTTGTGGCTTAAGTTCACAACTCCTTGGATTTGTCCATGAAAAGGAAGGGTGAATTGTGTAGACAATCCTTGGAAATACCCTCTTTTTGCTCTGTTTGTCCTCTATTACAGCATGATGATCTAGTGCATCAGTGGCCGGGAGGCCACTATCCATGGCCGGCAGGTGGCCGATAGGCCACTTCCATGGTCGGTACCTAGCCGGTAGTCTTTTCTACTGGCCGGCTAGCCACTGATGCAAATATTAGCAGAGACTTGGTAAGAGGGAGCAGAATGATTTTGGAAGTGTTCAACTGTACAAACAGAGGCTTTCAAGAGCAAATCAGAGGTCTTTTCGGATGGAAACCGAGCGTGCGCATGCACATCTTTCATTTCCCGAGGCAGAATAGCAAATTAACTTCGTTTAATTACTTAGTTTAATTATTAGTTGCAAGTCTTGTAATTATTTAAGTTGTTAGTTAGCTAACTAGTTCAAAATGTTGTAATAATTAGTTAATTAGTTTAGCTATTTATTTCATTTTGGTTTGTAATAATTATCCTAATTAGTTTAAGTAGCATAGCTCATATTAGCTTAGCTCCAATTAGTTTCTAGATAATTTTGCTTTATTCATTCAGACTCTCCTTCGTGAGAGCAAATTGTAATAATGTGTATGTCTTCCAACCCCACGTCTTTCTCCCTTTTATTTAATCACTTTTGATAATTAGATTAGGGACATGTTTCAATTAGCATATCTTATGCTTGCATACATTCAACTCGTATTGCATGCACCGAGGCTCGATGCAATATTCAAGCTGCATTGTCATTTTAATACATTCTTTGAATACGTGCTTATACCACATGTTATCGAATTGCTTCATATTCCATATTAGTAGCCGAGCCTATTAAATTGCATTCTTCGCATGTGTTGCATTAGACATGTATTATAGTTAGGAATCATTCATATTTTTCTAACTCTTTTGTTTTATTTTAGCTTGGAGTACTAGGTGAGTTTTTAATGCTTTAGCATACTTGCATGAGTGTGAGTGATTGCCATGTCTAGCATGCTTGCCATGAGGCTAAATGCTTCCCTGCTATAACTGCTTGAATGCCTATGGATGAAGGCTTGTTGCTTGAATTGGAACGATTCAACGAATATGCGTTTAAGCCCACTACGTCTAGTGGCAAACTCACAGCTTTAAGCCCACCTTGTTGTGTGGCAAATTCATAAACTTTAAGCCCACTTGTGGTGGCAAATTCAACCCCTTTTCGCAAAACAAACATGAAATTGGACTGTTCCAATTTGAGCAAACTAGTCTATACTTGTATGTGCGCATCACATAGCAAAGTTAGCTTAATAACCGGAACAAGAGCACACAATGTTTATAAAAGTCATATCATGATTAGTACAGGCCGATCTTTGATCGGGCGAGTGGGGGTGCTCAATTCATGACCTTCCCCTATCGTACCTAAGTTCCTGAGCCAAGGCAACTTTGGTGAAGACGGACACATGGCCTTTGGCACAAACACCTGTTTTGCCATCTTTTCACACTATTTTTGAGCTGGTTTTCAACTGTAAAAACCTCTGTTTTTATGACCTAAAAATGGTGGTTTGAGCCTATTTTGAGTTAAGGGGTGGTCCGCCCTTCTTATCTCTTTGCTTGTTAAGCTTTTGTGCCATATTTTCATCACTTTCAAAACAACTTGTTTTGGCCTTTTAACCACTGAATTTCAGAGGTTCTTCAGTGGTGGAAAACATGTTTTGAATTCCAAAATTGAAGGGGTTAGCATCTCCTCCTTGTGTCTTGTTTGCATGCCTAGATAGCCTAACATGTGAGTATGTTTTTCTAGCATTTTGTAACTTGATCTCAGTATGTTTTTGCTATTGTTTTGACTGGTTTTAGCTCTGTTTTGAGCTGGTTCGGTCCTTTGAGGCTTGTACTGTGTGGTTGTAGTGCAATCTCCTTCACTAGCTTAATGTTTTAGGCTTTCAAGTATGAATTGCATGAGTTGCTTGCAAGTTTTAGTATCTTTTTGCACTCCATTTCAGCACTGAAATCTCTGCAGTCTCCCTCTATTCTTCACTCTTTCATTTATTTTGAAAGTGACTTTGAACCCTTTGTTGGCTTGAGTGTGAAATTGAGACACTTGTGCTTAATGGTTTTAATCCTCTTTTGAGGGTTTCTACTAACCAACGGCATGAGGTCTCTTTCATGCTCAAGGCACTTGTGGTTTAAGCCCTCTTTCCATTAGAGGACACTCAATTTTGGACTAATCGATTAAAGAATTAATTGGTAAGCTAAAATGAGTAAACAAAAATGAACAAGTAAAAGAGGCAAGATAAAGCATCTTTCGTGTTGCATTGCATGTGTTCGGATCAAACGTTAATTCGAACACGAGGTGAATGGGACGTTTCATACTCAAATTGATGAAACGTGGCATTTTCCTTGGTCACTATCACCCTTGATCATGCATGATAGGGTTATGGCTTTGTTGAGTCTTGTTTTGCACTCATTAAGCTTGTACAAGCATGGTTCCTTAGTCATCATGCATGAAAATGCTTGGTTGATGGTTTAAGGGCTAAGAGCTACACTCCTTTGAGTTGTGTGATGATAAGGAGGGTAGCAGTACATACACTCCTTGAGAATACACTGCCTTGCCTCTGTTTGCTCTCTGTTGTAGCAAAAAAGGAAGTTCAAGGAAGGGGTAGCCGACCGGCCACCAATGGTAGCCGACAGCCACCATTGGTAGCCGACCGGCTAGAAATGAAATTTTGCACAAGTGTGTTCCTGAGTTGGAGCAGAGGTGTTCTGGAAGTTGGCAACACTGTCGGTGTTCAAGCAAGTGCAAACAGAGGTGTCCGATGGCATGGCGGTGGATTTTCGAGAGGAAACCAACCAAGCTTGCTTGCATCCCTCGCCCTCAAGGCCATTTACTTGCTATGCTTTATTAGTTAGTTGTAGCAAATTCATTTATACAAGTGCTGTAATTATTTAGCTAATTAATTCGTTTTGTAATTCATTAGCTTAATTCAGTTTGTAATAATTAGCTTAGAATAGTTAATTAGTTTTGTGTTGTAATAACTTTGCTTAATTAGCGTAACTAGCTAGCTTATTCATTCGGACCCTCCTTCGCGAGGGCAAGATGATGTAATACGTGTGCGTGAGTGTGTGCATGTCTTCCAACCCCACGTCTTTCTCCTTTTTATTTATCTGCTTTTGATGGTTAGATTAGGGATCATGTTTTGATTGGCATACCTTATGTTTGCATGTTTGCATTCATTCATTTGTCTTGCATGCACTGAGGCTGTTCAAGCTGTATTGTCAATTCAGTACTTCTTGAATACGTGTTTCAAAGCATGCTATCAAAGCGTTGCAAATTCCATGATTAAATAGCTGAGCCTGTTTAGTTACATCATATTGCATGTGTTGCATTAGACATCTTGTATAGTTAGAATCATGCATTTTTCTAACTAGTTTTTGTTTTGGCTTGGAGTACTCGGTAAGTCTTTATGCTTTAGCATACTTGCATGAGTGTGATTGCCATATTGTCATGTTTCGCATACTTGCCATGAGGCTATGTGCTTAAATGCTAAACTGCATGAATACCTGTGGATGAAGGCTTTGTTGTTTGAATTGGAACAATTTAACAAATGTGTGTTTTAAGCCCACTTTGTGAAGTGGCAAAATCATGTTTTAAGCCCACCATGTTTGGTGGCAAACCCGCAAATTTTTAAGCCCACTTGAGGATGGCAAATTCAAACCATTTTTTAAAACAAACATCACTTGAAATGTTCCAATTCTTGCAACATAGTCTATACTTGCTTGTGTGGGCCACATAGTAAAGTTAGATTAATAATCGGAATAAGAACACATAATGTTTATAAAAGAACATATCATGATTAGTAGAGGTCGATCTTTGATCAAGCGAGTGGGGGTGCTCATTTCAGGACCTTCCCCTTTCGTACCCAAATTCCCGAGCAGAGATAAATTTAGTGATGACGGACACGTGCCCTTTGGCATGAGTCAGAGTTTCCTAAATTTTTTCAAAATAAAATATTTAGGTGGCGACTCTGTAATCTGGCAAAGCAGTCCAGTTTTGGCATTATTTGATCTAAAATCGATTTTCCAAAATGATTTATCGAATTAGACTCTTTGGTATTTATCAGTTTCACATTGCAGTTGTGAGACTAGATTCAAAACCACAGGTAGAGTCTGAACTGTGAAGCCTTCTTTTCAAACGCTTTCTGAAAGGGCGGGGCACGAAAAAAGGCAAGCCCACAGTTTTTGGCTACTCTGCTGGGGATTTAGAGAACTTGACTCGAACTCATGATATGCTGTTTTATCTACACTTATGTGTTTCTTTGCATTGCATTTGCATCAGTGCGCTTAAGTCATAGTGTTTGCCATTTGCTATTCCTGAGCGGTTTGCCGAAGGCTTGCTTGGAAAAGCTTGCCAAAAGGCTGACCGATTGCGGGCTCTGCCACGATGGGAACACAACCCTTGGGTCTGGACTACCGCTGTACCGTTTGATCCTCCTTTCACTTCTCGGTGTTAGGTGTGGGAGGCATATTAAGTAGTCTTGCTGAGGTACCCTTTTTGACCAATCGGCCTAGTTACGTATCGGAAGCCTTAGAGACTGTTCCAAACTTGGACAGGTTGCTCACCCAAATGCAGGATTGTCTGAAACTGCTTGTTATGCATAGTGAAACCCTAGCTCCTGACGAAATTAGGACAAGGAAACCCTACCCCATCATGGCAGTGTTTTGGGCTCTCACTTAACTGGTATGTGCTTTACAGTGAAACTGTACAGGGATGTGCATATCAATTGCAAAGCTGGTATCTGATTTTGGGGCAGAATTCAGTGTGGAATACAGTCATTCAGCGTTGCTCATATCTGTTCTCGTGAAATTAGGCTGAGATGCTGTTTGTTTTCTTTTTTGCAAGGTAGTCCTAAAACCATAGCTTCAGAAGGCTCCAATATCCCCCGGGTACTCTAGACTTGTATCGATAGACTTTGTCAAGTCGAAATTGGTTCAGAAGCAACCTGTGTTTACCTCACCCCCACTGGTTACAAGACGAAGGAGGTTCAGGCAAAATTCACCAGTGCAGTTTCTACAGCAGTCACCCCTCAGTTCACTCGGGTCTAGTCTGGTCTGGGAACAGTTGTCTGCATTCAACTCAACATGAGATCAATCACCTATTCTCGTGGCTCAGTATCCCCTAGCCAGTGTGGAAGAATAGATACAACACCTGTAACAGACAATCAAGGCACTGCCGTAAGATGTAGTCCGTCAGGCTGAAGTCACGACTCGTCAGGCCGAAGTGATTACCCGGCTACAATAACAACAGCTACAGCCGGCCGCGGCTTCTGCATCTCATACACCTTTCATGGGTAACCTGACACTCGGAGCCACTGCCCATTCTGCTAATGTCCAAGAGACTCAGGGCAATCTGGCGGAGCCAATCCCAGAACAGGCCTCTAAAGCTCCTGTCTATCAAACCGAAGCTCCGTTTGAATTTGAGGTTGACCCAACTGCACTTAAGGTCAATAAACTGGAGAAGTTATTCAAATGAGCATAAGGAGTGAACTCCATCCCGGATTTAGAAGACGGGTATACTGAATCTGCAGTTACCTTA
The DNA here is from genome assembly GCA_025200525.1 of Camellia lanceoleosa. Taxonomy (NCBI): domain Eukaryota; kingdom Viridiplantae; phylum Streptophyta; class Magnoliopsida; order Ericales; family Theaceae; genus Camellia; species Camellia lanceoleosa. Next base: position 96,507,721 of record CM045772.1, on the reverse strand, counting down.
TCAGAGCGGTTCAAGATGCCGCATATGGACCGCTTCGACGGCTCTGGAGACCCAATGGTGAACCTCCATCTGTTTTCTGATATCGTGAGGCCAATGGGTTTGACCCCAGCCCAGAAGTTGTCTCTCTTTGGCCGAACCATGTCTGGGATAGCCGCAATCTGGTATGCGAAATTGGAGGACTCTGTGAAACAGAACTGGGAAGAGATGGCTAAGGCCTTTATTGCTCAATACTCCTACAACACGTAGATCGAGATCACAACTCGTGATTTCAAAGTCACCTGCAAAGGGCTAACAGAGGGTTTCTCAGAGTTTTTGACGAAATGGAGAGCGAAGGCCTCGATGATGACTATAAGGCCTTCCAACAGGGATCAGATCAGGATGATTGTTCAAAATCTGCATGGCAAGTTGTTGTAGAAGATGATTGTTCTACCTCTGTTTACCTTTCCAGAGCTTCATGAATTTGGGGTTCAAATCGAGGATGCCATCAGACAAGAAATCTTTGTGGAAGATAATGAGCCTTCGAAAAAGAATGTTGTTCGCAGTTCCAATGCTACTACTAATGGTAGCACTGCTATGAAATGCTCAGAAGTAGACACTATCACCACTCCCCTCAATGGCCAAAAACCAACCACTTCAAATTGGTCCCAAGCCCGAAGTTTTCATCCTCTTTACATGAGTCGCTCTCAAGCTTTGAAAATGCTGCGAGAAGAAGGGTACCTAGAGCTCCTAGAACCTCGACCCCTTCCAAATCCTCTTCCACCAAGATATGACCTAGCTAAATACGGTGCCTATCATCAATAGCACGGTCATGATACGAACCGTTGCATCCGCCTCCATCATAAGATTCAGGATCTTATTAACGAAGAGACCATAGCTCCACCAAAAGGACCTCGGGCTAGTACTGACCCGTCACCCCATCCACATCTCAACCTAATCCATATACTGCCATCCACCTACAACCCCAACATATACATCACCCCGGCCCATCTACCCAACCCTGAGGTGTTCATTCCATAAAGCATGGACTTGTGTATGATGGATGCACTCGAACCCCAATCATCTCAAACCCATGAACCCACTACTTCTGAGCTGATGAGCATGATTGAAGATCTTCAGAGAATAGTGGTAGATTTAGCCTTTGGGATTTTCGCTCCTTCATCGACCACATCACATACTAGAAATTTCATGCTAAAAGGCTTCCCAATCTTGGGGCGAGCTGCAATTGAAAATGGCCAACCTAAAGCTATCTCAGGTTTGGGCAATGACATGTCGACAACAACTGGGCTTCGCTCTGATATAGCGACCCAATCCCTTGGCAAAGTGGAAGCAAGTGGTACAAACAAAGTAGGGGCAAGCGTTGGTCCCTATGAACATCTTCAGTGGGCTGTTGAGGCTTTGAAAGCCGAAAGACTAAACAAACAGCAAGTGCTTGCAGTTGTTGCAAAGACTGTGGATGATACTTTTGCCACTCAGGATGAGAGCATTCTGAATCAAGGGGCAAGCCGGGAAAAGGGATGTCATACCAAAAACGCCCTTTTCAGCTCCAATCCTACACTCGGAAGAGATGATCAAACCCAGTCAACACCTACCAACCCCTTTGTCGGTACATCCAACATAACTCCACAAACCTCGAAACACCAACCCTGAGGCCAAAAGGTCTTCGCCCTGCTTTACATGACCTTGTCCAAAGCTCTTCGAATCCTTATAGGACAAGGCCATCTCAGACCCTTTGAGCCTCGGCCTCTCCCAGATCCCCTTCCATCCAAGCATAATGCTGCCAAGTACTGTGCTTTCCATTACGAAACCGATCATGACATTGACAGTTGTTTTCGTCTTCGCCATGAAATACAAGATCTGATTGACAGCGAGGTCATCGTCGCACCAGGTCCTGCAAACTCTATCGGTACTGGGTCGATGAACTTAATATGATTATGTGATTGGGGGATGAACCACCTGCTGATGGCACTCATCTTATTACGAATGTGGGGATGGCACGCACTGTTTTGAGTAATTTGTGAATGTTGTTTATTGTACTTTCTGACTTGGGTATTGGGTCAGTCTTGTTATATTAGAGTCAGGTGATTTCGGGGGTGTTACCTCAGACATCACTATCTTGTTTTGTGTTTGTGTTTGTCTTGTACACTCTTTATTTTGTGTCTGTTTCTGCCATTGAGCCAGTTGTGCCAGAAGATCTAAATGAAACGACATAGATTTCACTTAATTTTTTGTGCCTTGAAATCATTGCATTGACTTAAGTTTTTCAAAACTTTTCTAAAACTGTGATGAAAACAAAGATGAAGGAATTCCTCGGGATTTGTAAAAATTTGATCAACTGAGAGGAAGAGAGGCATGCTAAGCCCTTAATGAATGAGATCATGTTTGTTAATGTAAGTACTGAGAAGGATCCTGGCTTGATCCAGATTGGTTCTACATTGTCTTCAGCGCGAGTGACTAGTCGCTTTCTTGAAAGATTTCAAAAAAATGTTTTGCATGGTCCTGCAAAGACATGCGTGGAATTGATCTTGAGATTGTGCAGCATAGGATCACTCTCATGCTTCAAAACTCGACCCCTTTGCTTTCAAACCTTGAACCTTGACTCAGAATGTTCAAACGATCAACCAAAATATGAGGCTTGTATAGCTGGATTGGAAGCAACTCTTGAACTAGGGACAATACGGTCAGATGTCGTCAAAGGAAGCTTACAAAGATGCATCAGAAATAGCCCTTGAACTAGGGGAAAAAATGTCAGATGTGCTCAAAGAATCAAAGGATGGGTCATTCCGCAAACCAATAAAGACTGGCAAGAAAGCCAAATTCCAGAATCTGAAAGAAGAAAGTATTGCTGAAGGACAATCGAGTTTCTATCCACAACCCTAGGGGCAAATTCAGACCCGATCGGATGGACTCCTACATCATTAGCGAACAACAACCATTCTCCTGGATTCAGATTGCTTAGAGATCCTATGACCGATCAACATGGACAAGTTAAACTTTTCTATCCTTGAGAGGCTCGTTGGGCCGAAAACCCAGAAGGGCAATCCAGGCAAAAGTTAGAGCAAGAAAAATAAAAAAAAAGAGAGAACAAAAATGAGAAAAAATGAAAAAGAAGAAGAAAAGAAGAAAAATGAAAAATGAAAAGAAAAGAAAAACAGAGCTCGCAAGGATGAAAACCCGAAAGGGCGGCTTTGGCAAAAGTTAGAGCATAAAAGGAAAGTGTTAATACCTGAGTGAACCTCAACCCAGAACTACGTACGGCCTGATTCCCATCTTTGGGATACGTAGGCAACTTTATCCTAAAGTTCGACCCCAATCACTTTCAGCCTGCTTGGCTTATCCATATTGATTGGCTTATCCTTGTTCAACTCGACTATCTTATCCATGTGCAAATTGGCTCATCTTCGTTCAGAATCTGTTGTTCTATTCCGTTACAAGATTCACCTACAAGACAATTCAAGTTTAGATCTGAGGTTGTGCATCTCAAGAGTTAATTCCATGTTGGTCGAGCAGTGGCTATTTGCAAAAACAATTTTTGAGAATTTTTAATGAGGTTGACTAATTCTCTAAAAAATTATTCCATTTTTCCAAAACTGGACCATTTCTTTGACCCAAAAAAGGAAAAATTTTAGTGCTCGCAACCTGACTTTCATGATTTCAAAGTAGAAAGTCAAACAAGTATGTTAATCTAACCCTTATGTATGTTAATCTAACCCTTATGTTGGTCAAAATTGTTTTAATAGAAAGCAAACACAAAAATGGTCAAAATGATGAACTAGGGGCACAGTTGAGTGAGGTTTTCTGTTTTTTCCCCATTGTCAACATACTTGCCAGAAAAGGGCACGATACTTGCCGGAAAGGGCACCATGTTCGCCAGAATGGGCAAAACTGAAGCTAACAACAAAGGGCTGATGACTCTCACATCCTCCAAGCAGTGAGGGATCAAGCCAAGTGCGAAGCACGAATTTGAAATTGGAGTTGGATATCTGGTTCCTTCATCTGGACGATCACGCTCAAATTGGCATCTGACCCGAAATAAGGACGTAGAAAATGCAATGTGTTAGACCAATCAATTGTATACCCGGCCAGTGGGACATACTGTAACTCACCACGATCAAGCTAAGCCAAGGGCATCACCAACTGATGTCAGTTGTAGATTTTCTGCACATCCAGTGGCATCAGAACCCCTTTGTGGGGAAAGTTCATGAGTTGCGAGCAAAAGAATGAGGGCAAGAGCCCACAACTTCCTGCTTATCTATCAACCACCCAGGGAAGGGATAAAAAATAAAAGAGATTAAAGAATAGAGAGATGTGTGCTGAGAGAAAAAGTGAGAAAAGGGCTTTTCAAAGAAAAAGAGATTGAGTGCCAGAGTGATGTGAGAATCACAAATGAGAAAGAGTGGGAAACAATACCCGGAGAAACAGGCTCCTCGTGAACCGAGAGGTCTCTCGCCTTTGTAACACATTTGAGTGTAGTGTTTGTTGTTTTTGTTTGTTTCGATTCTTGTTCTGAGTCGTTTCGAGTGTAAATATTTGTGTTTAGGTTGTTTTACCTTCGTTTTCTCTTTGTTGAGTCGTGGTGTGTTTTGTTCAGTCGTAGGCTCAATACCCGGTTAAGAACTCATTTCTCAATTTCAGTTTTAAATTGTTTTGTGCTTAGAGTGCTGTGCCATTCTCCACATTTGTACAAAACAAGATTCTTTCTTTCATAAACGGCAGGGTTCAACCCAAGCCATGTGAGAACAATAGAACAAGGACCTATCTGAAGTTGCATAGGTTCCGAATTGCAAAGCAAAAGGAAAAAGAGGAAAATCGGAGCATCTGAGTGTGTTTCAACTTCAGCAAATTCTGAGATTGCATTCCAGATGTACCTTCTCAGGCCTTGTCAATGCTTCGAAGTATGAGTGTACCTCTACCTCAAGCTCAAGCTCAAGCCTGCTTCAAGCTAGAATGGTGATCAGAAATGCTCTCCCTGAGTACCATTCCCTGCCAGAGGCCTCTTGGCTGTGTTTGCAATGAGTTCCTAGGAGACCAACTGCGACGGTAGAAACTAGAGTTCGAATGGCGATGCCTAGAACACAAAGGTTTGGAATTTCTAAGACTAAAGTCTGGTTTAAATACCCAGGGGTGTATCCTCGGCTTGAAATCTATATGGCAGCCCCATAGATTGAGATAGCATGTGTGCGCCTCAATTCTGGATACTGAACCAACCTAGTCTGTCACCCTGTTGGAGAATAGGGAAAGTTGTGAATATGATCAGGAAGACAAGTGGCATCTGTGGCTACTACATGGAGAGGTTACCCCGTGTTAACATTTCAGGGCCTTTGAACTGCGAGTTGAAGGTAAGAGTTCGACAAACACAAAAGGAGGGAGATCCCCGTTAGAGTAGAGTGGTTCATCGCCACTCACCCTATAAGGTGCTCTTTTTTTTCAAGTGCCGCTTTGTTTGTTTATTGCATTTCTCTAAACATCATGCATTACATTGCTTGTAACATGTATCATATCATCGCACATATTGCATTTATTTGCATCTTGTGTTATCTTGTATCATTTATCCTTTTACGCTAAGCAGCGTTTAGGATCGTTGTCCCCCTAGGCTATCTCAGGTTGCGTAGAACGCGCCCTTGAGTGGTTGTTTTCGGACCTCTTCTCACGATTTCAATGTGGTTAGAGTGCTCCTTTCCTTATATGATTTCAGCGTGTTTGGAATTTATCTCAGGTTGTGTCAAACGCACCCCTGAGTAGTTGTTTTCAAACCTCTTCTCACGATTTCAGCGTGTTTGGAATTTATCTCAAGTTGCATGGAACGCGCCCTTGAGTGGTTGTTTTCAAACCTCTTCTCACGATTTCAGCGTGGTAAGAGTGTTTCTTTCCTCACACGATTTCAACGTGTTTGGAATTTATCTCAGGTTGCGTGGAACGCGCCCCTGAGTGGTTGTTTTCAGACCTCTTCTCACAATTTCAATGTGGTTAGAGTGCTCATTTCCTCACACGATTTCAGCGTTTTTGGAATTTATCTCAAGTTGCGTGGAACGCGTCCCTAAGTAGCTATTTTTGAACCTCTTCTCACGATTTCAGCTTGGTTAGAGTGTTCATTTCCTCACACAATTTCAGTGTGTTTGGAATTTATCTCAGGTTGCGTGGAATGCACCCTTGAGTGGTTGTCTTTGGACCTCTTCTAACCATTTTAGCTTGATTAAAGTGTCCCTTTCCTCACACGATTTCAACGTGTTTGGACTTTATCTCAGGTTGCATGGAACGCGTCCCTGAGTGGTTGTCCTTGGACCTCTTCTCACGATTTTAGCGTGATTAAAGTGTCCCTTTCCTCACACGATTTTAGCGTGATTAAAGTGTCCCTTTCCTCACACGATTTCAGCGTGTTTGGACTTTATCTCAGGTTGCATGGAACGCGCCCTTGAGTAGTTGTCTTTGAACCTCTTCTTATGATTTCGGCGTGGTTTGAGTGTTCCTTTCCTCTCATGATTTCAGCATGTTTGGGATTTGTTCTTCCTCCTCTCACGATTCCAGCGTGGTTGGAGTATGTCACCCTTTTGCATCTACTACACTATCTGTTATATCCATTACATCGTACCATTTTATTGCCTGCATCATTTCCATGTTAAGCTTAGTTTGGCATGTGCTCATACATTTCCTTCGTTAAAACATGGTTCTGTGAGAATGTGTACGCACTTATTCCACTAAGAGAATTGTGGTCTGAGGGTTTCAGTACTTTTCTGTGTTAGACGTGGTCTGTTTTGTGTCCATACCTTTTCTAGACAGGATATGGTTCGGCTTGCGCCTTATTCACCACATCTATTGCATCCATTGCATTGTACTTTGTTTTATTGCATTCAGCATTTAGGATTGCTATCCTTCCTCAGCAGATCATTCCTCACTTATATCATCCCACCCAATTACTTGTATTCTTTCTGCGAAACACATAGTTCTGCATGTGCACACACTTATCCCACTAAGAGAATTGTGGTTTGAGGATTCCGGCACTTTTTCTATGTTAAATGTAGTTTGATTTTGCACCTCTATCCCTTTATGATATTTGTGTGGTTTTGCACTGCTTGTGGTTTGATTATTTCATTGCACTGTATTTCATTTACACTGTTTTGTTGCGTTGTGTATCATTTTGCGTCCTTCCCCTGAACTATGCTGCTTTGATTCCTTGCAAAGGGATACATAGGCAGCTTGCGGGCGGAACCATTTGTTTCTGCCTCTGCATTTTGTTTGTTTGCCCAAGTCTTACGGCCCTGTCAAAATGGGTCGTCTCTGGGCTTTAACATTCAGTCACGTTATTTCATGACTTTCGAGCTCTGTCAAAGAAGGGCAACTGTAGACACCCCATTTTTGACCGCCCATAAGACTTGGGCGCCACTGATTGCTTACTCGATCGTGCAGGCTATCTTGTGCAAAGGTTCAATTTCTTCAGCAAGGGGAGCTTCAAATCCTAACCTTACACCCTATTTTTGGACCAAAACTATTTTCACCAAAATGATTTTTAGACCTTAAAACCCTCTCTTTCAAAATATTTTTGTCAAAAGTTCCTACAGTGTTCCGAGGCTCGCATTTCGTTAAATGTTACGCTTTTCAGTAAACCGAGCAAGGACAAAGTGGAAATGAATGAAAGAGAGGTGAAATCTTTGAAAAAATCTTTAAAACATCTTGTTTAGAGGTTTGGAGTTGAAGAAAAGTGGAGGAGAGAGAAGAAACCAAGTTAGGGAAGAAGTTGGACATAAATCGTTAAGAGTGAGTCGAGCTGCCCTCGCTAAATCAGGCCTATCCTTTTGTACACTTGGATTTCAGCTATGAGGCCACCACCATTGGAAAGAAGACTTATGGTCTTTATTTCACACTCAAGAATCTCCTAAAGCCGAGTCCAGATGAAGGAGATATGGCTGGTTGAAGTTAGGCATCAATCTGATTGAGCTAGAAAGGAGCAGTGTTCACTAAAAGAGGCATATATTTTTTCACACTTGGAATTTTGATGTGAGGCTGCCACCATTGGAAATAAGACTTCTGGGGCTTCAATTTAGGCACACGAATGACCTATAAAGGAGTCTAGATGAAGGAGATATACCCATTTGAAGTTGGGCCTGGAAGTAGATTTTTGGTGGCCGACTTGCCACCATTAGTGGCCGACAATGTACACTTCTGGCCGGTCGGCGACTAATGAAAAAAACTTAGATTTTGTAGATATTTTCATCCAACTGTCTCCCATAATGTGTCAGCTATCCTCTGTTGATATTTTTGACCTGAAGCCATATTTTTCTATATATAGAGGCCATTCTCTATTGTTTTCAAGGTTAGAAAGTTTAGGAGCCTCTCTCTCTAAAATCTCTCTCTCTACAATCCTTTCTCTCTAGATTTCTCTCTCTCTCGAGCTTTTGTGCTGAGAAGCTTGTATACTTCAAAATTTAACCTATCAACCCTTAACCAAAGTGGTTCATCTTTGGGCTGAGGTTGGTTGAAGCTCTTTTGGAGCCTCCTTTGAGCTCTAGAAGGTGGTTTAAGCTCAGATTTATGCCTATTTTGTGCTTTGGCTCCAAGAGGTATATTACTTGTTTTGCTAGCTTGCTTTGAAAACTTGTTTTGCCATCTTTTCACACTATTTTTGAGCTGGTTTTCAACTATAAAAACCTCTGTTTCTGTCACCTAAAAATGGTGGTTTGAGCCTATTTTGAGTTAGGGGGTGGCCCACCCTTCTTGTCTCTTTGCTTGTTAAGCTTTTGTACCATATTTTCATCACTTTCAAAACAACTTTTTTTGGCCTTTTAACCACTGAATTTTAGAGGTTTTTCAGTGGTGGAAAACATGTTTTGAATTCCAAAATTGAAGGGGTTAGCCTCTCCTCCTTGCGTCTTGTTTGCATGCCTAGATAGCTTAACATGTGAGCATGTTTTTCTAGTATTTTGTAAGTTGATCTTAGTATGGTTTTCCTACTGTTTTGACCAGTTTTAGCTCTGTTTTGAGCTGGTTTGGTCCTTTGAGGCTTGTATTGTGTGGTTGTAGTGCAATCTCCTTCACTAGCTTAATGTTTTAGGCTTTAAAGCACGAATTACATGAGTTGCTTGCATGTTTTAGTGTCTTTTTGCACTCCATTTCAGCACTGAAATCTCTACAATCTCCCTTTATTCTTCACTCTTTCATTTATTTTGAAAGTGACTTTGAACCCTTTATTGGCTTGAGTGTGAAATTGAGACACTTGTGCTTAATGGTTTTAATCCTCTTTTGAGGGTTTCTACTAACCAACGGCATGAGGTCTCTTTCATGCCCTTTTTCCATTAGAGGACACTCACTTTTGGACTAATTGATTAAAGAATTAATTGGTAAGCTAAAATGAGTAAACAAAAATGAACAAGTAAAAGAGGCAAGATAAAGCATCTTTCGTGTTGCATTGCATGTGTTCGAATCAGACGTTAATTCGAACACGAGGCGAATGGGATGTTTCATACTCAAAGTGATGAAACGTTCCATTTTCCTTGGTCACTATCACCCTTGATCATGCATGATAGGGTTGTGGCTTTGTTGAGTCTTGTTTTGCACTCATTAAGCTTGTACAAGCTTTGTTCCTTAACCATCATGCATGAAAATGCTTGGTTGATGGTTTGAGGGCCAAGAGCTACACTCCTTTGAGTTGTGTGATGATAAGGAGGGTAGTAGTACATACACTCCTTGAGAATACACTACTTTGCCTCTGTTTGCTCTCTGTTGCAGCAAAAAAGGAAGTTTAGGGAAGGGGTGGCCGAACAGCCACCAGTAGTAACTGATAGTCGCCATTGGTAGCCAACCGGCCAGAAATGAAATTTTGCACAAGTGTGTTCCTGAGTTGGAGCAGAGGTGTTTTGGAAGTTGGCAGCACTGTCGGTGTTCAAGCAAGTGCAAACAGAGGTGTCCGATGGCAAGGCGGTGGATTTTCGAGAGGAAACCAATCAAGCTTGCATGCATCCCTCGCCCTTGAGGCCATTTACTTGCTTTGCTTTATTAGTTAGTTGTAGCTAATTCATTCATACAAGTGTTGTAATTATTTAGTTACTTAATTCATTTTGTAATTCGTTAACTTAATTTGGTTTGTAATAATTAGCTTAGAATAGTTAATTAATTTTGTGTTGTAATAGCTTAGCTTAATTAGCGTAGCTAGCTAGCTTATTCATTCGGACCCTCCTTCGCGAGGGCATGATAATGTAATACGTGTGCGTGCGTGTGTGCATATCTTCCAACCCCACGTCTTTCTCCGTTTTATTTCTCTGCTTTTGATGGTTAGATTAGGGATCATGTTTCAATTGGCATATCTTATGCTTGCATGTTTGCATTCATTCATTTGTCTTGCATGCACTGAGGCTCTGCGCATCATTCAAACTGCATTGTCAATTCAATCCTGCTTTGAATACATGTTTCAAAGCATGCTATCAAAGTGTTGCAAATACCATGATTAAATAGCCGAGCCTATTTAGTTACATCATATTGCATGTATTGCATTAGACATCTTGTATAGTTAGGATCATGCGTTTTTCTAACTAGTTTTTGTTTTGGCTTGGAGTACTCGGTAAGTCTTTATGCTTTAGCATACTTGCATGAGTGTGATTGTCATATTGCCATGAAGCTATGTGCTTAAATGATAAACTTCATGAATGCCTGTGGATGAAGGCCTTGTTGTTTGAATTGGAACAATTCAACAAATCTGTGTTTTAAGCCCACTTTGTGAAGTGGAAAAATCATGTTTTAAGCCCACCATGTTTGGTGGCAAACCCGCAAATTTTTAAGCCCACTTGAGAATGGCAAATTCAAACCATTTTTGAAAACAAACATGACTTGAAATGTTTCGATTCTTGCCGACGTAGTCTATATTTGCTTGTGTGCGCCACATAGTAAAGTTAGATTAATAATCAGAATAAGAACATATCATGATTAGTAGAGGCCAATGTTTGATCGGGCGAGCGGGGGTGCTCATTTCAGGACCTTCCCCTCTCGTATCCAAGTTCCCGAGCCGAAGCAACTTTGGTGATGACGGACACGTGGCCTTTGGCACGAGTCAGGGTTTCCTAAATTTTCCCAAAATAAAATATTTATGTGGCGACTTTGTAATCTGGCAAAGCAGTCCAGTTTTGGCATTATTTGATCTAAAATTGATTTTCCAAAATAATTTGCCGAATTGGACTCTTTGGTGTTTATCAGTTTCACATTGCACTTGTGAGACTAGATTCAAAACCACAGGTAGAGTCCGCACTATGAGGCCTTCTTTTCAAACCCTTTCCGAAAGGCCGAGGCACGGAAAAAGGCGAGCCCACACCCAGACTGCGATATAGACGTCAATCATAAAAGTTCAACAATAGGGCAAGTCGAAAATGAAAACATAGGCTATATTCACAGAAAGTGCAAGCTGTAATCACACCATCGATGGAACCCAAGCCACACAACCAAACACAAAAAAACAAAAAAATATAGCAAAACTGGAAAAATCTTCAATCCCAAAAGCAGTAATGGAAAGACGGTAGTGAAAACGGCAGTCGAAGGTAGATTTGGTGGAGATGAAGAGGTAGAGAAGCGATGGTAGGGCTGTGGAGGCTTGTAGGTGGCATACCTAAAGGATGGTGGCAAATCCGGTGGCGGTGAGGTATTAACAGTGTCAGAGTGAGGCAGTGGAGGAGAGAGAAGGCAAATCGGTGAAGAAACACCTTACAAAGAGGGAGATGGTTGGAAAGACAAAGTTTCTGAGGTTATTTAGCAAAAAGGCAAAGAAAAGGAAAGAAGAAAACGAGAGTACAATGAGGAAAAAGGGGGCTAAAGTTGAAGCCCCCTCCCTCGTGGTAACTATAACTTGAAGACTAGAATCGACTGCTATTAGAAAAAGTAATAGAGAATACGCGGTGGTTCGTCCACCCGAGGGCACTCCGGCGATCAAGTCAATTAAACTCACAAGTAAAAAACATGCATAAGACCCATGGGGGTGCCTCACTTTTATAACTAGCACTGCCATAATCCCCTAGAAGTCTCAATTCATAGGACTCAAGCGCAATGCTCATCTCGGGCTCTCAGCAAGATAGGGATAAACTCCTCATAAGCCTTATCCTTATCTAGACTAAGTGCCCTCTTTTACCTAGGACTCTTGTCCTTTATCCGAATATCTCGGGATTCTAGCTTTACCACAAACTATCTCGACAACATCATGATCACCTCGGCAAGAATGACTAGCCTACGTGGCACCTTGGCTGACATCTCGGCGTCACCCTAACCACGTGGCGTCATTCTCAAAATACTTTCCCACAACTGCCTCCTAGGTTCTATTACCTCAGCAACCTGAGGTTATGGAACCTACATCATTTCATCATGTCGGCTAAACAACATGCTAGAGATATTCTTCTAGTCGAGATCATGACTTATCGACTTCAGGCAACCAAGACTCAATTGCCCACTTTATCAAGGATCCAGAACCAAGAACCAAGTTCTTTCAACATCTCAACCAAGATTGCTTCACTAGCCAAGTTATTACCTCATTAGTTCAAGAATTTCAAGAACCCCCACTTATGTTATGAGCTGTCACGCACCATTATATCAATTGTTTCTTCTACGTGTCACTGCCTTATTGGCTTGTACCCGTCATGCGCCACCAAGTCACATCGAATCAGCCACGCTGCCTGACAGGCACATTGTCCAAGGCAATTTCTATGTTCTTGAATCATCACTACATGTTTTGAATGTGTTATTGGATGCACACAACTACACTTGTCACATCTCTATCCTTATTCTGATTTTGGATCTTGTTTTCCTTTGTCTATTTTCCAGATTTGTTTCTTTGTTTCCTGCTTATTTCTTGATTCTTTCATAGAATTAGGTTTGGGAATTGCTAGAAACCACACTTAGGAAAAACTAAAATGAGATTTGTCTCCAAACCCTTGTCGAGGTCCTTTAGCCCACTTAGGCCATAAACACCAACAGTAAACCATACCGAATTCACCCTAGCCGAGATCATGGATATGCTTAGATGGAGGACAGACTCACCCAGCAAATTAGAGTACTTCCGCCAGGAGTTCTCCATTCTAGCAGACGTTCAACTTAGGTTGGCTGGGAAGGAGGACTCCATGATGCCTAGAAAGAATTACATGCCCTTCCCAATAGTGTCTATCATTGAGGGTGGAATCAGGTTCCCCCTTGACATTTTCTTTAGGGAGGTAATCCGCTACTACAAACTTAACCCTATGCAGCTAGCAGTCAACACCTTTAGGGTCATTAATGGTGTTGCCGAGTTGGCACGCCGAGAAAAGGCTAGAATAACCCTGTCCGACCTTCAGTATTGCTACACCATGTGTGGCCTCAAATCCTAGAGTGGCTACACTTACTATCTCAAGCCCAGGTCCACCAAGTACAAACTAATAGCTGGCCTCGCTAACTCCAACAAAGGCACTAGAGATAACTATTTGATTGTCTCGGGCAATTAGGAATTTACGTCGAACGATGATCTTCATCTCTACCCACTGTGCCAAGGAGCCTTTAGGGAAGATGTGGGTAAGAACTGAGTCACCCCAAAGTCTCATTTCTTTTGAATACTTAGCAAGTTATTCCTTTCGCGTGTTCTAATGTTTTCTTGTTGTCTCTGCAGCTCTTTCCCAGCCTCCTCCAAATTTTTGCTAGACTTATATACCAAGCCGAGATCTACTTCAGCTCCTTGGCCTGTCTTTCAAGGTCTGCAAGGCCCCGATTCTACTAAATTTCATGCCAACTTATCACAGTCCACTCCCTGACATCCCTAGGAAGAGCAAGACTCTACCATCCACTTCAACTCCTCCAACTACATCTTCTCTAAGGCCAGACTAGGCTTCCATGTTTGACCCTATAGACCAACCATCCACTTTTTGTCCAGCACAACTCATTCCACCATCACAGCACCAACGCCGTCACCAACCTCCAAACGCTTCGGCCGACAGAACCTAAAGTTACAAGCGTTGAGGTTCAAGCATCTCAGTGACTGACCTAGCAAATCCACCAATCACCCTACCAGCTTTCAAACTAGACACCGGAGTAACCATTGCCGCAACTACCGAGGAGATGGAATTCAAACCCACTATCACTGAGGATCTACTCGCCAGCTTCCCTGATGTTGTGACTCTTCAGTCCACTTCTTTATCTCAATCCTAACCAAAACCGAAACAGAAGAAAGTGAAAAAGGCTAAGGCCAAGGCCATAGTTACCATTCTACCCTCATATTCTAAAAAGGATCCTGAGGACACTGTTCCCATATCCAAACTGGTTGATTGCGAGAAGAGGCCAACCAAGGCCGAGCTATCTAACATACTACAACAGAAAAAGCTGAGGTCTGAAAATCCCCGAGGGGACCAGTGGTTTCCACCCTAAGGAAACTTGAGCCCCAGAGGTTTTGGTCAGTGACTGACCCCTCAAGGCTGGTGATAGCGTAATCGAGAACCTGGAAGTCAGCACCACTCTATCTACGGCCGTGCTCCTTCCGACCGACATGAACCACCTGGCCAATTTCAATCGATACGAAAACTTTTCCATTATGATGCGACATTTAGTCTTGGTAAATCCCTTAACTCTTATCTTTCTCATTCAACTTTTACTTCAATCATTGTACTTAGTAGAATTTTTCTAACTTGCTTCTTCTCTTGCAAGCCATCTAGCACGCACATTCTCATGCAGTTAAGGCCGAGATGGTAAAGAAAGACTTGACCAAGAAAACACAAGAAGCTATTGGTCTTCTTTCTTCATTGAACAAGGCCAAGGCTCACATTCGCAATCTGATGGACAAGGCCAGTGCTGCCAAATCTGGCCAAAACAAAGCCGAGGCCAAAGCCAAAGCCAAAGCCAAAGCTAAAGCTGCTGAAGCTGTTGCTGAAGTAGCCAAGGCCAGTGCTAAGGCTGTGAGGAAAAAGTCACTGGGGTCAAGAAGAAGTTAAAGGATGCCCTTGCCACTAAAAATGCCGAGCTTAAAGAAGCCAATGAAAAGGTTTATGGGGAGGGACATACCGATGTTCAGGGCCAGTACAAACAACAAGTTAATCTGGCCTGCAACAAAGGCTACTACCTCGGCTGGATGGTGGCCCTAAAGGAGTTGTCTGGCCCTGAGGACTTGCCTTTCCACAACATCAGCCAACTTAATGTTCCCTTTTCTCTTTCTCCTAACCGGTCCGATGACGACACTACAGAAGAAGAGGAAGAGGCTAAAGAAGAGAGCGAAGTCGAGGTCATTACTGGGGACAAGTCCCGAACTCTGAATGATCAGGTCATGAACCTAACTATGGAGGGCGGGGACGAAATCTCCAAGAGCACCTCACCAAAAAAAGCCGACACTCCTGAAGCCAAAATCACTACTGCTACGAAGAGCCTGGACCAGTCTCTTCTGGAAATAGATATCGAGATCGCAGCCTAGAAGTTTTCTCTGTAATCCGCTGAAGCTGAAAACATGCCAACAGTCAAGGTGGAGTAGTTCGAGAACAATGCTATGGACCCCATTACTTAGGATTTCTTTCTTTTCATTTTGTACTTTTTCTTGCCTTGTAACTTTGCAACTTTTGTAATCTTTTCTTCTTTTGTAACTTCTTTGTTGAAGAATTTGCTGCCATATCAGGCCGATGTGCCTTTTTTTGTAACTAAACTTGTTATTTGTTATTGTAAATGCAAGTCTTTCTTGTTTTTTCTTCTAAGTATTGAATGCCTTCTATGTATGCTTTATGCCTTGTATGTTTCCATACTTCAAATCTTTTTAAATACTTCCAAGTAGAACTTAAATAATCACTTCAGATTAGAACATATCATGACTAATCATCTCGGATCAACTATCTCGGGTAAACATGTCTCTTATCAATCATCTTGGATGACTTCAACTTGTGAAATTTTCTCAAAAAATTTCACAAGTGTTATTTCTTCATTAATGCTTACTGTCTTTTACTCAGACCTGTTCTCACATTTCCAAGCCCGACAACTTTGTTGGTTATCTAGGGACAGAATATCTCGGGCAGTTTGTCTTATCAATGATCTCAGATAACTTTAACTTGTATAATTTTCTCAAAAATTTCACAAGTGTTATGCTCATTCATACTTCATACGCCCTAATGTGAACCTAAGTATCACTTATATTCACATTAAAGATGCATCGCCAAATTATTGCCTGAACTTAGGCATCCATGATCGAGGTCATCATGTTTGGCTCGCCCAAACTAAACACTTGAGGCTTGACCTCAGTGTACTGAGAGTACTATCTACTTCGGCTTTTCACTCAAACCGACCAAAACGTGGCCAGTTTCGCCTTGTCTCATACTGAAACATCGTTGACTTAGTTCAACTATACCACTTATGGCAAGTCTAAGTTAATCGCCTTGTTCACCATGGGAACATCGCCTTAAGACTTTCTCAGTCCTATCGCACAATCATAAATTTTAACATCTTTATAAAAACAAAATCGAGCTAATCTTTCATTAATACTTTAGCTAATAATCCTTTACATAAAGAAAAACTTGAAAATCAAAAATCAATAGTAGAAGAATTTTAAATTGCTAGTATTCCATGGTCTTGCCAACTCTTTGCCATCAGTGTCTTGAAGCCTGTAAGCTTCATTACCGGCGACCGAGATGATGCGATATGGTCTTTCCTAGTTTAGGCGAAGTTTGTCCTCCCTAGGATCCTTCTTGTTGCCGATGATCTTCCTTAGGACGAGGTCTCCAATCTGGAACTCCCTAGAATTGATCTTCTTGTCGTATGCCCTAACAAGATGTTGCTAGTATGCCCTCAGCCGAATTGCTGCTCTTTCTCTTCTTTCTTCTATTAGATCAAGATATCGGGCAAGGAATGCCTGATTTGTTCCATTTTTCACTCCTTGGGTTCTAATTCCAGGGATGCCGATCTCCATTGGAATGATTGCTTCGGTGCCATATGCCATGACAAAAGGTGATTCCCCAGTGGACCTTCTCGGCATTGTGAGATATGCCCATAGAACATTGGGCAATTCCTCCACCCACTTGCCCTTGGCAGCTTCCACCATTTTCTTGGTTCCATCCAGGATGATCATGTTAAATGCCTCGGCCTGACCCTTGCTCTGGGGAAAGCTGGGAGTGAAATAGTAGTTCTTGATTTTATACTTTACACGGAAGTTTTTGATCAGATTGCTATCACACTGTGTGCCATTGTCTACCACAATGGCTCTAAGGATCCCAAACTTGGTGATTATGTTCTTCCAGATGAAATTCTTCACATCCATATCTTGGAACTTGGCTAGGGGTTCAGCCTTTACCCACTTTGTTAAGTAATCTGTAGCTACCAGTGGGAACTTCCTCTGTCCAGTTGCCTTGGGCAGTTGCCCAACAAGATCCATGCCCCATTAGGCAAATGGCCAATGACTGAATATTGGGTTCAAATCTCCAGCTGGCTAATGGATCAAAGGTGCAAACCTTTGACACTTCTCACATTTCCTTATATAGGCTTTGTCATCTTTCTGCATGTAGGGCCACCAATATCCCTGTGATATGGCCCTGTGGGCAAGTGATCTACCCCCTGTGTGGCTTCCACACACTCCTTCATGGATCTCATACAAAAAGTCCTCTACTTGCGATGGGTGCACACATCGCAGTAGGGATCTAGTGAAAGATCTCCTGTATTGATGGCCTTTTGTTGACAGGTAGAATCTGGCCGACTTTAGTCTGATTGTGTGGGCTTTCCTCCTATCTTTTGGCAACTTGCCATCTCCGAGGAACATGACTATGGCATCCGTCCAACTTGGACCCAATTCTACGCACATTGCTTCATATTCTGCTATCAGAGGTTCTATACTTGGTCCTGGTGGATAGTCCACCAATATTGTTCTTGCCTCACTTGACTTTATCACACTAGCAAGGTTGGCCAGGGCGTCGGCGTGGCTGTTATCATCTTAACTAACTTGCTGTAGCTGGCAACTTTGGAACTGTGATAGCAACTTGACAACCTTCTTGACATAGGCTATTATCTTTTCATCTCGGGCTGTGTACTCGCCCGTCGCTTGATTTACAATGAGTTAGGAGTCGCAGAAGACTACCACCTTGTCAACTTCTACAGATGCTGCTAGTTTCAGTCCAGCAATTAGTGCTTCATATTTTGCTTCATTATTTAAGGCTTTGAACCCCAATTGGATAGACTATTCTATCATTCGTCCATCTGGAGATACCAAAACCACTCTTGCCCCTGCTCCTTGTCGATTCGAGTTGCCATTGACAAGGAGACGGAAGGAATCGCCGATGTAAATATCTCAGGGTTTTAGCTTTTCTTCTCTCTTCTTCTTTTCTACCGATGTGGGTTCCTTGGCCCCAGTTGATTTTCCTCTTTCTCTCATGGACATTCCAAGTCGCGACTCACTGGTGCCCGCCTTGGGATCACGCCTAGAGTGAACTCTGCCACAAAGTCGGCCAGAACTTGGCCCTTGATTGTTGTCCTTGGTCTGAATTCTAAGTCGTACTGACCTAGAACTACAACCTATTGCGCTACTCTGCATGTTAGGTCTCCATGTTGCAATAAAGACCTCAGTGGGTGCTTTGTTAGCACCATAATTTTTGCTAGCTTAAAAGTAATGGTTCAATTTCTTTGAAGCCATTACCAGAGCTAGTGTCAACTTTTCCAAGGGCAGGTACCTCATCTCTGCTTTTGCCAGTGTTTTGCTTACATAGTACACTGCCTTATGTTCTCCTTCATCTTCTCAAATGACCACAACACTCATAGCGTGGTCTGAAACTACCAAGTATAAGAATAATTCCTCTCATAGTACCTGTAGCTTGCTTTTCATGCTTCTTTCAAATGGGTTTAGTCTCCTCGAATATGATAGCCCTATAGTTCAAACTCTCATGATTCTGAATCTGGTTTCACAAGTGCAATGTGAAATAGATAAACACAAAAGAGTCCAAATCCGACAAATCTTTTGAAAAATTGATTTTTAATCAAAAATGCCAAAAATGGACTACATTGCCAAATTTCAAAGTCGCCACCTAAATATTTTTAGGAAATTTAGGAAACTCGTGACTCATGCCAAAGGCCACTTATCCATCATCACCAAAGTGTCTCAGCTCGGGAACTTAGTTATGAGAGGGGATGGTCATGAATTGATCACGCCACTCTCCCAATCAAAGATCGGCCTCTACTAATCATGATGTGATTTTTATTTATATTATATGCTCTTGTTCCGGTTATTAGGCTAATTTACTATGTGATGCACACAAGTATAGACTAATTTGCAAAAGTTGGAACATTGTGATTTCATGTTTGTTTGAAAAGAGTTTTGAATACGCATCACTTAAAAAAGTGAACTTTGTATGCACATTAGTCAAAACATCCCAATTTAAGCAATTAGCCTTCGTCCACTGGCATTCAAACAGGTATGCCACTTAAGCACTTAGCCTCATGGTATTATGTTTGATATGGCAGCAATCACACGCATGCAATATGCTAAAGCAATAAATGATTACCTAGTGCTCCAAGACAAGTCAAAAGAAATAAAACAATTAGAAAAATGCATGCTCTAATATGCAAGTGACTAATGCAACACATACAAAATACAACTACTAGGCTCGACTATTAGCGTGGCATATAAATCAATTTGATAGTATGTGGTTTAAGCACATATTCACATAAGGAATTTGAAATTGAAATTGATTAGTATAATGAGCCGAACCCTTTATGTAAGCAGGACGAATGGATGCAAGTCATGGAAAATACTAATTAAAAAATGATGCTCTATGTTATCCATCATAAGCGAGTAAATAAAAGGAAAGAAAGAAATGTGGGTTGGAAGACATATACAATATTACAATTTTGCTCTCATACAAGAAGGTCCGAATGAATGTCTTAATGTAAACTAATTATTACAACGCTGAAATAATTGCCAAAAATAACTAGCTACACTAACTAATTATTACAAATTGAATAATCTAATTAATTAATTACCACACGAAATTAATTAACTAAGCTATTACAAGTTCAAAGGAATGAATTAATCTATGTACAACATACTACTATTAACATAGTTTAACGGGCCACGGGGAACGAATAATTTTTCATGCATGAATGCGAATTTCCACCTAAAAATGCCCCCTATTTGGCTGCTAGAACTGTTCTGTCTGCATGAAATACTTCTTTTTTTGCCTCAGCTTTTACTCTGTTTTGCAGGAAAATGACGCTGCCAGGCTGAAAAAGGTGGCCGGCTGGCTAGGAAAAGTTGTTAGCCAGATTCAAAGGGTGGCCAGCTGCCCACTAATTTTGATACTGCCTTGCTGTATCAAAAAAGAAACAGAGCATAAATAGTGTTTCCAGGGGATGTTTATCCTCTCTACCTCTCCCTATCGTGAAACAAATCAAGGGAGGGATAGAATCGGTTCACAAATCATCAATGGTCACAAGGTTGTTACAAGATGATCCCTGACTCAATTGGACAAAGGCTCAATTAGTGATAATGAAAGACCCACAAAGCCTCCTCTTTATCCTAGAATTGATCAAGAGAGGTGGTAGACCTTGAATCTTGAACCATTATCATCACTAAAGAGTATGAAATAGCTCAAGACTCAATGGGGTCAACTTACGTTCGATTGAACCCAAACATGATTTTATTATCTTGTTACCTCTTTTAATACAATTTTATTGCCTCTTTTAATTACCTTTCCATTCATTAGCCATTTTAGTCCAAGAATGGGAACTAAGTCTACTAAATAGAGGGAAGTGTTAAACAAGAAGTTGTTTGGGGCAAGAGAGAGATGTAATGCCTTGGTAATGAACCTCTGCAGAGATTAAACCATTAAGCATGGAAGGGTCTCTTTCTCAAACTTAAACAACACTCGTTTAAACAACTCTCAAATAAATAAAAAGCCAAGAAAGGAGGGAGAGTGCAAGATGATTATTGCAAGTGTGAACACAAGTATGAAAAGCATAAAATAAATGCTATCAACTCAAATAGGTTGGTGTCTAATGCCTAAACCACCAAACCTATGAGGACTACAACACTACAAGCATACTATACAAAGCATAAATGAAATAAACACATTAAAACAGTCTTAGAATGTGTGAAAACAGTGCTGGAATTGAGTTGAAAAAACTAAAAAAAGTAAGCTAAAATAGGAGAGAAATAAAGCTAGTAAACAAACCTTTTGGGACTTCAAAACCACATTTTTAGCCTTTGAAAAACTCTAAAAAACAGTGGTAAAAACTGGAAAAAAGTTGAGAAAGAAGTGGGAAACACAAGGGTAAAAGCTTAGAAAACAAGATTCAAAGAATGGTGGTTACCCCTCCACCTTTGATAGCTTTAAGCCACAAGTTTTTGCCCATAAAATAGTCCAAAAAAAGTATAAAAATAGCAAGAAAAGAGAAGGAAGAAATAGTGTAGAGATGCTTAAAATTATACCTCTTAAAGAGAGGTAACTTCTTTATTGACAAACCAACAAGTTCTCACTCTTAAGGACTGAGATTTGAGCTTAAGAAGCTCAGCAAGAACAACTAAATTTTTGGTTTTGGAAGTGTAGAGAGAGAGTGTATAGGTTGCAAGATAAAGAGAGAGAGAGAGAGAGAGAGAGAGAGAGAGAGAGTGTGTGTGTGTGTGTGTATGTGTTTTACAAGTTTTGGTTCTTTAGGAATTTTTCTCACCTTAAATCAAGAGGGGTGGGCTTATATTTATAGAAAAACAGTTTATGCAATCGAAAATATCTATATAGAGATAGTTGGTGGAAGGCATGTGTAGACACCGTATTTTTGACCGTCCTCAAGACTTGGACGTCACCGCTTGAACACTCGGTGATCATCCATGTTTGTGTTCGTCTTGAGTTCCCGGAGGTCTTGGCTACGCGCCTTGCCTCAAGACCTCTCGACTCGACTGTTTTGTGTCTGGTTTTGCACCAAACACTTGTGTTTTGCCTTGGAGGGGCAGGGAATGGCTTGTGGGCCATCCCCATACTCCACCGGCCATGGCTTGAGGCCACCGGCTGTGTTTTGTTGCCACCGGCCAAATATTTGGCCGGCCAGCACTATAGATGGCCGGCCGGCTATCTTTTTTTGGTCAATTGTACTTTTGGCCGGCCGACTACTGTGCATCTGCTTTTGCAGATATTTTGGCACAGCTGGCATGCACTTGGCTCCCCTCCATACTCTCTCTTTAGAAGCTTGTCTTGTAAGCTTACAAGACAAAAAAAGCTCTATAAAAGAGAGGGTCTTCTCTCTTGTTGAGGGTTGGAGATTTTAAATAGCATTTCCAGAGCTTTGAGTTCTAGGGTTAGGGTTTGCATATATCCTATCTCTATATCTCTCTCTCTCTTTGTGTATTTTGTGTGTGTTTTGCCTTGGTTTTGCACACAAACACCCACCATCACACCATCCCTTGGAGCTGAGGCCTTTGAGGGTCATTTTTGGAGTTTTGGAGCTGATTTCAACCTAAAGATGCTACTGGTCCACTATTGGTGAAGAGGGTCTTCAAGGGTAAGAAGCTTACCCCTTTATTCCCCATTTTTGCATTGTATTTTTACGTACCTTGCAATTGTTTTTGAGCTTTATGTATAACATATAAAAGTTCTGTTTTTTAGTGCTCTAAATAGTTTGTTAAGGGTGCTTTAAGCTTTGGGGTTGTTTGACCCCTCTTAAGCCTTGTAAGGCTTCATTTTGTGCCATTTTGAGTGGATTCCGGGACCATTGTGTTTGGGCCTCCTCACCACTGAAATCTTGAGGGATTTCAGTGATGAGGAGGGTGCCTTGAGGTCCTAGGGAGGAGAGGGTCACCCCCTCTCCTTGTTGTCCTTGAAAAGGACCATTTTTGCCTCTTGAGGGAGCAACCATGTTTAAGTGTATGTTGACCATGCCTTAGCTTTTTTTCATGCTTATTATGTCATAATATATCATTGTTGTATGTTGGTTTTGGTACACCTTCCTTGTTTAGCATATATGCCTTGTAATGCCATGATATGCCTCAATACATGCTTAGCATTTAGACTACCATGCTTTTGCATTTTGGCCAAGCTTTGTGAAGCTTATGTGTATGTTTTGATGTTCTAAGGGACTGTCTTAGGTCATTTGAGTCATTCATGCCTTGCTTTATATAGCTACCATGTAATCCCTTTTGTATGCCCTAAGCTTTGGCCTCTCTAGCATGCATTGCTTGCATCATTTCAGTGGTTTGGAACCACTTGGCATGTTGTTTCAGATCTCATAGTGTGCTCATATGCTTGCCTTTAATGCCTCTTTGGTGCTTTGGAAGCTTGTGTTGTATGCTCCATGTTGTGGGCCATTATGCATGCTTTTAGATTTGAGTCACATAGATGCCATTTAGGTGTTCCTTTGGTATTGTCTAGGTCCGCCTTGAACCTATTTTAAGTCCTCTTGGCCTTGTAAGGCTTGGTTGACTTAGTCATGGTTTAAGTCTTCTTGGCTTGCCCCAAGTATTTGGACCTTAATTGCATCTCATGCTTGTCTTGTTCATTTGGTTTGGCACCATTTTAGCATGATTTTCAGAGCTCATGTGCACGCCATTAGTCCATGTTTAGTCTCTTTTCAGTGTTCTTAGAAGTCTCTTATTTGTGCTTAAGTGATGGCCCATTAACATGTGCATGTGTGTGTGTGTTGGCCCTCATGTTTGAGCACTTTGGCCACTGTTTTAGGTTAGTTTGAGGGCGGCCTAAATTAGTCTAAGTCCATTCTTGCATGTTGTGACATGCTTGCCTTGTGTGTTGATTGCATGTTTGGTCTATCATGTGTTATGGCATGTTTAAGTGACTTTGCATTTGGCATGCATTTCTCTTAGTTGAATTGCCTAACATGTTGCATGCCTTGCATACTTGCATGCTTGAGTAACTAGCATATTTGCATACTTGTGTACCTTGAATTGTATGCCCAACATCATTGCTTGTTTGTATTGCCATGTTGCATACTTAGCCTCTATGCCTAAGTTGCATTGCATTAGCATGCATGCTTGGCCTCTTGAATTGCTTGTGATAGAGGTTAAGTTCCATTTGTGTGTTTATGTGTATTGCATTCCACATCAAAATGCACACTTGATTCTTTGGGCCATCAGGTATGGAAATGCGTGATTGGTGGTCCGAGAATCGAGGCCCATGTCCCTTTGAGTCATAAACATGATAAAAGATGTGATTGGTGCATACATTGCTTAAAATGCATTGCCATGCCAAGTCTTGCCCTCTGCTGCTGTCAAACACAGATTCTGCAGGAAGATTTGGCTGGCCGGCTATCTTCAGTGCCGACCGGCCATCATTGTTGGCCGATGGATTAAATTTGTGGCCGGTGACCATTCTCTATGGCCGGTGGTGTTCTCCTTCAGCCGATGGTGTTTCTTAGCAGCCAGAGAGCAAACCCTGGGACTTTGGCAGCTATCAGAGGAGCAGAGTAATGAAAACAGAGGCAACTTGAGCATGGTGCGAATTTCCGAGCAAAATCGAGCGCGCATGCATTGAGCCCTCTCTATGAAGCTGTTGTTTACTGTTTTCTTAGATTAATTAATTTGCTTAATTAATTTAATGGCCTGTAATATTTAATTAGCTTGTAGGTTAATTAAATTGTATTATTCTTTTGGTCCCTCCGGGTGAGGGCAAATTTGTAATAAGTGTGGGTGCGTGTGTGCATGTCTTCCAACCCTCACTTCTTTCTCCCTTTTACTTACCTGCTTTGATGGTTAGTATTAGGACATGTTTATTTTAGCATACCTTATGCTATGTATGCATGCACCATTCATCAGTATTGCATGCACCGGGCTCGGCGCATCATGGTAATTGCATAAATATTTCAAATCTAACTTGAATACATGCTATTTGTGCATTTTCACATGTCATTTCAAGATTAGCCGAGCCTATTCTAGTGACATTCTGTATGCGTTGCATTAGCCACTTAACATGGACTTGGATCATGCATGATTGCTAACATGTTCTTGTTTTGGCACATAGTACTTTGTAAGTATTTTATGCTTTAGCATCCGCATGTGTGTGAATGTTAACATAACAGCATGCTTGCCATGTGGCTATGTGCTTACGTGATATAAACTGCCTGAATGCCTGTGGGTGAAGGTTGGATTGTTTGAGTTGGAACAACTCATTGAAATCCGTGTTTTAGCCTACTTACAAGTAGCAAATTCCAAAGCATTTTTCCAAACAAATGGATATGCAATGTTTTGTTCCAAATTAGGCAATCTAGTCTATACTTTTGCTGTGCGCATAACATAGTAATTCTAGCTAATTAACCGGAATAAGAACACATAAAGTTTTCAAAGCAAGATATCATGGTTAGTAGAGGCCGATCTTCGGATCGCGCGAGAGGGGGTGCTCATAGCTGACCTTCCCCAATCGTACCCAAGTTCCCGAGCCGAGGCAACTTTGGTGATGACGGACACGTGGCCTTTGGCACCAAGTTAGGGTTTCCTAAATTTCCCAAAATAAAATATTTAGGTGGCAACTCTATATCTGGCAAAGCAGTCCATGTTTGACACTTCTTTTCTAAAAATCTATTTTCTCAAAACGATTTGCCGGATTTGGACTCTTTGGTTCAGATTAAGAACCGTGACACAAATTGAGTCCGAACTGTAGTAACCCGTGAGTTCTGATCGCGAACCTGTTACAGTTTCTGGCGACTCTGCTGGGGATTTAGAGAGCTTGACTCGAACTCGTGATATCCTGTTTTGACCACGCTTATGTGTCTCTTTGCATTGCATGTGCATTGGTGCGCCTAGGACACCGTGTTGGCCATCTGCTATTCCTGCGCGGTTTGCCGGAGGCTTGACTTTGTCAAAGCATGCCATAAGGCTGACCGGTTGCGGGCTCTGCCAGTATGGGGACACAAACCCCGGTTTTACCGGGGCATCCTTTTCGACCATTCGACCTAGTGCATGTTCAGAATCCATAGTGACCATTCCAAACTAGGACAGGTTGCTTACCCGATGTTAGGTTGTTTGAAACCGCTGCGTGCATAGTGAAACCCTAGCTACTGACAAAATAGGACAGGGAAACCCTACCCCAACATAGGGGTGTTTTGGTTCTCTTTTACTTGCTATGTGCTTTTAGAGTGTATCTCTGCAGGAACGTACATATCCGTTTGCAAAGTTTGAGTATCAGGCCCGAGGGCATCAGTGTCGATGTTGTGTAATCGCTTATATCCGAAGGTATCCGATTCGATGTTTTGGGACCGTGATTACGGGGAAGGATCGTGATGAAATGCGATTGTTCGGCTACACCTGCGTTTTATCCGTTTGGGCTGAATGCTGTTTGTTTTTCCCTTCAGGGTTCAGAGAGTTGATCCAGAATAACTAGTGTTCCCACTTGTTGAGGCAGGACTTATGATGACACAGAATTCGGAAGAGATCGTGGTTATGGCAGCCGTGTTAGATCACGGGGTCACTCTACAAAGTGAAACCAATGTTGATGTACCGCATCCACCCAGGTCACCCGCTGCACACCCAGTCTGGACCCCCCAGTTGTATCAAGCTCGTGAGCCCACCACATTCGAGTTGATGGGGATGATAGGTGACCTCCAAAGGTCCGTGGCGGATCTCGCTTACGGAATGTCAGCTTTGCCACCAGCTGCACCATATGCCGGGAGTTTTGTACCCCAGGAGCCCCCGCTGTTGGGACGGATTGTGATCGAGCTTAGCCAACCGGAGATGGCCTCCAACTATAATAATGATGTATCAACAGTAACCCAAACCCCAGATCAGGCTGAGGCCAGAGACAAAGGCAAGATGAAGGCAGATGCCGATCCCATTGAACAACTGCTGTAGGCAGTCAAGGCTTTGAAGGCCAAGGGGATGAGCAAGCAACAGATATTTGCAGTTGTGACAAAAGCTTTGGAGGATGCTTTCCCCACTCCATCTGAGGGTAGTTCAAGTCAGTTAGAAAACCGAGATAGGCCCCGTCATGCCAGAACAATTCCTTCCGTTCCCAATCCTGCACCTGGGAAAGATCAGAAAGCCAAGGCGGCGCCTGCCGACCCTTTCGCTAGTGCGTCTAGCAAGAATACTCAGCCTCCAAAGTACCTACCCCGAGGGCGCAGGGTCTTTCACGAACTCTACATGCCTCTGTCCAAGGGACTTCAGATCCTGGCCGAAAGAGGGCATCTTAAACCCTTGGAGCCCAGGCCTCTCCCGAAGAATCTCCCTCCTACGCATGACGCTGCTATGTACTGCGCATACCACCAGCAAACCGGTCATTGCACCGATAACTGTTTTCGCCTCCGTCATGAGGTACAAGATTTGATCGACAACGAGGTTATCCTCCCACCCACCTCAGCCAAGTCCGTTACTACCCAGCTATTGGATTTTGAGGATGTTGATACTGCGAGTATGTGATCAGGGTTGGACCACTTGTGGGCGACGCCCAGTGTTTTTGATGTGGCGTTTGGCACTCAATTTTGAGCATCTGCGAATGCTAGTTTTGTAAAATTTTGGCTTGGGTGTCGAGTCAGTCTTTTGTTTCGTTTTGGGTCTGTCTCATTGTCGTGAGTCAGTTCTTTTTGGTTTAAGGGTTTGTCTTGTTGTAGCAAGTCGGTCCCCCTTGTATAGAATGTCGGGTGATCCCGAGGTTGTTGCCTCGAACACCGTTTTGTAATTACCCATTTTGTTTTCCTTTTGAGTCTGTCTCAGTTGAGGAGCCATTTGCAATCAGGAAATTTGAATGAAACAGCTGCGGCTATCACGTTTCTGTGCTTATTGCTATTTCGAGCATGTTGTGCCAGAAGATTCGAAGGGGACGACAGTACATTCTACTTGCTCTCTTGTGCCTTGAAAATCATTGTAATGACCTGAGTTTTCCAAAACCTTTTTTGAGCACTGCGGTGAAAACAAAGAGGAAGGAATTCCTCGGGTTTTGTAAAACTTTGATCAATTCGAGAGAAAGAGAGGCATGCTAAGCCTTTTAAAATGAAATCGTGCTTGTTAGCGTGAGCACTGGGAAGGACCTTGGCTTGACCCAGACTGGTTCCACACTATCTTCAGCGCAAGCAATTTGTCGCTTTCTTAAAAACCTTCAAACACAAAATGTTTTGCGCAGTCCTGTGAAGACCTGTGTGGAATCGCTCTTGAGATTGTGCAGCCTAGGATCGCTCTCGGCCTCAAGATTCAATCAGTTTGTTTTCAAGCCTTGACCACAATTCAGACTGTTCAACGATCAACCGCCATGTAAGGCCTGTGTGGCTAGATTTGAAGCAGCCCTCGAACAAGAGGCACTAAAATCAGATCAAGGAGATCAGATCTCACCGGAAGAATCTCGTGAAGCAACCGTGATGGATTCTTCTGCAAATCAATACAACAGTCACTCTCCTGGATACAGAGGGCTTCAATCTCAAAACCATTTGGCATGGACTTGTTATACTTTTACCCTTTGAGAGGGTTGCTGGGCCGAAAACCCGGAAGGGCGACCCAGGCAAAAGTTAGAGCAAGAAAAATAAATGCGATAAATACAAAAGGAAAAAAAGAAGAAAAAAAAAAAGAAAACAAGAAAAAAAACAAAAAAATGCAAAAAAATATATGTATATCAAAAAAGAAAAGAAAAGCAAAGCTCGCAAGGTCGAAAACCCACATCAGGCACCTTGGCAAGAGTTAGAGCCTAAAAACGTGAAGGTTAAAATACCCGAGTGTACCTTAACCGGAACTACGTGAGGCTTGATTCCCATGTTTGGGATACGTAGGCAACTTTGTCCTGAAGTCCAGGCCCTAACGCTTTCATAGCATCTCAGTCCATGTAATGGTTTTGATCACCTTTGCTTCCTCTGAATCTGATAGTTCGGTTGTGACAACCGGAACCACGCAGTCAACTTCATCTTGAAGTCCAACCACTAACGCTTTTACAGTGACTGTGTCCATATATTGGTTTTGGCCGTCTTCGCCTTCTCCGTGTCCGAGAGCTCGTTTGCAATCATCACCAATGAGGATCGGCTTTCAGAATGCCGCGGCATCGTCCAAACAAGGGGCAACTTTCTGTTGCCATGAGTTGCCACTTAAACCAGGGGCAACTTTCCGTTGCCATGCACTCCCTTTCAAGCAAGGGGCAATTTTCAGTTGCCTCCGATCTGAGGTTGCGCATCTCAAGAGTAAGTTCCGTGCTCGTTTAAGCATTGGCCGTTTGCAAAAATAGTTTTTGAAAATTTTTACTAAGGCTGACTATTTTCTCGAAAACTATTTCATTTTCCAAAACCAAACCATTTTCTTGGACCCAAAAGGGGAAAATTTTCAGTGCTCACGGCCTGACCTGCATGATTTTCAAATCAAAAATCGAACAAGTATGTTAATCCGACTCTCATTTTGGTCAAAACTGTTTTAGGAAGAAAACAAAAAAAAAATGGTCAAAGTGATGAGCTAGGGGCACAGTCGAGTCAGGTATTCCGTCTCCCCCCCCCTCGGTCAACATACTTGCCAGAAAGGCACTCCATTCACCGGAAGAAGCTTTCCCTATCCGAAATCTCAATTGGATGTCACCAGAAGAAACAGCCGCAAGCTAATAGTGTTGGACATGAACCTACGACTTCCTATTCATCTATCAATCACCCTGGGGAGGGATGAAAAATGAGAGAATAAAGAATAGAGAGGTGTAAGTCGAGAGGAAAAGTAAGAAGAGGGTTTTGAGAGAAAAGCCGAGCTTGAGGGCCGAGTGATGTGAGAATCACAAATCAGAAAGGGTGGAAAACATACCCGGAGGACTGGCTCCTCGAGATCTAAGGTCTTTCGTTTTTGTAAACGCGTCCGTGTGTCGTGTCTGTTATCCTGTTTAACCCAACTTTCGTTTTGGGCCCTTTCCGAGCGTGTCACGTTGTGATTAGGTCGTGTGCCTTTTGTTTGAGTCCTCTCCCCTCTGTGTTCAAATTGTAGGCTCGATACCCAGGTTGAAACCCTTTTTCAATTTCAAAAATCGTTTATGCTCAGAGTGCTGTGCCATTCTCTACATTTAGGCGAACCAAAAGAAGAAAAGGAGAATTCGAGGCATTTGATTGTGTTTCAACCCCAGCTGGTCTCGCTTTTGTAGTCCGTCTTGTCAGATTGGGCTGTTTGTTCAGGATTTGCCGTATGAACCAAATGCTGTGTTACGGGCTGTACGCAGATTAATCCCCAGTGGAGTAAGGGCTGTGTGTTCAGAATCAGGCAGTGGGTTGCTTGGGTTATTTTACTGTTGGTTGGTTAGTTATCTGATTATTACAGTGCAAGTGTTCAATTTTCAGACAATAGATCAATTTCATTTACATTGAGATGTAATATGGTGATGCAATGCATAGTATGAAATGTAAAGATATACAAATGTAAACACTTTTTTCAGACAAAAAGTTTGTTTCATTTCATAATCTTTTTCAAGTACATAAGTTTTGGAAACAAAATCTGCCTGCGGCAGTATAAAGTATCCTAACTACCAACAAAAAGCAAAAAGCACAGAAAAGAAGAAAAACAGCAAAAATCTGTATCAAATGTCAGAGTGGCTCCGGGGCTTCCGGTCTGTCCAAGTCATCTTCCTAGACGAAGGTCCAGGAGCCTCAACAGCACTGTCATCTGAGCCCGAGTCCGAGCCATCCCCGGTCTCCTCCTCCGATGACTCTGCCTCTGCCTTTGCCTCCGCCTCGGACGACTCCTCGTCATCATCATCTGGAACTGGCACCCGAGAGCTACTCCCGACATGAGTGCGCCCCACTTTGGTGCGGAGGAATACTCTGCCCTCTCCGTCTCCTCCGGCAGGGATAGAAGGCCTAGCTGGAACACCTCCTACAGTGGGAATCAGGAAGGGAGGCTGAAAAGTACAAAAGGAAAATGCATCAGAATACTGTGAACAGTTTATCAGTGCAGAATGCAGTGTGTGAGTACAATGTGTGAATACTGTGAACAGTTTATCAGTACAGAATACAGTGTATAAGTACAGTGTATGAATGCCGTAAGCAGTTTATCAAGTGTTGTGTTATGCATCAAATTATGTGAAGCAGTTTATGTGTGGTTTGAGACCGTGGTTGAAGAACATACCGGAATACTGTAGAGGGCCAGGAGGTCGAAAGTCCGCTGCAACATCCCCATCATGCAGGCATTCAACTCCAGGGACTGCCGGGTGTACTCGGAAGAAGCCTGCAGAAGTATCAAATGCATCAGTATTCTGCGAAATATCAAAGAAATTGAATGAAATGAAATGCCAATGCAAGATGCATAAAATGTAGTAATACATACCGGAGGCAAGTCATGGAAACTGACCAACTTGTGATCAGCCGGAAGAGGGGCAAAGGGGATCTGGTAGGCCGCCCCGCCCTGCCCTCTGTATGTCAGTGAAGTGGGCAGTACGGGCCAGCCAGTCCCCCGCCCTCTCTGAGCTCCACCCCTGTCACGAACCCAGTCCCTCCTCGATGCTCCTGCTCCAGCTCCTGCTCCTGCCCTAGCTGTGGGCGCCACAGGCCTCTCTCCCCCAACTCGACGGCCGCCACTCAGAGGCCGCATAATGTACGTCTACATGTACTCTCTGTAATCGTCGATGCCTTTGAAGCGGGTCGCATCCCAGTCGATCGTGTAGTCGGCCATCTGCTCGGCAGTGAACCTCTCGGTCTCCCTCATATCCTCAGGAGGGTGAACCGGGACTATCTGCTCTGGTAACCCTAGGGTCTGGCGTAGGAAACGCTCACCTAGGTACCAAGCCCGACAGACCGGGCCCTCCAGCAGAATCCGAAAACGCGAGGTCTCCTCAGCACCGGCAAATCGGTCCCGAATCGTCGCTGGTAGCGGAGCCCAAGGCTGCCAGGTGATCAGAAAATGAAATATAGTTTGTTATCTACTGTTATTCAAAACATACAGCGAAGAGCAAAGCTTGAACAAACTCTGAAGATAAACATACCTTGGCCGGGGTGATGGTGTCAAAATAATGACGGAAGAAGCTAAACGTCTCCTGTGGCCTCCGTACGCATCTCCCGTCGAAACGGCGTGAGAAAGGGACAACGAGAGGGGTCTCCGCGTCTAGCACAGGTGCAAGCCTAGGAAAGTAGGCGTAGACCCACAACTGCAGAATGAATACCATTAGGCTTATTAGATAAAGCATTTACGGAATCTGAAGAGCGTAGATAAAGCGAAAGATAAAGTGTATGTATTGGCGAGTGTGCGGTGTGGCGATGTATAGCGGTAAAGAGTGTATGTACGTGTGTGCAGTCTGAGTAAAAGTAGAAAAGCAGAATGAAAAGCAGAGAAGAAACGTACCTCCCAAGCACGCCAGTAGCCCCCGAGAAACTATCCACTGCCACGGGAAGCCGAGCTCATGTATCCGTAAAGTGTGGCCAGAGCGGCGCCTCCCCAGTCATAGTCCAAGATCCGGGTGACATCCACCAGCGCACTGAGCAGGCAGAGGGGCACGGTGTTTGCCCGGTCGGCGAAGATAGTCGTCCCCAGCAGGAACATGAGAAAGCCGCGGGCATACTGCTCTACCGCCTCCTGGGTCATCGGAGCCTCCTCGGTCAAAGCGAGCTGGACCCTGAACTGCACCTTAAACCACGAATATCGGATGTAGCCTGGACGGGCGAGAGGTGGAGCCTCGCCAAGCAGATATATCTGAGCAGCAGTCCACTCGTCCATATCGATATCAAAGGGGATCGGATCACCCCCTACCCCGATGTCGGTGAGCATCGAGAAATCGTAGGGAGTCATCGTCATGTCTCCCATCGCAGAAAGATGGACCAAGTCGGTGGTGTCCCACCACCTCTCCGCTAGAGCAGCGAGGAGAGGCCTGCTCGTAGTAAATCTGGACAGCCCTCTGCAGAATGCGCCAAAGTCGGCCTGGTCCACGATGTGGCGGACCGCATCGGGTAGCTCAGCGTACCAGTCGCGGGCGGCGATATTCCCATACCCCCGGACGGTAGGGGAATCTCCCTGTTTTCAAGCAAACAGTTGCGAAGCAATGCTAAATATACCAGTTTTGAAAAGCATTCAAAATTCAGTGCAAATATAGCATGTGTGCATATTTTCAGATTCAAACAAATACCGGGTGCCGATGTGCTTACAGTGAACTACAGCGTGTGATGTGTCAGCGTGTTTGCGTGGTTCAGTGCAAGTATAGCGTATGTGTATATTTTCAGATTCAAACACGTACCGGGTGCCGGTGTGCTTACAGTGAACTACAACGTGTGACGTGTTAGCGTGTTTGCGTGGTTCAATGCAAATATAGCATGTGTGCATATTTTCAGATTCAAACAGATACCGGGTGCTGGTGTGCTTACAGTGAACTACAGCGTGTTTGCATGGTTCAGTACAAATACAGCATGTGTGCATGTTTTCAGATTCAAACAGATATCGGGTACGGGTATGATTACAATAAACTACAGTGTGTGCAGTGTGTGTTGTGTCAGTGTGTTTGAGTGATTCAGAGCCAGTGCAATGCGTGTACACGTGTCAGTTGCGAATAGATATCAATTGTAAGTTTGTTTGCGATCAACTGCAGTGCACAGTGCATCGGGGTATTTGAGTTAAGCAGTTAAAGAATGTAATTAGCTATGGCAGTTTTATATTCTATATTGCGGAAAATAAAAAAATAGAGGAAGGGATAGTACCTTGGAAGCGCCGAAGGACAGGTGAGATGTAGGCTCACGTAGGAGAAGCTCTGGAGGCATCGCCCTGTCAAAACTCCGAAACTGACGAAGACCATCCGGAGGCAAGACATGGATTGCCGGTCGGTAGGTTGCCGGATCGAATGGACGGACGCTCAGGGGGAGAAGCTCGACCCCGGGATCCATCTCGTGCTTCGGGGGAGTCCCGCCCTGTGGAATGTCATCCGCCATGTCAAAGGTGGTGAGAAAATAGCCGGAAGAGGGAAAACCGGGCTAGAATACGAAGGGTCAACCGAAAAGTCAACCCCAGGAGGGCAGAAAATGGCCGGAAAAGCCGGAATGTGGAAAATGTACGAAAATCGAGAGAAACTTGGGGGAAACAAACCCCAAGAGGTGGAAATCGAAAAAGAAGCACCGAAACAAAGAAATGTTCGGATGAAAGTGTTCGAAACGCGAAGGAGATCGCGAATCGAACGATGGAACGGGCGTAAAACGCGAGAAAACGGGAGAATGAGAGGGGGAAAAGTGCTCTAGAGAGAGAGGGAACTATTTTCGGCTAGAGGGGAATGAGAAAAATAGGGTTTGAAACCCTATTTTAAAAGACCCAAGGCGAAAAGTCAAAACTGTCCCGATTTAGGCATTTTTGGCCGGCCGGCCAAATATTTGGCTGGTGATTTTTTTTAGTGGCCAGTGGCCTTCCCGTGTGGCCGGTGATGCTCCTACAATCTTTTTTTGGTCATATCTGTAGTTTGGGGTCTTCATTGCTCAAGATAGTGCAAGAACAGTGCATTTCCGAAGCTCAACCGGCCTCTGTTTTGACCTCGGACCGTGTCTTCTATGCATGGCAGTCAAATATGTGCAAGGTGTATCCTTTTTGGTATCCTTTTGTCTTATACAAGATTCGAAAGTTTCCCCATGTGCATCCAATTCAATTACGCTGTTTAGCGCCTCGCACTGTCTTCTGCACCACATTGCAAATCGCGCTATTTTGCGCATTGCTTTGCATTTGGCATGCATTCATTGTTCGCACTGTTTTGCGCACCTTACTTGCATTGTTATGTATTTCCTAAGCAACATGGTCTGGCGGGACCGTAAACACGCCCGGTCTGGCGAGACCTTAAAAACGTACGGTCTGGCGAGACCTTAAACACGCACGGTCTAGGAGACCTTAAATCCTCGGAAGGTGCAAAACCTTTGGTGCCTGCATGTCTGTATATGTTGTAGCACTCATCATCCCTTGAATCGTTATGCATGCATACACGCATCGTAACACGCACAACTTGCATTGACGTGAATCCAGCTAACATGCATTGTCATACGCATTGAGCGACGTGCGTGGTCGCGCATTCAAGATCATGTGCATTGTCGTGCACATCAAAAGACGTGCGGTGCCACACATTCGCATCAACATGCATCATTTGCATTGCCATGCATTCCAAAAAAAACCAAAAAAACAACAAAAACAACAAAAACAACAAAAAATGCATTATCATGTATTATCATGCACTTTTCATGCATTTCAAAAAAAATCGATCAAAACAAAACAAAACAAAAACACATCATCCATATGTCATGCATCATTGTAAATAACATTGCATATGTCATGCATCATTGTAAATATAGTGCATATGTCATGCATTTCAAAAAACAAAAAAACACACAACACATCATGCATATGTCATGCATCATCGTAATATAGTGCATATGTCGTGCATTTCCATCATGAGTATCCACCCCATTGCATATTTTAAATATCACATTGTAGCTTGCATGCATCCATTGCATCCCCTTCTATCTACGGCTCGCACCTTTCCTTGTTGAGCTTGGTTTGGTATGTGCTCGTACTTTTCACGTTGAAGTACAGTTCTGCATGTGTACGCGCCTATTCCTTGATGAACTTGGTTTGAGGGTGGCGGCACCTTTTCTATGTTAGACATGGCTTGTATGTGTACATGCCTTTCCTAGGCAAGATTTGGTCTGGCATGTGTGCCTTATCCATCGTATCTATTTCACTCAATTGCATATTGTAAATATCGCATTGTAGCTTGCATGCATTCACTGCATCATCCCCCTCCATCTATGGCTCGCACCTTTCCTTGTTGAGCTTGGTCTGGTATGTGCTCATACTTTTCACGTCTATACACTCATAGTTCTGCATGTGTACGTGCTTTGAGGGCTGCGGCACCTTTTCTATGTTAGACATGGCTTGTATGTGTACATGCCTTACCTAGGCAAGATTCGGTTTGGCTGCATGCCATATCCATTGTATATATTACATTGTAGTGTAATTTTTGCATCCAGCATCAGGATCATTATCCTTTCGTTAGCGGGTTGTTTCCCCACTTATGTCATTCCACCCAATACTTGTTCTTGCATCCGTCTACATCACTCATAGTTCTGCATGTGTACGCGCTTTGAGGGTTGCAGCACCTTTTCTATGGTAGACGGACTTGTTACTTCCATCAATCTATTTGACATTTGTGTAGTTTTGAACCGCTCATGATTGGATCATGATTCAATTGCATTGCATTTTGTTCGCATTGTTTCAATTGCATTGCATTTTCATTTGCATTACTATACATAGTTTTGTATATATTGCATATCATTTTGCATTGTCATGCATGTTGCTAACAATATTGTACCTGTTAAGTTTGCTTTCTTTGCAGGCACGATATTGTATGTACGGTTCATTTGAGGCTGGTGCAACCAAACGAACCAAACAGGTATTGTATTCTCTGAGTGAGACGTATCAAGAATTGCATAATTCTCTTACATCCTTTCTGGATTATAGTGTAGTTTGGTGTATGCTAGCTTAAAAGTGTTGCATTGTATGTGCTTCGTTACAGCTTTCCTTGCATGATCATAAGTTATGCTCGGCTTTGTGCATTGTCTTGCATTTTGCCCCCGCCTTCGGGCGCATATATTATTTGTAGCTTGTATGCTTGTCTAAGTCTTCGGCCTTGTCAAAAATGGGTCGTCTCTGAGCTTTGACACTCACTCCCGTCATTCTTATGACTTTCGAGTTCTGTCAAAGAGGGGCAACTGTAGACACCACATTTTTGACCGTCCTCAAGACTTGGATGTCACCGCTTGAACACTCAGTGATCATCCATGTTTGTGTTCGTCTTGAGTTCCCGGAGGTCTTGGCTACGCGCCTTGCCTCAGGACCTCTCGACTCGACTGTTTTGTGTCTGGTTTTGCACCAAACACTTGCGTTTTGCCTTGGAGGGGCAGGAAATGCCTTGTGGGCCATCCCTACACTCCACCGGCCATGGCTTGAGGCCACCGGCTGTGTTTTGTTGCCACCGGCCAAATATTTGGCTAGCCGGCACTATAGATGGCCGGCCGGCTATCTTTTCTTGGTCAATTGTACTTTCGGCCAGCCGACTACTGTGCATCTGCTTTTGCAGATATTTTGGCACAACTGGCATGCACTTGGCTCCCCTCTATACACGTGTATGGAGGGATCTCTCTCTTTAGAAGCTTGTCTTGTAAGCTTACAAGACAAAAAAAGCTCTATAAAAGAGAGGGACTTCTCTCTTGTTGAGGGTTGGAGATTTTAGACAGCATTTCCAGAGCTTTGAGTTCTAGGGTTAGGGTTTGCATATATCCTATCTCTATATCTCTCTCTCTTTATGTATTTTGTGTGTGTTTTGCCTTGGTTTTGCACACAAACACCCACCATCACACCATCCCTTGGAGCTGAGGCCTTTGAGGGTTATTTTTGGAGTTTTGGAGCTGATTTCAACCTAAAGAAGTTGCTGGTCCACCATTGGTGAAGAGGGTCTTCAAGGGTAAGAAGCTTACCCCTTTATTCCCCATTTTTGCATTGTATTTTTACGTACCTTGAAACTGTTTTTGAGCTTTGTGTATAACATATAAAAGTTCTGTTTTTTAGTGATCTAAATAGTTTGTTAAGGGTGCTTTAAGCTTTGGGGTTGTTTGACCCCTCTTAAGCCTTGTAAGGCTTCATTTTATGCCATTTTGAGTGGATTCCGGGACCATTGTGTTTGGGCCTCCTCACCACTGAAATCTTGAGGGATTTCAGTGATGAGGAGGGTGCCTTGAGGTCCTAGGGAGGAGAGGGTCACCCCCTCTCCTTGTTGTCCTTGAAAAGGACCATTTTTGCCTCTTGAGGGAGCAACCATGTTTAAGTGTATGTTGACCATGCCTTAGCTGTTTTTCATGCTTATTATGTCATAATATAGCATTGTTGTACATTGGTTTTGGTACACCATGCTTGTTTAGCATATATGCCTTGTAATGCCATGATATGCCTCAATACATGCTTAGCATTTAGACTACCATGCTTTTGTATTTTGGCCAAGCTTTGTGAAGCTTATATGTATGTTTTGATGTGCTACGGGACTGTCTTAGGTCATTTGAGTCATTCATGCCTTGCTTTATATAGCTACCATGTAATCCCTCTTGTATTCCCTAAGCTTTGGCCTCTCTGGCATGCATTGCTTGCATCATTTCAGTGGTTTGGAACCACTTGGCATGTTGTTTCAGATCTCATAGTGTGCTCATATGCTTGCCTTTAATGCCTCTTTGGTGCTTTGGAAGCTTGTGTTGTATGCTCCATGTTGTGGGCCATTATGCATGCTTTTAGATTTGAGTCACATAGATGCCATCTAGGTGTTCCTTTGGTATTGTCTAGGTGCGCCTTGAACCTATTTTAAGTCCTCTTGGCCTTGTAAGGTTTGGTTGACTTAGTCATGGTTTAAGTCTTCTTGGCTTGCCCCAAGTATTTGGACCTTAATTGCATCCCATGCTTGTCTTGTTCATTTGGTTTGGCACCATTTTAGCATGATTTTCAGAGCTCATGTGCACGCCATTAGTCCATGTTTAGTCTCTTTTAAGTGTGCTTAGAAGTTGCTTATTCGTGCTTAAGTGATGGCCCATTAACATGTTCACGTGTGTGTGTGTTGGCCCTCATGTTTGAGCACTTTGGCCACTGTTTTAGGTTAGTTTGAGGGCGGCCTAAATTAGTCTAATTCCATTCTTGCATGTTGTGACATGCTTGCCTTGTGTGTTGATTGCATGTTTGGTCTATCATGTGTTATGGCATGTTTAAGTGACTCTGCATTTGGCATGCATTTCTCTTAGTTGAATTGCCTAACATGTTGCATGCCTTGCATACTTGCATGCTTGAGTAACTAGCATATCTGCATACTTGTGTACCTTGAATTGTATGCCCAACATCATTGCTTGTTTGTATTGCCATGTTGCATACTTAGCTTCTATGCCTAAGTTGCATTGCATTAGCATGCATGCTTGGCCTCTTGAATTGCTTGTGATAGAGGTTAAGTTCCATTTGTGTGTTTATGTGTATTGGATTCCACATCAAAATGCACACTTGATTCTTTGGGCCATCAAGCATGGAAATGCGTGATTGGTGGTCCGAGAATCGAGGCCCATGTCCCTTTGAGTCATAAACATGATAACGGATGTGATTGGTGCATACATTGCTTGAAATGCATTGCCATGCCAAGTCTTGCCCTCTGCTGCTGTCAAACACAGATTCTGCAGGAAGATTTGGCCGGCCGGCTATCTTCAGTGCCGACCGGCCATCATTGTTGGCCAATAGATTAAATTTGTGGCCGGTGACCATTCTCTATGGCCGGTGGTGTTCTCCTTCAGCCGGTGGTGTTCCTTAGCATCCAGAGAGCAAACCCTGGGACTTTGGCAGCTATCAGAGGGGCAGAGCAAGGAAAACAGAGGCAACTTGAGCATGGTGGCGGATTTCCGAGCAAAACTGAGCGCGCATGCATTAAGCCCTCTCTCCGAAGCTGCTGTTTACTGCTTTCTTAGATTAATTAATTTGCTTAATTAATTTAATAGCCTGTAATATTTAATTAGCTTGCAGGTTAGTTAAATTGTATTATTCTTTTGGTCCCTCCGGGCGAGGGCAAATTTGTAATAAGTGTGGGTGCGTGTGTGCATGTCTTCCAACCCTCACTTCTTTCTCCCTTTTACTTACCTGCTTTGATGGTTAGTATTAGGACATGTTTATTTTAGCGTACCTTATGCTATGTATGCGTGCACCATTCATCAGTATTGCATGCACCGGGCTCGGCGCATCATGGTAATTGCATAAATATTTCAAATCTAACTTGAATACATGCTATTTGTGCATTTTCACATGTCATTTCAAGATTAGCCGAGCCTATTCTAGTGACATTCTGTATGCGTTGCATTAGCCACTTAACATGGACTTGGATCATGCATGATTGCTAACATGTTCTTGTTTTGGCACAGAGTACTTTGTAAGTATTTTATGCTTTAGCATCCGCATGCTTGTGAATGTTAACATGACAGCATGCTTGCCATGTGGCTATGTGCTTACGTGATATAAACTGCCTGAATGCCTATGGGTGAAGGTTGGATTGTTTGAGTTTGAACAACTCATTGAAATCCGTGTTTTAGCCTACTTACGAGTAGCAAATTCCAAAGCGTTTTTCCAAACAAATGGATATGCAATGTTTTGTTCCAAATTAGGCAATCTAGTCTATACTTTTGTTGTGCGCATAACATAGTAATTCTAGCTAATTAACCGGAATAAGAACACATAAAGTTTTCAAAACAAGATATCATGGTTAGTAGAGGCCGATCTTCGGATCGGGTGAGAGGGGGTGCTTATAGCTGACCTTCCCCAGTCGTACCCAAGTTCCCGAGCCAAGGCAACTTTGGTAATGACGGACACGTCGCCTTTGGCACCGAGTCAGGGTTTCCTAAATTTTTCAAAATAAAATATTTAGGTGGCAACTCTGTATCTGGCAAAGCAGTCTATGTTTGGCACTTCTTTTCTAAAAATCTGTTTTCTCAAAACGATTTGCCAGATTTGGACTCTTTGGTTCAGATTAAGAACCGTGACACAAATTGAGTCCGAACTGTAGTAACCCATGAGTTCTGCTCGCAGACCTGTTACAGCATGCACATGGGGGGACAGTTGGCAGCAAAATATCTACCTGTCAGGACACCTAGCTGGCCGGCCAAGTGGGGGATGGCCAGCCACTAAAAGTTGGTTGGCCAGCCACGAAATTTGCTCTCAAGTGTACAAAAAGATATGCCTAATTGAGTGAAGACTTCTCATTTCTTTCTTAACGGTTTGATACCCAACTTTTTCCTAAACTAGTTTTCTTCTATCCTCTCCTTTTTCCTTCAACTCCAAACCTATAAATAAGATGTTTTTAAAGATTTTTTGAAGAGTTCACCTCCCTTCCATTTATTTCCACTTTGTCTTTACTTGGTTTACCGAAATGTGCAATATTTTAAATGAAATGCGAGCCTTAGAACATCGTAGAAACATTTGGAAAAATATTTTGAAAAGAGGGTTTTAAGGTTTAAAATAATTTTGGTCTAAAATGGGGTATAAGGTTGGGATTTAGAA
This sequence comes from Camellia lanceoleosa, assembly GCA_025200525.1. Taxonomy (NCBI): domain Eukaryota; kingdom Viridiplantae; phylum Streptophyta; class Magnoliopsida; order Ericales; family Theaceae; genus Camellia; species Camellia lanceoleosa. The sequence continues at coordinate 96,466,854 of CM045772.1, read as the reverse complement.
GCTGAAAAATCAAAGCCTTTTGCTGAAGAACTTGAACGATGGTACAGCATCACTTTCATCATCAAGTGTTCAATCTGAGGCACCCAAGTCTTAACGGCAGTAAAAAAATGAGGTGTCTACAGTTGCCCCTCTTTGACAGAGCTCGAAGTCATGGAATGACGTGAGTGAATGTCAAAGCCCGAAGATGACCCATTTTGAAAAAACCGTAAGACTTGGGCAAACAAACAAAATGCAGATGCAGTTGGTTGAACCCGAGGGTTGCCTACATATCCCTTTGCAATGAATCAAACCAGAGTAATTCAGGGGCAGAACGCAAAATGATACACAATGCAACAAAACAATGTAAATGATATACAATATAATGAAACAACCGAACCACGAGCAGTGCCTTCTACACAAATATCATAAAGGAATGGGGATGCAAAAGTTACGTTTTATATAGAAAAGAAGTGGGCACAACCAAACAACGCCTAACATAGGCCAAGTGCTTACACCCTCAATACTAGCCTCAACGCAACATGGGTGCTTACACGTGACAGAACCATTAATGTAAAAGGGGTGCGAGCAACTGCAAAACTATGTCTTTCACAAAAAGAGTACAAGTAATTGGGTGGTATGATATAAATGAGGAATGATTTGCGGGGGAAATATAATGATCCTAAATGCTGAATGTAGCAAGACAAAGTACAATGCAATGGATGCAATAGATGCAGTGAATAAGGGGCATAAGCCGAACCACATCTTACCTAGAAAAGGCATGGACACAAAACAAACCACGTCTAACATAGAAAAGGTGTCAACACCCTCAATACTGGCCTCAGTGCAGCATGGGTACTTACACATGACATAACCATGTCTCAATGAGGGAAAGGTATGAGCACATGCCAAACTAAGCTTAACATGGAATTGATGCAGGCGATAAAATGGTATAATGTAATGGATGCGATGGATAATGGGGTAGATGAATAGGGTGACATACACCAACCACGCTAGAATCGTGAGAGGAAGAAGAACAACTCCCAAACATGCTGAAATCGTGTTCGGAAGGGAACACTCAAACCACGCTGAAATAGTGAGAAGAGGTCCTACCGCTTAGGGTTGCATCTCACGCGTCCTGAGATACTCTAACCACTCAAGAACACTTTAACCATACTGAAATCGTGAGAAGAGCTCCTAAGAAAACCACTTAAAGTCGCATCTCATGCGTCCTGAGATAAATAAATATAATAAAAAACACTCGAGGAACACTTTAACCACGCTGAAATCGTGAGAGGAGGAAAACCACACAAGGTCATGCTTTCTCACGCCCTGAGATACTTTAATCACGCTGAAATCGTGAGAAGAGGAAAACTGCCCAAGGTCGTGCTTCCGTACGCCCTACTCTAATTACGTTGATATTATGAGAAGAGGAAAACCGCCCAGCTTCGTGCTTCCACACGTCCTGAGATATTAAAAATCCCACGTATCCTGAGAAAAGCCCCGGGGAACAATGATCCTAACGCTGTACAACGTAAAAGGATAAATGATACAAGACAATACAAGATGTAAATAAATGCAATAAGTGCAATAGATGATATGATATGTGTGACAGGCAATATAGTGGATGATGCTTAGGAAATGCAGTAAACAAACAAAGCAACGCCTTAGAAAGCACCTCATAGGGTGAGTGGCGATGAACCACTCTACTTAGACAGGAATCTCCCTCTTGTGTTCTTTGAACTCTTACCATCAACTCACAGTTCAAAGGTCCTCAAATACTAGCAAGGGGTAACATTTGCATGTAGAAGGCACGGATACCGCTTTTCTCTCGGATCATACTTACAACTTTCCCTATTCTCTAATGGGGTGACAAACTAGGTTGGTTCAGTATCCAAAATTAAGGCGCATACACGCTACCTCAACCTATGGGGCTGCCATATAGATTTCAAGTAGGGGATACACCCCTGGGTATTTGAACTGGACTTTAGTCTCGGAAATTCCAAACCTTTGTGTTGTAGGCATTGCCATTCGAACTCTAGTTTCTACCGTCGTAGTTGGTCTCCTAGGAACTCATTGCAAATACAGCCAAGACACCTCTGGTAGGGAATGATGTTTAGGGAGAGCGCTTTGATCGCCATTCTAACTTTAAAGCAGGTCCTTGTTCTATTGCTCTCTCTTTTGATCAAGGTTAGACCATGCAGTTTTATGAAAGAATGAATCCTATTTTGCAGATCATGTTGAGAATAGCACGGCACTCTGAGCACAAAACGATTTATTTTTTGAAACTGAGAATGAGTTCTTTACCGAGTATTGACCCTACGACAGACCACAATACACCATGAGACTCAACAAAGGAAAAACAAAGTAAAAACAACCTAAACACATCTATTTATACTCACTGAAATCAAAACAACTAAAAACAAGACTCAAAACAAACAAAAACCATAAACATAACACTTGGATGTTTTCCATTGGCAGGAGACCTGTTGGTTCATAGAGAGCCGGTTTCTCTAGGTGTTGTTTCACACCCTTTCTTATTTATGGTTCTCGCATCACTTTTGTCACACCCCAAATCCGGGTATAACCGGTCGTGGCCCACAGGGACTCAGCCCGAGGCATACGTAAGCCTGACCACTAATCCATAATCACATTGAGCAACTATACAAAAGTTTAGTAATAAATAACCAAACTCAGTCCAATGACATGCCACAAGTATAAACTCCAAAACCAACCGTAATCAATACCATCCAAATTTATTGGATATAAATAGCCCACATATCAAAATAATCCTAAATAAACCTCAATAAAAATAAAAAGAAGTATGCACAAACTTGACATAACAATCTAAAACAAAATAAATGTATGTCCTAGAGGTCCATGCAATCGAGTCTTAGCTACGCCATGAGTCCACCCTAAGTCCTTCTAACACCTGGAAATGATAAAAACTAAGTCAGCTGATAGCTCAGTGAGTAGCAACATGGATAGTAAATACAGTTTTAAAAACATGGCTCAATTCCAAAATAAGATATATATCACGGAAACTAGATTGGCATACAGTTTGGTAAATACAATCTGTTTCAAAAAGAAGGTTCCATAGTTCAACACTTAAAATACTCATGTCTCGCAAGAACATGATAAATGACATTTTCCACTTAAAACAGATTATAATATGAACATCAATAATTTTCTGGGTACCAATAAAAACAAATAATATGCCACACAGTTCTCAAGGCTATAAGCCCCGTTGGATCCAATACCGAACTAAGAGTCATCCTCAGGGTGGCACCTGGGCCTTTTCTCAAAGACGATCCGATTGAAGGTCACTTAGCTTTTTTTTAAGGTCTTTTTCCTTGCAATCGTTGAGCACTAGAGTCATCACGGCCCAACCCGGATCTGTTCCCTAGTGGCCAGAGTCACCACACACAGTGGAATAATTTCCCTAGACTAAATACACATATGGTCCCAATAATCAATACACATCAGCCATAAAACATGGTAGTTCATCATTATAAACATGAGACCAAAACAAATAGTTTACAGTATGCCAAGTTCACACATGTTTCAGAAATAATTTGATTCAATTGATAATATAATAATTTATCAAAACAGTTTAGTCATGAAACAACAATTTAATTTTCCAACAGTTCAGGGTAGGGGAACATTTATAAAAATATGTAGCATGAAACTACTCACCTGAAACAGAAATAATATAATCCTCGAATAGAGTATAAAAGTCCAACTAGTGCCCTGAACCAAGTATGAAAACTACACGTCACTACTAATTTAAAAATACTAAAGAATAAGAACTAAGTAACCCCAAACTAAAGCGCACTAACACGGCTCAACCCAACTCACCGTTACTCTTAAATATTACCTAAGTTCATGTTCTTCAAGGTCTAAAATCACCCAAGACATGGGTTCCAATCGAAACTTAACTAAAAATAACTTTAAGATAAAACAGAGTTTTAAACAAGTTTTCTCAATCTATTCGCTAACTTTGAAAATTACAAAACCCACTCCACGCTATTTGAAAAATTCTAAAACCCTCCAGATATCAGCTAATATATCCTAAGTTCCAAACCCAATTGGTTTCACTTGATTTTCTTATCAAAATAATTATCTACAATTTATTATATCCAAACAGGTTGTTTTCTGCAGCACTTTAAAGACATTGACAGTTCTCTTAATATACACGAGCAATCAACGCAAGGTCAAAAATGCAAGAAACTAGACTCATAACCGGTTCTAATGACGCTGATTTGATAATTTTTGGATTTATACCCAAAGAGAACAATACTCCCGAATTTACTATTAAAAACCAGTTTTCTGGACAGATTTAAACACATCAGTTTATATGGATTTTGACTCCCAAAAATTATGAAAAAAATCAGATATGCAATTCAATATGTAATTAATCTACTGTAAAAATTTCAGATTTAAAATTCATCCGTTTGATATGTTTTCTTGATTTTTAAAGTTTGTGATTCTGTGCAGAATTTTTGGACTAAGAATTACACAATTCTTTATACATAAAACACTATCCCAATCAGCCAAATATTTCATAGCCATGCCCAACACATGTACCTACTTCACCCATTTGATCCATCAACTACTCAGCAACTCACAAGAAGAAGAAAAAGATAGTGAAGGAATAAGAATAATAAGGGATTTACCTTGACAATGGCCTCCTCAAAACTCAACAAATTTTCACCCAATGACCTAGACGTCTCAATCGCTCCCTTTACCTCTCACGGCTACTTAGAAACGTTGTGGGAAAACAATATCATAAGAATTAGGGTTTGTGTTTATTTTATTTATACTAGTGGTTGGATACACCTAAAGCATGTGTAGGTCAATTAAACAGATAAATATACAAAATATATGTATAAGTTATATGCAATTTAAATGGTAAGAACTTTATTTATTAATTTTGTGGTCTAGAGTTCAAGTCACACCATCTTCTCTAATTTTATTTTATTTTTATAATAAACCTTGCCTCTAAATTAAAAACTTTCACCATAAATTTATTTTAGGTTTAAAAATTAATTAATAGACCCTCCAATAATATTTAATTTGCACCTTAGAATTCACCACCAAAATATTTGAGATTGTAATATTATTATTTAATTATTTACTTAATTTTTATATTCGAGTTCTCACAACTTTGGCCTTCAATCTCTATTTCTCTGAAAAGCCCTTTCCTCATGTTTTCTCTCAGCGCACATCTCTCTATTCTTTAATCTCTCTCTTATTTTTTTATCCCTTCCCAGGTATGGTTGATGGATAAGCTAGAAGTTGTGGACCTTATGAGGGGGGTCGAATATCCAGCTTTATTTCTAGTTTGTGCTTCGCACTTGGCTCAATACCTCACTGTTTGGAGGATGAGACTAGCTTCAGTTGTGCTCTTCTTGGCGAGTGTATTGATAATGGGGAAAAGACAGAAAAACCAACTTGACTGTGCCCCTAGTTCATCACTTTGACTACATTTCTATTTTTGGCTTTCTGCTAAAACAATTTAGACCAACATGAGAGTTTAGATTAACATGCTTGTTTGACTTTCTGTTTTGAAATCATGTAAGTCAAGCTGTGAGCACTGAAAATTTTCCTTTTTTTTTTTTGGGTCCAAGAAATGGTCTAGTTTTGGAAAAATGGAATAATTTCTGAGAAAATTAGTCAATTTCACTAAAAATCCTCAAAAATTGTTTTCGCAAATGGCCACTACCCGACCAATGTGGAATTAACTCTTGAGATGCACAACCTCCAATCCAAACTTGATTAGTCTTGCAGTTGAATCCTTTAACGGAATAGGACACCCGATTTGGAATGAAGATGAGCCAATTGGACATGGATATGATAGCCGAGTTGAACAAGGATAAGCCAATCAACATGGATGAGACAAACAGGCTAAAAATGGTTGGGGCTGAACTTCAGGATAAAGTTGCCTATATATCCCAAAGATGGGAATCCGGCCTTACGTAGTTCCGGGGTTAAGATGTACTCGAGTATTAACTCTCTCATTTTACACTCTAATTTTTGCCAAGGCCGCCCTTTCGGGTTTTCAACCTTGCGAGCTCTATTTTTTCCTTTTCATTTTTCTTTCTTCTTCTTCTTCTTTTTCTTTTCTTTTTTCTTTGTTTCCATTTTTTCATTTTTGTTTTTTTTTTCATTTTTTCTTGATTTAACTTTTGCCTAGGTCGCCCTTTCGGGTTTTTGGCCCAGCGAGCCTCTCAATGATAGAAAAGTTTAACTTGTCCATGTTGATTGGTTGTAGGATCTCTAAGCCATCTGAATCCATAAGAATGGCTGCTATTCCTAACTAAATAGTCTTGATGATGTAAGAGCCCATCCAATTAGGTTTGAATTTTCCCCTAGTGTCGTGGATAGGAACTCGATTGTTCTTAAGCAAAAATCTTATTCTCTCCATTTATGGGATTTGGCTTTCTTGCTAGTCTCCATTGGTTTGAGAAATGACCCAATTTTGAATCTTCAAGCATATCTGACCTTTTTTTGCCTCTAGTTCTAGGGATGCTTCTCATCCAGCTATGCAAGCTTCCTTTGATCACATCTGACCTTCTTGCCCCTAGTTCAAGGATTGCTTCCAATCCGACCATGAAAGCCTCATATTTTGGGTGATCGTTTGAATATTCTGAAAGGTTCAAGGTTTGAAAGCAAAGGGGTCAAATCTCGAGGCTGAGAGTGATCATATGCTGTACAATCTCAAGATCAATTCCAGGCATGTCTTCATAGGACCATGCAAAAATGTTTTTGAAATCTTTTAATAAAGCGACCGGTCGCTTGTGCTCCCCTGAAGACAATGTAGAATCAATCTGGACCAAGCCAGGATCCTCCTCAGTACTCACATTAACATATATGATTTTATTCATTAAGTGCTTTAACACGTCTCCCTTCCTCTCAATCGATCAAATTTTGCAAATCCCAAGGAATTCCTCCTTCTTTGTTTTCACCACAATTTTGGAAATAGTTTTGAAAAGCTTTGGTCAATGCAATGATTTAAAGGCACAGAGAAGTAGGTAAAAATTACTACTGTTTCATTCAGATCTTCTGGCCCAACTGGCTTAATGATAGAAATAGACTCAAAAGAAAGAGTGAAAAGACAAACAAAAAACAAGACATTGATGTTCAAGTTAACAACCCCGAAATCACCAAACTCTGACGTAACAAGACTGACTCAACACCCGACTCAGAAACTAAAACAACCATCAATTTCAATTCGCCACAAAATAGTGCATACCATCCACCATGTCTGGAGTAAAATGAGCGCCATCAACAGGTGGTTCATCCCCGATCACATAGTCACATTATCCCCCAAGTTCATTGATCCAGCGCCGATAAACTTTGTAGGACCTGGTGTGGTGATGACCATGCTGTCAATCAAGTCTTGTCCCTCATAAAGAAGGCAAAAACAATGGTCAATGTCATGACCGAGTTGTTGATGGAAGGTGAAATACTTGGCAGCATCATGCTTGGCGGGAAGGTGATCAGGGAGAGGCCGAGGATCAAAGGGTTTGAGATGGCCTTGTCTTATAAGGATTTGGAGAGCTTTGGACAAGGTCATATAAAGGAGATTGACGGTGTAGTTACCAGTCCTGACAGGGGGGTCGGCAGGTGTTGCCTGGCTTACCTCCTGATTCAAAATGCCTCCAACCTGAGTGAAAAAAACATCATCTACTATTTTTGCAACAACTGCAAGCACTTCCTGTTTGTTCAACCCTTTGATCTTCAAAGCCTCAATAGCCCACTGAAGATGTGCGTAGGGATGAATACTTGCCCTAGCCTTATTCTTGCCACTTGCTTCAGATTTGCTAAGGGATTGGGTGGCTATATCGGAGCGAGACCCATTTGTTATTGACTTGTCATCACCCAGACTTGAGATAGCTTCGGGTTGGCCCTTTCTAGCTGGAGCTCGCCCCAAGATTGGGTAACTTTTTATCGTAAAATTTCTTTCATGTGATGTAGTTGATAATGGAGCCAAGATCCCAAAGGCTGAATCTGCCACAGTTCTCTGCAAATCTTCAATCGTGCTTTTTAGCTCAGAAGTGGTGGGTTCATGGGTTTGAGATGATTGGGGTTCAAGTGCATCCATTATACACAAGTCCGTACTTTCTGGAATGAACACCTCAGGCTTGGGTAAATGGGTCAGGGTGATGTATATGTTGGGGTTGTAGGTGGATGGTAGTGTATGGATTAGGTTGAGGTGTGAAGGTAATGGGTTAGTGGTGGCCTAAGGTCTTTTTGGTGGAGCTATGATCTCTTTGCCAATAAGATCCTAAATCTTATGACATAGGTAGTTGCAATCGTTTGTATCATGACCGTGTTATTGATGATAAACACAGTGTTTAGCGGGGTCATATCTTGGTAGAACAGGGTTTGGGAGGGGTTGGGATTCTAGGAGCTCTAGGTGCCCTTTTTCTAGAAGCATTTTCAAGGCTTGAGAGAGAGCCATGTAAAGAGGATGGAAATTTCAGGCTTAGGGCCAAGTTGAAGTGGTTGGTTTTAGGTTATTATCAGCAAAAGGGTTTTTGATGGAACTGGTGACAGTGTTTGCTTCTAAGCATTTCGTAGCTGTGATACCACTGGTAGTAGCATTGGAACTGTGAACAACATTCTTCCTTAAAGGCTCATTACCTTCCACAATGATCCCTTGTCTGATGGCATCCTCAATTTGAACCCCAATTTCGTAGAGGTCCTTAAAGTTGAATAGTGGGAGGACTATCATTTTCAATAATAGCCTTTCACACAGATTTCTAATAATGATACGGACTTGCTCTTTCTCTGGAGACCTGTTTACCATCATAGTCGCCTTTGCCCTCCATTAAATAACAAATTCTGAAAAGCCCTTCTTCGGTTCCTGACGCGTTTCTCAAGATCATGAGTTGTGACCTCAATCTACGTGTTGTAGAAATATTGGGCAATGAAAGATTCGGCTAACTCCTCACAGTTCTATTTCACAAAGTCCTCCAAATTAGCATACCAGATAGCAGCTATACCAGACATGGTTCGGCCAAATAGCGATCGCTTCTGAAGCCTGGTCAGACCTATTGGTCATAGAATATCAGAGAAAATGTGCAAATGGACCATTACATCTCCAGAGCCATCGAAGCAGTCAATATGCGGCATCTTGAACCGCTCCGGAAGAGTAACAATAGACTCTATATATCCGTCCTCAATATCTGGAATAGAGTTAAACCCCTGCGCCTTCTTGAATAATTTCTCAAGTTTGTTGACTTTGAGCAGGGTTAGGTCAAACTTGAACTCAAAAGGTGACTTAGTTTGGTGAGATGGAACTCTAAACACTTGATCTGGGATTGAATCTGTCTGGATGAGAGGAATAGGAACACCCTCAGCCAATGGATCCTGAGCAGTGGCAATATTAGCAGCGGCACCGGGCACCGGGCACAGGGATAGCCACAGCGGATACATGTGACGCGGAGGCCGCAACCGACTGCTGTTGCTGTTGTTGTTGCAGTAGCCTAGTTATGACCTCGGCTTGACGAGCCGTATCATGCTGTAGCGAGTCAATTGTGTGTTGCAGATGGAGTATTAATTCCTCCATATTTGTCGGGGGATACTGTACCATTGGAATAGGTGACTGTTCTTGAGCTGGATTGAATACAGGTGAGCTGAGAGGTGATTGTTGTAAGAACGACACTAGTGAACCTTGTCTGATCCTCCTTTGCCTTGTAACCGGTGATAGTGAGGCAAACACGGGCTGTCCTCGAACAAGATCTCCAACCTGACAAAGTCTATCAACACGAGTCCAAAATACCCGGGGGGATATCAGAGCCTTCTAACGCTATGGTTCTAGGACTACCTTGCAAAAGAGAAAACAAACAGCACCTCAGCCCCAATTTTCAACAGAATGGATATAATCACTGTTGAATGACTGTACTCCCTACTGAATTCTGTCCCAAAACAGATACCAATTATTCCATTGATATGAACTTTCTTGTATAATTCCACTGTAAAGCACATACCAGTTAAAGAGAGCCAAAACACCCCTACGAAAGGGTAGGGTTACCCTTTCCTAGATTTGACATGATCTAGGGCTTTACTACTTCAAGCAAGTAGTTTCACACAATCGGGCATATGGGTGAGCATTATGTCCTAGTTTGAAATAGTCACTAGGGCTTTAGTATATGCAGTAGGTCAATTGGTCAAAGGGATACCTCAACAAGATTACCTAATACACCTTTCACACCTAACATCGAGAAATGAAAGGAGGATCAAGCAGTGCAGCGGTAATCTAGATCCAAGGGTTGTGTTTCCAACATGACAGAGCCCACGATCGGTTAGCCTTTTGGCAAACTTTTAAGGCAAGCCTCCGATAAGCCGTCCAGGAATAGTAGATGGAAAACACAGTGACTTAAAGTACCAATGCAAATGCAATGCAAAGAACATATATCTGTAAACAAAATTTCACAACATGAAGTTCGAGTCAAGTTCTCTAAATCCCTAGCAGAGTCGCCAAAAGCTGTAGCTTGCTTTTCGTGCTCCTTTCGGATGGGTTAAGTCTCCTTGAATACGATAGCCCTACAGTTCGGACTCCTATGGTTCTGAATCTGGTTTCACAAGTGCAATGTGAAACGGATAAACACAAAAGAGTCCAAATCCGGCAAATCTTTTAGAAAATCGATTTTTAATCAAAAATGCCAAAAAATGGATTGCATTGCTAGATTTCAAAGTCGCCACCTAAATATTTTTGAAAAATTTAGGAAACCCGTGACATGTGCCAAAAGCCACTTATCTGTCATCACCAAAGTGTCTCGGCTCAGGAACTTGGGTATGAGACGGGAAGGTCATGAATTGAGCACTCTACTCACCTGATCAAAGATCAGCCTCTACTAATCATGACATGATTTTTATTTATATTATATGCTCTTGTTCCGGTTATTAGGCTAATTTACTATGTGATTCACACAAGTATAGACTAATTTGCAAAAGTTGGAACACTTTGATTTCATGTTTGTTTGAAAAGAGTTTTGAATATGCGTCACTTAAAAAAGTGAACTTTGTACGCACATTAGTCAAAACATCCCAATTTAAGCAATTAGCCTTCATCCACTAGCATTCAAACAAGTATGTGACTTGACCACTTAGCCTCATGGTATTATGCTTGATATGGCAACAATCACACGCATGCAATATGCTAAAGCAATAAATGCTTACCAAATACTCCAAGACAAGCCAAAAGAAATAAAACAATTAGAAAAATGCATGCTCTAATATGCAAGTGACTAATGCAACACATAAAAAATGCAACTACTAGGCTCGGCTATTAGCATGGCATATAAATCAATTAGATAGCATGCGGTTTAAGCACGTATTTACATAAAGAATTTGAAATTGACATTGATTAGTATGATGAGCCGAACCCTTTATGTATGTAGAACGAATGGATGCAAGTCATGGAAAATGCTAACTAAAACATAATGCTCTATGCTATTCATCATAAGCGAGTAAATAAAAGGGAAGAAAAAAAATGGGGGTTGGAAGACATACACAATATTACAATTTTGCCCTCATACAAGAGGGTCTAAATAAATGCCCTAATTTAAACTAATTATTATAACACCGAAATAATTGCAAAAAATAACTAGCTACACTAACTAATTATTACAAATTGAATAATCTAATTAATTAATTACCACACGAAATTAATTAACTAAGCTATTACAAGTTCAAAGGAATGAATTAATCTAGGTACAACATACTACTATTAACATAATTTAACGGGCCACGGGGAACGAAGAATCGTTCATGCATGAATGCGAATTTTCACCTGAAAATGACCTTTGTTTGGCTGCCAGAACTGTTCTGTCTACAGAAAATACTTTGGTTTTTGCCTCAGCTTCTGCTCTGTTTTGCAGGTAAATGACACTGCCTGGCTGAAAAGAGGTGGTCGGTCGGATTCAAAGGGTGGCCGGCCAGCCACTAATTTTGATACTATCACATTCTCCATAGGTGAGTGATTCATTGATCCAACTACACCATCCAATCCCAATTACCTCTAATTTCATGATTTTCAAACCAATTTCATGTTTCCACATTTATTTCACTATTTGTACAAAATAGTTATTCATTTCAAATTAGGGCATTTTCTCCCATTTCTCAAATATTGCCCCTAAGGCCAAATTTCACCCTCTATACACAATTAACCCTTCGTTGAGATCTCACATACACATATGAAGCCCAAATAAGAAAACCCCTCTTTCAAACATCCAAACTCAAACCCTAACTTTACCCAAATTCTCAAATCCCACCATTTATACAAAATGACTAACATTTATGTCAAAACTCATATTAAGGAGTAGATTATCCCAACCTCAAATGGAGAAGCTAAAAGGAAATGAAGAGAGAAACCCAAGATGCTCCAAATCCAAACTTTTTCGGATCAAAGGATAGCCCACACGATGCTCTACCCTTTTTACAAAGGAAGTAGGGTAGAGACACTCTAGATCAAGTGTATTTGTAGAGAGAAGGGGTATTTTAGAGAGAGAGGCTGCCGGATTAGGCTTTGGAATGAAAAGAAATCAAAAAGTGTTCTTGAATCACGCTACTGCAAACTGATATATGCGAGACTCGCTTGAGCGAAGGACTTGTCGCTCGAGCGACCAGACACAACAAGGACCTCGCTTGAGCGCAAGAAGTGTCGCTCGAGTAAACAATGCGAAGCGTCAGGTCTACCACTCACGCAGACGCACGCTCGAGCGCAATTGTGCTCGCCCGAGCGAAGGAACAAATAACACCAAGCTCGATCGAGCGCAAGAAAGCTCGCTCGAGCGAAGAATACCAACCTTCAGGTCTTTCAAAGACACAGACGCACGCTCGAGCGCAAGAGTGCTCGCTTGAGCAATGAGACATAACACACAAAGCTCGCTCGAGCGAAGAAGCCAAATCCTAACAACCTTTTGTTCCAACACACAACCAACCTATTCCAAACTCGACCAACACATCCCAAAACTCAAATACAAGGAATTGAAGGTTGGAAACAAGAAAGAGACAATAACACACAACCACTAAACCCGAGTCTGGAACACAACAAAAGTCGGGGAAAAATCGGGATTGCTATATGTACTCCATTGAATTAAGTTGGCCAGAGTGTCCAGGGTGAAAGTCCCGAAAATCACGAGTATACATAGGTGTCGATTCCCGCGGATGAAATATCCGTAAAATGGCAAATGGAAGTGTTTTGTATGATGGCTGCATTGGTTAGAGACCCACTAAGTTGTATCCTCAGTTTGGTTGTCTGAATAAAATGAAAATGACTCATGAATTGAGATAAAATGGATCGAGATATAAGTTCGGCATAGTATGATTTTGCAAAAGAGTTATAAATGATTTTATCACGGGCATTGTATGTGCATATTACACTTATATCTTTTTTAAGATTCATATATTGTGTTAGATTATTTCTACTGGGCTTTGGCTCACCCTATTTGGGAAAAACCATTTTCAGGTGCTGGTGATATGCTCAGTTTTTGTTATTTTGTATTTCACTTTTGAACAATCCTAGGGCTTTATTTTGCGACTCACTTTTGATGTACCCAAGCCTTGACTTGGAAAAATGTAAGCCTCTAGGGCATATGATTAGTTGTTTAACTTTTATTACATTATTACTGTTTGGCAACACATGTTGTAGATTCAAGATGTTTTATTTATGAATGTATATCGCATGTTTCACCGTTTTGTACAATCGAATCTCATGTAATAGAAGGACATTATACTTTGATTCATAATGTTATTTACTTATTGTTTTGGATGTTATATTGCATTTGTTTTGGGGCGTTACAACCGATATTGGGATATAGTCGTGTTTTTAAAATGTTGTGTTTGATAGAAGAAATAGAACGTATGATTTTATGTTAAGAGATGGGTAAACAAGAAAAGGACTTGAGAGATTTCATCTCAAGATAAGGAACAACTCGTTATGCGAAAAGATACGGTCCATTCATTTATTTGGAAAATTAAATTTTTGTGATCAAATTTCCAGTGTAGACTTAATCAAGCCAACTGCCAATGGCGATAGGAAACAACTGGAGCAGAATTTTCAAATTAATTACGTAATCTCATCCAATATAATTAAAAAAAATATATAGAAAAAAATAGGATTTGGCTCTATTAACGAACTAAATCATATATTTTTAATTATTTTAATTAAAATTCTCAACTTTTAAAATGTTATCAAAACAGTTGGCCACATTATTGTTTTGATCAAAATTAGAAGCTTAACAAATGGTAATCGCAATGGTAATACCATGTTTGTTAATGTAAATGAAATAAGTGAGCAACTCATTTATGTAATTTTGTAGTCTAATTACTACCATTTTGATATTGGAACTCATTAATTGATGATTACCTACAGCCTTGTGAAACACAAATCATTACAAAAAGAAAAATGCTAATGCAGTTGTGGAGAATGAGGTGAATTTAGAGAAATTTGTGTGGTACCTATAGCTTTTTTTTTTTAATCAAGAGAAATTTCCATTAAAATAAGTCAAACAACACATACAAAGGGATCTACACCAACAAGATACACTACAAGAAAATATACTTTTTGCGACCACTTTTGCCGACTAAAAATATTTTGGTCACCAAAAGTTATGGAATTGGCAACCAAAAATTATGTTAGTTGGCAAAAATACAATATTTAGCTACTAAATTTTTTTAGTCAGGGGTATATTGATTATTGGAGACTAAAAAAATTAAGTCGCTAAAAATGCCACAATTGGCAACTTAAAAAAATTTTGTCGCTAAAGTTGCCACAATTGGCGACTAAAAAAATATTTAAGTCGTTGTATAGTTAGTTTTGGCTACTAAAATAATTTAGTCGCCGAATGAAAAATAAAAATTTACTATTTATCTTTGGCAACCAAAAGTTTGGTCGCCATATATTTATTTTCTGTGACTAAAACAATTTTGGCTACTAGTCGTCAGAAATTATTTAGTAAAATTATTTAAAAAAAAAAAAATTTACTTTTTATCTTTGGCGACCAAAAGTTTGTTTTGGTCACCAAATATTTACTTTCAGCAACTAAAACAACTTTTAGTCGCTGTATAGGTAGTTTTGGCTACTAAAATTATTTAGTTGTCGAATGAAAAACAAAAATTTACTTTTTATCTTTTGGTCGCCAAATATTTATTTTCTGCGACTAAAACAATTTTTAGTCGCCAAAGAACTAAAATATTTGGAGGGGGACATTTGAAATTTTGGAGGGATTTATAAAATATTTTCAACGACTAAAAAATATTTTAGTTGCCAATAACCATATATATATATATATATATATTCTTCTTTTCCCTTTTTTGCCCTAAATTGAATTTGTTTCTCTGAATGAGCTCTCTCTTCCCCATCTGTGGGTCATCGATTTCAATCCCTCAAGCCGCTTTGTATGTCCTTGCCACCATTGCCGACATCACCGGAGGTCTTTGCTGGCACATCTGACTGTAAGCCTTGTGGTGGTGATACCAAAGAGTAACTCATCGGTAGCGACTGGGCTAGGGCTAGGGCTCCACATCGATTGAGCCGCCACCAATTTGACTAATTTGATGGTGGCTCCACCGTTGTTCTATGGGAACAAACCGACCACGCTTGATCTTTTTGGGCTGGGGATTGGAGCTAGTGAAGCCTCCACTGCTGGCTTCTTGGCTTTGTTTACTTCCAATATTGGAGGTGGGCTTGATGTTGTAGGGGCACTTATTAATTACAATTTTTTTATTTAAAAAAAAATCATGATCAACATTAAGATAATAATAATTTTATGAGCTAAATTTAAGCATAAGAAATTAAAAATCATTATTAATAGGAACAAATCAAAATTCTATGACAGTGTGTAATAGCTCAAAAGGATGGTGATGTAAGTTTGTAATTTTAGCACAAAAAATTATAGATCAAAATTCCTAATTTTAGAAAATAAAAACACATCATTTATAGCACAAATTATTATAAAATCTATTTAATTTTTATTTGACAGAAAATATTAAAGAGATGATATTACTTATAAATGATGTGTTTTGAATGGAAATTATTACATAGTCTTAGAGTATCATATACCGTTGATTATGTGATGCTCAAAACATGAGAAATCACAAATCACCCTAAGTAGTTTGTCAACTACCTGAAAATAATGAGTTAATTATGTTCACATTATAGGAAATTACACTTTTGCCGACTAAAAAAATTTTGGCACAAAAAACATATTTTTACCGACTAATAAAAAAATTGGTAGCTAAATTTTCTTACTTTTACCAAAAAAAGTTGTTTAGTCACACAAAAGTCTACGACTAATTTGAAATTTTAGTCACCAAAAATTCTTTTAGCGACTGATGCAATTTGGTCACTAATGTCAAAACGACGTCGTTTTGCTATAGAGGAAATTTTGACCGACCAACACTGTTGTAGGGAAAACAAAAGAGTAAAACAAATTCAAACCTATATTTCACCAAAATTGCGCCTAATCACAGTTGGCCCTCTGAATCGCGCCACTCACCTCGCCTTTTCACCGTCAGCACCGCCGCTTGCCATCCTCTCCTCTCCACCATCAACATCGCCTTCCGTCTTTGCCTCGCCACCGTCATCTAGGTAAGGGTTTTGTATATATCTGTATCTATCTCTCTCTCTCTCTCTCTCTCTCTCTCTCTCTCTCTCTCTCTCTCTCACATTTTCTTCACCTCGCTACTCGTCTTTCTCATACTCTTCTTACTCTACAATGTCTCACCCACCAGGGCCCTCACCCTCTCCATTTTCTGGGGCATCTTCAACTCTCCCTAAAATCAATTTAAGGTATAAACCCTCTCTCTCTCTCTCTCTCTCTCTCTCTCTCTCTCTCTCTCTCTCTCTCTCAATGTTTATGTTTATCAATGATTTCTTCTTTTTGTTTTCCCTAATTTTTCAAGACCCTATCAATCATCTAAACCTTATATTTATTAGAATCTAACATTCCTACAGTCAAACCATTGCCGTCGTCTTTTTTGTTTTAATGTGGCAAACACATGCGTGGGAGCTTGATTTACCCACACCTTCAATGTTGTCAGCGATAGAATCTAATTTGAGAATGCCATTGCCATTTTTTGCCCTAGCCACTGTACCCCTTTTCATTACCTCATCCCTTTCCTTTCTAGCATCCCAACCATTTTCTCCATTTGTAAGCTTCATCCTTGTCTCAATAGTTTGCTACTTATTTGCAAATGGGTCCGTAATCCTTTTGATATTGATCACCCAATCAGTTTTCTATGTGGCTACAGTTGTACATGTTTTCATCAAGACACGGTTAGTGCTCTTTTGTGGGTTTACCATTATTTTGATACAATTTTGATAGTAGAATGACAAAAATGTCTTTTGCTATCTTTTTTTCATTTGTATGGTTGATGCTTTGCTAGTTTGGATTGTACGAATGTTTAAGTACGTCTTCTTGTCAAGTAAGATGAGACAATATTTTATAGGTGGCAATTGTGGGAAGGAAACTTTTGTTTTGGGTTCTTTCATTGGTTCCTTAATATTTCTTACAATTTTTTTTATCATTCATGGTAAGTACCTATTTATAACACACTTATCTACTTCTAGCTCAGTGTTGTATAATTAGGGTATAGATGTTTGTTTTCAAGTTTCCTTCAACATTTATAGTGATATGTGACACCAAGTTTCCTAAATGGGATTGAATAGGTGTACTTGTTGTAGTCCATCATTGATTTTTTAAATATGTGACATTGATATTTAAGGATGAGCCCTGTTATAGTGCAGCCAGTTGATCTGTTTTTGTCTGAGTATGGAGATGCTCTAGAATATTGTCTTGTTTCAACGTGTAAACTAATTATAAGATACATTGTCATTCTAATTGTGATTTGACAACATAAGAAACAGTAGCATCATAATGTTTTCTTCCTTTACCAAATTGACATGAACAGAAACACAATAATGCTATTTACACAGAACACACACATACATTAGTCACGTATATTATTGTAAACTTATTAATGACAAGACCATGAAAAAACCTTGAGTGTGTGACTAATGAAAAAACCTTTTACCGAGGGAATTGATTTTCAGATTCTACATCTACATATTAAAGGATAAGTTTTATTATATGCCCTCTTTCCGAGCTAAGAAGGCATGTTTGCACCCCTTCAAGCAGTAGCCCACAGTCAAGAGAGTAGTTGTAGAGATGGCTAGAGACTAAAAGTGGAACAATGTTAAAGCTAACAGCAACATCATTAGTACTAATAATGCAATTATTTGATGACTGCTGCAGTTGATGACATCAACAACTTTATAATAGACAACATATTAAGGTTTTGTTGCCTTTTAAATGTAGAAAAATTTTAAGTGGTTTGAATTCCTACCCATTTTCCCAAATTTTCAATTGTTTTTATATTTCTCTTACCCTTTAGTCATTTCTTCCGGAAATCTCAAACTTCCATATGCTTATTAGTTTTATTGAATATTCAAATGTGTTTAAATATATGATACCCATGGATCTGAAATACATAATGCATCATGCTTCTATAGTTGATTGTCCTTCATAACTTTTGGGCGGGACTAGAAGCATCATTCTCTGTTTTTTATATTTTAGAGTTCACCTTTATTTGCTATAATGCTTTGGTTTGAGAATAGGTTATTTTAGTAACTTTTTGACCTTTTAGCTAAAGTATAAGATGAAAAAAAACTAGTATGTTTAGGATATATTTTGGCTTTTTATGAAGGAAAAAAAAATGCAAAAGGTAGAGAGGAAAGAGAATCTTTGACTTTTTTGTATAACTCTTTAACTTTTTTAGTGACTTTTGACTTTTTAGCTATTTCATTAACTTCCCAAACTTGCCATGTTAGGTTGACTTGACATTGTAATATTACATATTCTTTTTTATTATTATCAGTTAGCATTCTTTTTTGTTTATAATTGCATTGTTTAGACTGTATTGGCTGTGTCTCTGGCTTACCTTTGTGCCATGGTGACTACGTAGATGTATATATGAAATTTTCTATTTTGGTATCATGACAGCTTAAACAATTTTAAACAAGCTTCTTTTTATCTTTTTGGCTTTGCTAATATGGAGATTTTAGAGAGTATATGCTTCAAGTGTTTGCTTTGAGTTCAAGGTGTTTTCCTATTGCAAAGGAGTTGTGTATATTACAGTAGTTTAGTTGGTTATTATGTCTTCAACATGTGTCACTTTCTTGAGATCAAGCAGCATAGACCAAAACATTCACTGAAATGAATCAGACAGCCTCCTAAAATGTGTTTGCAAAAACTTGAATTATCACTATTTCTAGTACCAGAAAACTTGACTTACCCACTCTTGTTTTAATTGCAAGTTAATCCAAACATATGTCCACATAGGCTGAAAAGAAATTTTTTGATGCTTAAATGCACGCATGCGTATGTTGTTCACTTATTCTTCTAAATAGGTCATATGTTGTTCACTTGATAATTTTGAAGAGGAGAAGAAATGGTGATTGATAATTTTACATTTATTTGTGCATGCTATATCTGTAAATTCATGTGTCCATACTTGTGATTCTTCTAAATTGTCTTTCCAAGTTTCAGAGTTTCAAACTCCATTTCTCTAATTTGCATAAATGCAAGGTGTGTGTGCGCGCACACTCTTGTCTGTGCTGTGTTGTATGTGACCGGTCCTATAGTTCACTAAAATCGATCAACTTGGATTTCCTTTGATTCCAAATAATTAAACTGATTTTGTTTTCCTGTTTTTGTATCTTCTTTAAGGATTGATAAGATAATTAATAAGAATTATGTCTGAAATAATCTACACGAAACTATGTATGAAACCCTAAACAACTCTTCCCCCTCATTTTTTGATCTAAAGATTGTTGTTTATAGATCCTCAGCTCTCTAAACTAATTGTTGGCTTTTATTCCAACTTCTTCACATGAAAAAGACAATGGAACATCGTACACTTTCTAGGAAACTCGTCCTTTCCATATTCTGCAATTGGGTTATTCTATTTCTGTTTTTCTAAAAATGTTTTATCATGTAATCCATTTACAAAAAAGGGAAATGATAGCACCGGATTTTGAATTAATATACTCTTTTTGAGTTTTTGTTGTAGTTGCTTTGATTGAGCGAGTTGGTGGTGCAATTGTTGCAATTGATCCACCAATAAGCTTTCGCCTCTCATGTTTTCTATTTTTTGGCATCTCTTTCTGCAATTTGTGCTCAAGAAGCTGAAGATGCAACGATTGTAGTCAATGGAACTAAAGCAATTGCTAATACAGATACCAATTATATATGTGCGACGATTGATTGGTGGCCGCCTAATAAGTGTAACTACAACCAATGCCCGTGGGGATCCTCATCCATTATAAATCTGGTAATGATTCAATGATTTTTAATATAGTTTGAAATTGATCAGCTTTCTAAAATTTGAACCATGTACTTCATGTTGATGAATAAAAACAATTAGAATATTAATTATTGTGTTTTCAATCTTGTTAGGACTTGTCACATCCTTTTCTTGCCAAGGCTATTCAAGGTTTGTGTTGCTGTTGGACCTCTGAGTTCATATCATTTAGGGTGGTAGCTGTTCTTATGATGATTAAAAATAAGCCCGATGAATAAGAATAAGAGTTCTATTTTTTCCGATATTTGTTGTATAATATTGCTACATTTGGGTAATATTCCATTTCTTTATTGGTTCCACAACAGCTTTCAAGCATTTGAGAATAAGAGTAAGAGGATCTTTGTAAGACGAAGTGTTGTATGATGTAGGAAATTTGAAATCCCCTTGCAATTCATTTACAAAGACGGGAAAAGTGTTTGGATTTTCAAAGGGCTACTTACATATGGATCGGTGGGATCAAGTGAACTACTTTTTCAATAAGACAGGGTAAGATTTAGGCTCTTTCCATTTTTTCCTTCTGATTTTCTGTTTTGGGGTTTTGAGTTCAACTTGTAGTTTAATCCCTAGAGAGAGAAAAAAATTAATCATATAATGATTTGGTCAATTGGTGTAAATTATCTTTCATAATCATTTGTTCTTCCATCATGGTATTTGTTAAAAAGCCTCCATTGGTGGTCTGTTCGATTTAATGCAATAGCATTAAATAAGTTTCTCAATAGTTCTTAATTGTCTCATCAAACTTTCTTCAAAAGACCTTTCTCGTGGCTGTGAGTAGTGCAGTTTCTTAATGGTGCATGTTTTTCCATTCTACCACTTTCTTTCAGAATTAGCTTCTGAAGAGGAAATGAGTGTTGTTGTGACCAATGTTGCCCATTTAAATTTCTTCAACTCTGAATCTTTTTTCACTACCTTATCCCATCTTAACATGTTACTTTTACCCAAGGTTCCTTTTTACCATCATACCTCATAAGAAGTTTCTCAAAATTACCTTATTCTAGGGGTTGGTCTACTTCATTTCCTCACCAAAATCCAACGGTTTTGATATAAAGTTTGTATTAATTGTGTTTTTTTTCAAGTTTCTAATCCTCTGCCTATAAACTTCAAACTTGATAGTTAAAGAAAATTGTCTGCTGGTGAAGGATGTACGAGTTACTTGTGTGAAGTTTGTCAAGCACTGTCTGAGAGCTTTTCAAATTACAAAGTTGTCTGACTTTTGCATTTTTTATAAGAAATCATTTGAGGTCAGACCTCAGTAATCTAACTTTTTTTTTTTTTTTTTTTTTTTTTTTTTTGAGGAGTACCTCACATTAATCTATCTTAGTGGAAACAATGTGTCGAAACACTCCAAGGATGCCTTCTTCTTGATAAGTTATCTCCAATTATCACTTTGATTGCTATTTATTTCTTTGTTTTATTGGTTACATTATGTCAAGGTTTCCTACATCCTTATATTTAATTACTTAACTTCTTTTATATATGATCCTACAATTGATTGCTTTTATTTTGGGTCATCTTTGGACCTCTGAGTAAGTTGCGGGCCAAAAATTATGTTCCTGCCTTTTCCTCGGGTGAAGTTAATTTGTGGAATTCTTCATGTCTTTTAGTTTCTGTGTTTGCCTTTTTTAACAGACCATTTTCTTTAACTATTAAGTTTGAAACAACCTCAAAATAGGCCCCATATCATATATATATATATATTAAAAAAGTATCCAAAAAGGCAAAAATGGGCTGTTTGGGGACAACAATTGAAAATAGCCTCGAATCAGCTCCCATATCATAACGGTCAACTCGGCCTAGATTAAACAAACTTGTGTGAGCAAACGGCTCATCGATAGGACACACAGTTGGATATTTACACCAAAAAATGTGATAAAAAAAAGGAAAAAAGGGTCGTTTAGGGGCAAAATTTGGAAAAAGGACTCAAAATAACCCCGAGAATATAACGGTGACCTTGGCCTAGATTAAAGAAACTTGTGAAAGCAAGCGGTGCTTCGATAGGATGCACGTTAAATATTTTGACAAATAAATGTGATGAAAAATGCGAAAACAACCCTTTTAGGGACAACAATTGGAAACAGCCTCAAAACATATCATAATGGTCACCTCAGCCTAGATTAAACAAACGTGTGATATCAAGCAGCGCGTTGATACGGTTAGATATATAGACCAAAAAATGTGATTAAAAAAAAAAGGCAAAAAAAGGCCTTTTGGGGACAACAATTGGAAACAGCCTCGAATCAACCCCCATATCATAACGGTCACCTCAGCCTAGATTAAACAAACTTGTGAAAGCAAGCGGCAAGTTGATGGGACGCACGGTTGGATATTTAGACCAAAAAATGTGATAAAAAAAAAAGGGAAAAAATGGTCGTTTGGGGGCAAAAATTGGAAGAAGGACTTGAAACAACCCCAAGATCATAATGGTGACCTCGACCTAGATTAAAAAAACTTGTGAGAGTAAGCAACGCGTCAATAGGATGCACGGTTAGATATTTAGACAAAAAAATGTGATGAAAAAGGCGAAAATAAGCCGTTTGGGGGAAATAATTGAAAACAGCCTAGAAACAACCCCGATATCATAACGATCACCTAGGCCTAGATTAAACAAACTTGTGATAGCAAGCAGCACGTTGATAGGACGCACGGTTAGATGTATAGACCAAAAAATGTGATAAAGAAAGCAAAAAACGAGCCATGTGGGGGCAACAATTGGAAACAACCTCGAATCAACCCCCATATCATAATGGTCACCTCGACTTAGATTAAACAAACTTGTGAGAGTAAGCGGCGCGTCAATAGGACACACGGTTACAAATTTAGACCAAAAGATGTGATAATCCCAACCTCATATCTTCTACTCCCCTCACACTTACCCTCCTCCAAGTTAAAGTTCAACCAAAGCATTTTGAATTCAGAATTAGAAGGACTATTTTAACTTAGTTTCCATTGTTGAAGCACATGTTGATAGTGGCAAATTCTAGACCAATAGTTAGAATTGATATATACATATGAATGTTGTTGTTGTATTTACAAAATGGTATTGATAGTCATTTAATTTGTTCATGTTTCCTTTTACTTTCCATGTACTGTCACGCCCCAAACCCGCCCCTAAAAGTTTGGGCATGACCCATTCGAAACCAGACACTAAACCTGATATACATATCTTATGGGGCCTGAACGGAAGCATGCAATAATATAAAATACATCGTATAACATCCATTGAGCTACTTCTAACATGCCAGGATCTCAACATCACACTAAGTAAATATTATACAGATAGTTTACATCCATATGCCTCGACTCAACCCCACAAATAGGCACATAACAAAAATAATAATGACGAAGGAATTATTTACAATCAACCCAAAAATAGACATCTAATGTATAAATTGAAACTCGGCAAAACTTTATAAAACGAGCGGCTTCAGGTGGTGCCTGGACGCCTCAAGGTTGACAAGAGGAACACAAGCTTTAAAGGTTGGGACTGAACTCCCGATTGGCTACCTACAGAAACAGACAGACAAAATACAGAATGAGCGAACTCAGTGAATAATAGTACATAAATAATGTAATATTTTGTCTGAATAACCAAACATGTAACTGTAGATACATATGATTAATTACATGCCGTGATTATTTCCAAAATAGCTACAGTCCAATTTCCTTAACAGAATGGCTTTAAGCCCAATTTATACAGAACAGCCATAGGCCTACAGATGCAGAACGACCATGGGTCCAGAAATAACAGTAATAACAGAAACAACGGAAATAGCAGAATTAACAGAAATCACGGAAATAACAGAACGCATAAGCGTGGTAACAGAAATAACAGATGTATGGACTCAAGAGGTGGCTCGTACGGATTCCAGAGGTGGCTCCCACCAAAGTGTAGCACTTCGTCGTCTGACAAGACTTTGTTCCATACCAGAAAATATTCATATCTGAAGCATAGTCTTATCAGAAACAGAGTCTTATGCATTTCCAGATTTCAAACCATTTTCGTAATCATTTTCATAATCATTTCCATATTCAGATTTTGCATAAGATTATGTGTGGTACACCTGTTAGCCATCAGATCAGGTAGGTCCGAAGACCACAACAGGTAGGTCCGAAGACCACAACAGGTAGGTCCGAAGACCACAACAGGTAGGTCCAAAGACCACAACAGGTAGGTCCAAAGACCACAAAGTTGATACCAACAGCCACGGT
Organism: Camellia lanceoleosa; assembly: GCA_025200525.1. Taxonomy (NCBI): domain Eukaryota; kingdom Viridiplantae; phylum Streptophyta; class Magnoliopsida; order Ericales; family Theaceae; genus Camellia; species Camellia lanceoleosa. Next base: position 96,442,293 of record CM045772.1, on the reverse strand, counting down.
ATTGTTACCCCCGGGCGAGGGCCATAGGCGGGAATAGGGCCATCCGGACTAAGGGTACCACACATACTTTTTAGAAACTGGATATTCGTTCGTTCATTTTCAACATATCATAGCCTTTCAAGAATCAATCATTTCGTTTCATGGTATACTGAAAACATATAACTTAAGTTTACAGAACGTTGCTGATAACTGAATGGTAACATTAATTATCAATAGCAAACAAATCATATGGTACAATGTTTCCTTATGGTTCTTTGTACATAGATATACTTGTTTCGTAATTAGCAGAATCTTAACATTACCCACAATCCGAAGGTAAATCAGACCAATTCATAAATCAACTTCACAGTGTTCTTATGCAGGAGTATAGGTAATTCTTAGGATGGTACATTGACAATAATCATTAACCATAACCCAAAATACAGAATAAGTTCAGAATCATACCGGTGTGTGATCACTCTTTTAACGTTCACCTCAATTCTCAACCAACACACATGTTAACACATTAACTCACGGAGGATAGAATGTCAATAACAATAATGACTAACGGTAAATAACATATGGTCGAGGTACTATTACTCACAGTGTTTGGCTATTTGGTCTGCCCCTGTCGTTGTCCCTACACAATTCAATTCAGCATTATTAACATAATTTAACATAATCAACGCAATCCCACATATTCGTCACCATCCACTAGAATCCATATTATTTAATTCAATGCCACCAAATATAAGTCAACATAATTCAAAGCAAGTTGCCAAAGCTCATTTCAACATTTCATAGCCAAGTTTACATCATCCCCCTCATCAACAAATCTTTCCCCCAATTTCCTTTCTCATTGAAACATGATTTACAATACTCCCAACAAAGTTCATTCGCCAATTTTAAACATTATTTTCAAACATTTCCAATTTCTAATTAAACTTGAACACATATAATTCAATACCTCAATTTCATTATTCTATTTCCAATTTGGGCCAAATCCTTGATTACCATCCTTAATCAACCTAGGGTTTCATGAAATTTCAAATAAAATTCAACCTTATGAACCCATCACTCTTTGTTCCAATTTTCTCATTGATTAAACACTTAAGATTCATAATCCAACATTTAAACCCATTAATTGAACCCCCAATGCTCCAACCCGAAATCCCCCCAAAATCTCATAATTTCTTCTATATACTTCAATAAGGAAATTTGTACAATTATACAATGGAAATACTTCAAATCTACCTATAGATGTACGTATTGAAGAGTAATAGAACCCTTACCTCAAAAATCAAACATAGGAACAAGCTTTAAGCAGAATTTTCGCAAATCCAAATTCCAATCGGGTAAAAACATTAGTCCGCTCTTGCTCTCCATCCTTGAGGCAAAAACCATGGTAGATTGTTGGTAAAAATGGGTGAAATCAAAGGTTTTGGGGCTAGGGTTTCGGACTAAGGCAAAGAGGGAGGAAGAGGGAAGAAGAAACATCTAAGAAATGATCCAAAATCCCGATTTTAAAGCTGCTGTCCCGTAATTCCCGCTCGAGCGGACTGATTTCCGCTCGAGCGGACTCGCTCAGACAGATTTCGAAACTTTGAACATGTATAACTCTCCCATCCGGACTCCGTTTTAGGTCGTTCTTGTGTCCAAATTGAAGCCCCGGAAATAAGCTTTCCAATGGTTCAAACCTCACATCCAAATTCAAAGTGTGGAAAAAGAAAAGGGCAAAAGAGTGGTAGCTGTTCGTAAAATAACCATCCAAATTAAATTCTTTGATCCAATCTTACTTTACCATCATATTACCACCTCAACCAATACTCCAAAATAAGATAAGAACATTCCAAATACATTAATAAAGGATCAAAACGAGCCCACGTGCCTCGGTACAACTCAACTCGAGGCCCGCTCGGCGTCAACTCTTCCGCCGGCGTCAGCAGCACAACAAAGCGTCCGCTCGGCGTAAACTCCCCGCCGGCGGAGAATCACAACCCAGAATCTCGTGCCGTCGCACAATTGCTGGAAACTCCAAAAGTCCGCTCGAGCGTCAACTCTTCCGCTCGAGCGGAGGGAAGAATTCTGGGTCGTCACATGTACATTTTTCATTTTTTGTCCAATTTTACAATAAAGTGATGTGCAAATATTTTCATAAAAAAATTAACTGACATTATTTCTCAATTTCTTTGGTACAGATGGATGATCCTGTGCACAAAGCTAAATTGTACAAGACTAATTGGCACCATAAGCATTTTTGGAAGGATAATATATTTTTGGATAGATGTGTATGGAAAAGATTTGGGTAGATTAGTAGTTATATTTTTGGATAGACTAGTACTTATATTTTTGGATGGATGTGTATGGAAAATATTTGGGTAAACCACTAGTTATATTTTTTGATAGATGCGCATGGATAAAAATTTAAAACATAATAACAAGTACTTGTTATGTTTTAAATTGTTATGCTAGACGGATGTGACTTGGATGATTATATAGATTACAAGTGGATTTTTAATTGGAGGAATATGTAGTTTAAAATTACTTGTAGATGAAAACTTATAATAGTTGCTGACTTTCATTAAGCAGGTTCAAGATTGGATTATTTATGTATTTTGTTGTGATTTAGTTGATTTGAATGATGCTTGCCAATCACATATTATATTGAATGGATTTGATGAATTATTAAGATTTACAGGTTTATTTTGTTGGATGTTGGCGACCAAATTTTGATTTTGTTTTTCCTGTTTTGGAGACCAATTGATTAGTCGGGAAAGATAAGTAATACTTTTTCCAACTAAATAAGGTAGGCGACAGGGTACATTTGGCGACTAAATATTTAGTCGTTAAAATCATTAATTTTGGCAACCAAAGGATTTCGTCGCTAAAAGGTCAATTGCCGACTAAAGTTTTAGTTGCGCAACATTCTTTTTCGCGACTAACATGTTTGGTAGTGGAGTGTTACAATTGCCGACCAAACTTTTTGGTCATGGAATGTGCCATTTGCCGACCAAACTTGTTGGTCGTGGAATGTGACAATTGGGGACCAAATTTTTTGGTCGTGGAATCTAACAATTGCCGACCAAACTTTTTGGTCTTGGAATCTGACAATTGCCGACCAAACTTTTTGGTCGTTGAATGTGCGAATTGCCGACCAAACTTTTGGTCGTTGAATGTGACAATTGGCAACTAACATGTTTGGTCGTGGCATGTGATAGTTGGCGACTAACATGTTTGGTTGGGAAAATATGACTTTTTGCGACTAAAGTATTTTAGCTACTAAATGGATTAGTCGTAGTAATTATATATTTAGCGATTAAAAATTTAGTCAGCAAATAGAACTTTTTCTGACAAAAAAACTTTTTAGTCGCTAATTACTTTTCGCGACCCTCAATTGCTGACCAAAGTGGCGACCAAAAAAATTTGTCACGGATGACTTTTACCGACTAAAAGTGGACTTTTGCTGACTAAATTTTTAGTCGGCAAAAGTGAAAATTCCTGCAGTGATACAAGCCAAACAAAGTAAAAATACTCAAAAGAAAGCCCAAGAAAAGCTATGAATAAATCAAGACACAAAGCCCGCACTGCAAAGTAGACGTCAATCATAAAAGTTTGACAATAGGGCAAGTCTAAGATGAAAACATGGGCTACATTCACAGAAAGAGTAAGCTGCAATCACACCATCGATGGAACCTAAGCCACATAACCAAACACACCCAAAAAAAAAAAAATCAAAAAAACAAAAAGATTGCAAAACTGGAAAAATCTTCAATCCCAAAGGTGGCGATGGAAATGCGGCGGGGAAAATGGCGGCCAAAAGCAGATTTGGTAGAGATGAAGAGATAGAGTAGTGGTGGTAGGGCCGTGGAGGCTTGGAGGTGGCATATCTAAAGAGTGATGGCAGATCCAGTGGCAGTGAGGTAGTGATGGTACTGGAGTGAGGCAGAGGAGGAGGAAGAAGGCAAACCAGTGAAGAAACACCTCACAAAGAGGGAGATAAAGACAAAGTTTCCAATATTATTTAAGCAAAAAGGCAAAGAAAAGTAGAATGGGGAAAGAGGAGGCCAGAGCCGAAGCCCCCTCCCTCGTAGTAACTATAGCTTGAAGACTAGAATCGACAGTTATTAGAAAAAGTAATAGAGCCATGGGTACAAGAAACCAAAGATGAAAGAGTATTCACCAGAGGTGTAATGTTTGTTGGCACATGCATCTTTGCTTGGAGATTCGGCAATGGAGCTTCAAAATTAAGCACTTGAATTACTTGCCTAATTGAAGGCTAGAAATTGTGATTGGGGTAAGCACACCAGAGCCCAACAATCATCAAATGTTCCATTTGTTCTTGAATAAACTCTGTACATATCTTTGGATCTACTGCTTCAAGAAGTCTACTGGTACCATAGAGATCCCAAACCCACTGAACCAATATCATTTGACTTTTGGGACATTAAAATCCATGAATTCTATTTCACAAGCTATCTCCAATAAGCATCTGATTCCTTACTAGCTTTGCATGTATCTAAGTGTTCATGTGCCATATAGCCCCTAGTCCCTACCAAAACTGTTGTTTTCAAATCTTTTTCGTGGTCGACAAGCCTAGCTAATCCGAAATCCCCAAGTTTGGCATTGAAATTTGAATCTAACATGACATTACTTGATTTTACATCCCTGTGCAACACACACTGCTCCCTTTCTTTGTGTAGATAAAGCAATGCCGAAGACAACCCTTAAGCAACTTTGTACCTCATTGCCCATGTCAACAAGCTTTTTCTTTGAAGAGATGGTTATCAAAGCTTCCATTTTCGCTGAAGTTATAAATGAGTAGGAGTTCTCTTTTCTCATGACACCAACCAACTAGTTGCATCAAATTTCTATGCCTCAACTAACCAATGATCTTCACTTCAGATGCATACTCCTTTATTCCCTGTTTTGATCCCGTTGATATCCTCTTCACAGCAACATTGGAGTTGGATTCCCTAAAGAAACCTCTATAAACCTCACCAAATCCTCTCCATCCAAGTATATCCGCAAATTTATTTGTTATATGAAACAATTCACCATGCAAAAACTTCTTTGGCTTGGTACTTGCCTCGAAGTCATTATCCATTGACATATTAAATGCAATCTCCTCATCTCTCCTTTTCATCCACAAGACAAACACAATCAAAGCCAACCCACAAACCAAACCAAATGATCCTATAGTCAATCCCACTATTAGTGGGTTTGTTGCTTAGACTTGGACTGGGATTGATTGGTGAATCGATTTGCAAATTCGAATTGAATGACCAAGATTTAATAATATGTTTCTCATAATATAGTCCTGTTGAAGCTGAGATGCCTATTGTAATCCATTCTGGTAAGTAGTCCCTCAAATCAATTGGCCAGCTAAAGACACTTTTTCATTTGTTATTATTTATATATCCGGTGAAAACAACACTCAAATTTTTTGAACTAAAATCATAACTAATCCAGGCTTCGTTATCTTTCCCATACATTATGTTGTTGTACCGAATTGTAGTAGCATTAGATTTGATAGAATTGATATTGATACCTACATGAGTTTCCAGTGGATCCCAGACATTTTGACACATACCAAACTCTACAACAACAAATAGGGTCCATAAGGGGATCCTTTTGATTGATTGGAAGACCCATGTAGCCACCCCAGTTGTGACTGGGTGGGAAATCATGAGGAACAAGGAAGAATGTAAGCCCATTTGCAAAATTCAAGTTTCCTTCTGAATTAATGATAAACAAGAAATAGGTAGTGGCAGAGGCATAAAGGGACCAGGGAGGGCACGTGCCCCACTTATTTTTTGCATTTTTTTTTTTTTTTGCATATAAGAAAAATAATTAACAAATAAAACATTTATACTTAAATAACATTTAAAATGATTTCTTAATAACATTTTTCAAATTACGAAAATAATGATGGTTGTTTTAATTGAAAATGAAGAAACTACAACAAGCCACATTATTATGTATGAAAAATTTATAATTAAAAAAAATCCAGTGCAGTAGTAATATCAAATCATCACTTACATGTAAACATAGTTAACCCCACTACGAAAATAAGAAATTATTAAATTGTTAATTATATTTGACAAGAAGGATTGACCTTCCATGCGTTATTTTACTATTGGTTAGTGATACCATATATCGATGATGATATGGTATCACTATTATTTATATATCTATCTATCTATATATTATATAAGGAAAATGAAGTTTTTAGTGAGAAGGCTTGTAAAAGCTCCAAAGTCTCATTCCACAATTGCTAATCTTTGTGATTTTAAAAATAATTAAAAATAATTCTATTGGCTAATAAAGTAATAATAGATTAAACAAAAAACAAAAAATCACCTAAAATTTTGAATTACAAGTTCCTAAAATCTCTTCCCCCAATATTTCTTTCCTAAATCTCATCTCATAACAAAGTAACTATACATTAAAAAAATATTATACATTAAAAATAAAAAAAAAATAAAACACAAATCTCATCTCATATATAGCGATTCCGGTTTTGACCCAGCCCTTGTTGTATCCCGAACTTGGGTTTGATCGTTTCATATTGTTGTTTACACCTTGTTTCCCTTGTATCTCCTTAATTTTGGCTTTTGGATTATTGTGATTGTGTTTGGGACAGGTTGGTTACTTAGTTTCCAAACTCTTGTTGGCCATAATTTTGCTCCTCCGCTCGAGCAGTACTTCTTGCGCTTGAGCAGGCTTTGTGAACTCTCAGCATTTTTGTAGGTCTGTAAAACTACTAGGAGAGTGTATTCTACGCTCGAGGGGATCTTTCTGCGCTCCAACCGGCTCAGCTCGAGCAGCCATTCTTGTGCTCGAGCATTGGTCTGTTGTCTGCAAAACTACTAGGAGCGTGCATTCTACTCTCGAGCATCACTTCTTGTGATCGAACGGAACACCTTATTTTGTGTTTGACTGTGCATATATCAACTCGCAACAACACCCTTTTTCATTACTTTTTCATAACTTTCTCCCTCAAAACCCTAGATCCAGAGCTCCTCTCTCTAAAACTCACTCTCTCTATACTTTTTCACCTATATTTAGTAGTTTCTCCACCCTACTCGCTTTAATAAAAAGATAGAGCATCTCAAGGGCAACATTCTCATTCGAATAGATTTGGATTTCAGTGTGTTTGAAGTGTCTCCATTCTCTCTCTCGACTTCTAAACTTGAGGTGTGGACTTTCTACACTTTTCTATGAGTTTTAGCTTAGTTTATTTGTTGATGTGTAAGAAATATTGGGAATTGAGGTGATTTTGAACAAACCTAGGGTTTTGGTTTAAAATCAAAAGAGGGGCTTTCGAATGAATGTATTGAAAATGGTTATGGGAGTAAATATGAGCTTATGTTGTGTTAAAATGGTTGATTTTTGGTGTTTGGGATGAAATTAGGAAAAATGGGAGTTTTGCCATAAAATCTCTCAAATAATTATTTTGTATAAGTATGGAATTGGTATTGGAAATATAAAATTGAAAGGATGTTTATATGAATGGTGGAGTTAGATATGTATTACCTCACACCTATGGAAATTTGGACAATTTATCTGTTGTAAAGATTGTATATCTGTTTAGAAATATCTATTTTGGGCTATCGGTGAAGGATAGCCATGGTTGTTGTAGAAATTGCATGAGGATTAGGCAAATTGAAACTAATCTCATAGTTGTTATCATTGAATATGATTATGATGTGTATACATTGTATATGTTTGATGTTAGGAGGAGAAAAGGGATGTACTCCATGTTTGGGAGAAGAAAGGGAATGGACTCCATTAAACTAAGTTGGCATGTGTGTCCAAGGTAAAAGTCCCGAAAACCGTGCATATACATAGGTGCCAATTCCCGCGGACGTAATTTTCGTAAAATAGTAAGTGAATGTATTTGTATGATAATTATATTGGTTGGAGACCTGTGAGGTATATCCTCTATTTGATTTATTAAATAAAGTGGGTATACCTAATGAACCGGGATGAAATGAATTGAGATGTAAGTTTGGCATAACATAGTTTTGGAAAAGAGTTGTAAAATATTTTGTCATTGGACATTGAACATGTGCATATTGCTTATATCTTTGTTAAGATTCATATATTGTGATAGATTGTCTCTACTGAGCTTTGGCTTACCCTACTTGGGAAAACCATTTTCAGGTACTGGTGACGTGACTCCTCCGAGGACTTAGCTTGGGAGAACCTGGGAGCTAAAGGCTCCATTTTGTTGTTTTGTATTTAATATTAGTACAAGCCTAGGGCTTTATATGTATGGAGCTTAAGATACTCTCTTTTGTTGTAACCAAGCATAGTCTTAGAAAGATGTAAACCTATAGGGCTATCATTTTGTTGATTAGTAAGTTGGTATCACATGCTATAGATTCAAGGTAGAGCTTATGAATGTATATCGCATGTGTCACTTTTGTAAATTAACTCTGATTAATGAAAGTTATACCGACCGTAGGAGGAGACTCTTGTCTTTTGAGATGGGGAATCATATCTTTTTGAAGATATTATCTAGGAGGGGTTTGATGAGGTTTGGAAAGAGTGGGAAGTTGTCCCCTCGATTCATTGGACCTTTTGAGATCCTTGAACAGATTGGAGAGGTAGCTTATCGTTTGGCCTTGCCGCCACAACTTTCTGGGGTTCATGATGTGTTTCATATTAGCATGCTTTGGAAGTATGAGCCGGATCCATCGCACCTGTTGGATTAGACCAACTTAGAGGTAGATGAGGATGCCTTTTATAAGGAGAGACTGGTGAGAGTCTTGGATACTCAGGACCAAGTCTTATGAGGCAAGACAATTCCCTTGGTTAAGGCATTGTGGAAACATCACAAGGTTAAAGAAGCAACTTGGGAACACGAGTTGGAAGTAAGTGAGAAATATCCGGATTTATTTGTTGATGTTTGAACATCTATTGGAATTTTGGTATGTTAATGAGATATGAAAACATTATATGTGTTTTGGATATATGGGAACATCGTATATGTTGTGTATGTTTTGGAAACATGAATTTAATGTAAACATTGTAAATGTTTTGGGAATTGTGGATTTTACTTTCAATATTGGTACTTGTGTATCAAGTTGATGAAAATGGATGACCGGAGAATGGGTCATGGTATTGGCATTGATTATCTATCATTATTGTGTTTGGTTTAAACATAACTGTACGACCTGATTTGAAATTTCAGGGACGAAATTCTTTAAGGGGGAAATGTTATAGCGATTTCGGTTTTGACTCGACCCTTATTGTATCCCAGACTTGGGTTTGATGGTTTCATATTGTTGTTTACACCTTGTTTCTCTTGTATCTCCTTAAGTGTAGCTTTTGGATTATTGTGGTTGCGTTTGGAACAAGTTGGTTGCTTAGTTTTCAAACTCTTGTTGCTTAGAATTTTGCTTCTCCGCTCGAGCGACACTTCTTGCGCTCGAGCGGGCTTTGCGAACTCGTAGTATTTTTGCAGCTTTGTAAAACTACTGGGAGAGTGTAAACTGCGCTCAAGCGGGCTTAGCTCGAGCGGCCATTCTTGTGCTCGAGCGTTGGTCTGTTGTCTGCAACACTACTGGAAGTGTGCATTTTGTTCTCGAGCGTCACTTCTTGCGCTTGAGTGGAATAACTTATTTTGTGTCTGGCACTTGAGCGTCACTTCTTGCGCTCGAGCAGACTATGCATATATTAGTTCGCAGCAGCACCCTTTTTCATCACTTTTCATAATTTTCTCCCTCAAAACCTTGGATCTATAGCTCCTCTCTCTAAAACTCACTCTCTCTCTACTTTTTCACCTAGATTTAGTGGTTTCTCCACCCTACTGTCTTTAATAAAAAGATAGATCATCTCAAGGGCTACATTCTCATTCGAATAGACTTGGATTTCGGTGTGTTTGAAGTGTCTCCATTCTCTCTCTCGACTTCTAAACTTGAGGTATGGACTTTCTACACTTTTCTATGAGTTTTAGCTTAGTTTATTTGTTGATGTGTAAGAAATATTGGGATTTGAGGTGATTTTGAACAAACCTAGGGTTTTGGTTTAAAATCAAAAGAGGGGTTTTCGAATGAATGTATTGAAAATTGTTATGGGAGTAAATATGAGGTTATGTTGTGTTAAAATGGTTGATTTTTGGTGTTTGGGGTGAAATTAGGAAAAATAAGAGTTTTGCCATAAAATCTCTCGAATAATTATTTTGTATAAGTATGGAATTGGTATTGGGAATATGAAATTGAATGGATGTTTATATGAATTGTGGAGTTAGATATGTATTACCTCGCACCTATGGAAATTTGGACAATTTATCTATTGTAAAGATTGTATATCTGTTTAGAAATATCTATTTTGGGCTATCGGTGGAGGATAGCCATGATTGTTGTAGAAATTGCATGAGGATTAGGCAAATTGAAACTAATCTCATCGCCGTTATCATTGAATATTATGATATGTATACATTGTATATGTATGATATTTGGGAAAAGAAAGGGGATGTACTTTATGTTTGAGAGAAGAAAGGGAATGGACTCCATTAAACTAAGTTGGCCTGTGTGTCCAAGGTAAAAGTTCCGAAAACTGCGCATATACATAGGTGTCAATTCCCGCAGACGAAATTTTCGTAAAATAGCAAGCGAATGTATTTGTATGATAATTATATTGGTTGGAGACCTGTGAGGTGTATCCTCTGTTTGATTTATTAAATAAAGTGGGTATACCTAATGAACATGGATGAAATGAATTGAGATGTAAGTTTGGCATAACATAGTTTTGGAAAAGAGTTGTAAAAGATTTTGTCATTGGACATTGAACATGTACATATTGCTTATATCTTTGTTAAGATTCATATATTGTGATAGATTGTCTTTACTGAGCTTTGGCTTACCCTACTTGGGAAAATCATTTTCAGGTACTGGTGACATGACTCCTCCGAGGACTTAGCTTGGGAGAACCTAGGAGCTGAATACTCCATTTTGTTGTTTTGTATCTAATATTGGTACAAGCTTAGGACATTATATGTATGGAGCTTAAAACACTCTCTTTTGTTTTAACCAAGCATAATCTTAGAAAGATGTAAGCTTGTAAGGTAATTATTTTGTTGATCATTAAGTTGGTATCATATGTTATAGATTCAAGGTAGAGCTTATGAATGTATATCGCATGTGTTACTTTTGTAAATTAACTTTGATTAATGAAAGTCCTTTATTTTGTTTTTGTCATCTTGTATTAGTCATTTGCAGATGAATCATTGTAATTATTGCAGATGAATCATTGTAATTATTTTGGGGGCGTGACATCATAACAAAGTAGTTATATATTTAAAATAAAATAAAAAAACCATTATAGGTTAAAAAAAACGTAAAACCACAATGGCTAATTTTTTTAATTTTAAAAATATTTGAAAATAGTACTATTGGCTAACAAAGTAACTATAGATTAAAAAAATTAAAATTGCTAATTTTTGTAATTTTAAAAATATTTAAAAATAATATTATTGGCTAACAAAGTAAGTATAGATTTAAAAAAATAATAATAACTGAATTACAAGTTCCTAAAATCTCTTTCATAATATCTATCTATCTATACTATATATTATACCAAAGTAAATTTTCATCTTAGAGACCTTAAGTGTTTCAAAACACAAATCTAATTTTTTGAATTTTTTTATTTTTATAAACATCTATTGGCTATTCCAAGAGCATAAATATTAACCGTCAAAATTATTTAATCCAAATATATTGCTGGTAAAAAGAAAGATAGAAATAAAGAAAAAGGCACACAATTCTCAACCCCCCTCTCCCTGTCAAAATAAATCAAGCCTTTATTTAAAAAGAATATAAATATCATACAATCTTCTCTTTCCCAAAATAAATCTAATGAAAAGGAAACTCTCACCACCCATAAAATGTATACTATTAATATCTTTCACAGCTGATCTGATCTATATAAATCTAAAATTAAGCCTAACATAAAATAAAAATTAAACCTTATGTCTAGATTCTCTCTTTTTTTTGATCAGCAATTCTCTCTCTATTCCATAATTAAACATAATTTTATTCCCAAATAAATTTAAGCATATCTATACTATATATAATTTTTTTTTTTTTAAATCTCATAATTTATCATTTTTTATAATGATTCCATGATTTATAATTTAGAAAAGAAAAGATGAAAAAAATTATTCTTGTGCACTATTTCTCTTGCCAATTTTTTCTTCTATCCAAAAATTCTAACCATTATATATTATACTTTTTTCCAAGTCATTCATGTCGTCCTCGCCTTATAAATTCTACATTCACGAAATGATAAAACTCATTATTTTTTAACTTTCTTTTTTTTAGACAATTTGGAGGTTAGTTTATATTTAATCTATTGTATTATTTAAACAAACTCTTTTATCCTTTAGGTGCTTCATTTTTTCTTCTTGTTTTTTACCTATGACCATTTTTTTATTTTTTTATTTCATATTTTGTGTCATTTCTCCCTCCTCTCTACCAATCATTATTTATTCTTTGTTGGTTAGTTTTGTTTTTACTAGAATTTTTATACTAAAATGGCATGATATGGTCATTTGTATAATAAAAAACATGTCACTCATTATGAAGTAATAGATCAAAATTCAAACAAAATTATTATTAATAAGTTTTTTGTACTGATTTTACGTTTGTACATCATTAATTTTTTTATAAAAAAAAATTACTTTTAATATTTTTTTGATATCATGATATGTATTAATTGACAGTTGGTGTATAGTATTACTTTAAGCATATAATAGTTTTTCAGAGCTATAAAAAGAAAATATTAATTTTAATCAATTTTTTCAAAACTATTAAAGGTGTTAGTCAATTATTTAATTATTTATCTTTAATATGTGCAGCTCCTCTCTTCCTTTATGGTACTTCTCTCTCTACTTTACTGCGAGTTCATATGTGTTTAGAAAAAAAAAATCATATGTAATTTAAAATTTTGAATCTTTTTATATAGGAAGTTAAAAAACAAAATTTGGAATTTAAAATATAACTATACAAAACCATATCTTTTGAATTATAGCTATATTTATAATTAATTTTGATCTATCTATTACCTATCCTTATTTATATTATTATATAAATAAATTAAAAACGTTGTACAATAATTGAATTTCAAAATCCTAATCTATTTTTTTTCAAATTTTAAAATTGTTAAAATGCATATGTTGCAATCTCATTAAGTTCTTCCTATTATAAATTTTATTTTAAATCTTATAAGATTTGTTTAATGACTAATATTCAATTTTTGTTAAAAAATTTCAATATATTCCTTTTAAAAGTTAATATAGCAAGTCTATGAAATCATATTTTAAAACTCAAAATTATTAATATTTTTATTTATTTTTATTTTTTGTTTTAAATAAGCATGTTAAAGTATAAATAGATATCCAAATAAAATTATAATTATTAATAAATATGGCATTAGTTTTAATTGTAATCACATCTTTTTAAAGTCTTTATTCATTTTTTAACTTTTTTTTTTTTGATATTTTAAATTACATGTTACGATAATTCTTTCTTACTCATTAAGTTTTTAAAATTTCTTTAATTATTTACCTTTAAAAAACCAATATAAATTTTTTTTAAAATTCATATATTTTTATTCTAAAATAGTGAAGTAGTAGAACTATGTCATTTTTTTTTTTTATAACAAAGCATAATTTTAATTGTTAATTGTCAGTACAAGAATTTTAATATATCTATACTATATATTATAGTAAAGGAACATTTGAAACAAAACTCTTAAACTTATATATAAAATTTTGTTTACAAGAGACAAAATATAAAATATATATATATATATATAATTATCATATTTTTAATAAACAATATATTATTTTATCCCGTACATAGCACGGGTGACATGCTAATATATTATATAAAGAAAATGAGGTTTCTAACCCACAATGTCACGCCCCGAAATAAATGCCATAATCCGACTCCCAACAATTTATACAAGCTGACACGAACAAAATGGTAAGCTTTCATTAATCTGAGTTGATGTACAAAATGTGACACATGCAATATACATTCATAAATAATTCATCATTTATCTACAGTATGTGTTACAAGTAGTGATAAGAAATGAAAGCTAAACGAATATTCATATGCCCTAAAGGCTTACATCTTTCCAAGGACATGCTTGGTTACAACAAAATAGATATAAATCCACCTGTAACGCCCCCAAAATAATTACAATCATCCAACTCCAAACACCGGTACAAGGTGATGTAGATACAATAAGAAGCTTTCATTAATCAGAATTAATATACAAAAGGTGGCACATGCAATATATATTCATAAATCATTTATCATGAATCGATATGATATGTTACAGGAGGTAATAAGGTATGAAAGTTAAAAAGATATTCATATGCCCTAAAGGCTTATATCTTTCCAAGACCGTGCTTGATTATAACAAAAATAAGTCAGAAGCTCAATGCAAATAAAGCCCTAGGTTTGTACAAAAGACAAATACAATTAAACAAAAGTAAGCCTTCAGCACCACAATCATCCCAAGCTAAGTCCTTGGCGGAGGCATATCACCAGCACCTAAAGATGTTTTTCCCAAGTAGGGTGAGCCAAAACCCAGCAGAAACAATCTAACACTATATATGAATCTTGACAAAGATATAAATATGATATGCATATACAATGCCCATGGTAAAATTATTCATATTTGTACAAGATCATAATATGCCAAGTTTCATATCTCAATTCATTTTTAGTCAATTCATTTCACCTCAACTCATGAGTCAAATCTATTGTTATCCAGACAACCCAACTGAGACTACAGCTCAGTGGTTCTCTAATCAATACAACTATTACACAACACTTCAATTTTGTCATTTTACGAAAATTTCGTCTGCGGGATTGGAACTCATGTATACGCGCGGTTTTTTGGACTTTCACCCTAGACACACAGGCCAACTTAATTCAATGGACTCCATCTCCATTTTTCTTCCAAATATGGAGTACATCCCCTTTTTCCTTCCAAACATCATACATATACAATGTATTAAAACACAGTCATATTCAATGACAACAAATAGGAGATTAGTTCCAATTCACCTAATCCTTATGCAATTTCTATAACAATCATAACTATCCTCCACCAATAGCCCCAAACAGATATCTCTAAACAGATATATAATCTCCAAAACAGATAAACTATCCAAATTTTCATAGATGAGAGATAACAAGTATCCAACTCCACCATTCATATAAACATCCATCTAATTTCACATTCCCAATACCAATTTCAGTATTTATACAAAATAATTACTTGAAACATTTTAGGGCAAAACTCAATTTCCTTCAAAATCCAACCCATGTGTTAAAATCAACAAATTTCACACAACACATCCTTATCTACACCCATAACCATTTTCAATACCTTCATTTGAAAACCCCTATTTTGATTTTAAACCAAAACCCTAAGTTTGTCTAAAATCCTTTAACTTCCAACATTATTTACACAATCAACAAATAACTAAGTTAAAAATTATAGGAGAGTGTAGAAAGTCTCTACCTCAAGCTTAGAAGACCAATGCAACAATGGAGGAACTTCAAAGACGCTAAAACCAAATCATGTTCGGACCAAAATGGAGCTCTTGAGATGCTCTATCTTTTTAACAAAGGCACACGGGTAGAGAAACCAATGGATCTAGGTGAAAATGTTGAGAGAATGTAGGTTCTAGAGAGAGAAGCTCAAGATCTATGGTTTTGAAATGTTTTAGAGAGAGAAAGAGATAAAAAAATGAAGTAAAGAGTAGCTGTTACGAACTGATATATGCACAGTCCGCTCGACCGCAATAAGTGATGCTCGAGCATCAGACACAATAAGTTGTTCCGCTCAAGCGCAGAATGCACACTCCCAGTAGTTTTGCAAACAACAGACCAATCGCTCGAGCGCAAGAATGGTCGCTCAAGCTGAACCCGCTCAAGCGCAGAAAAGACCACTCGAGTGTAGAATACACTCTCCCAATAGTTTTGCAAACCTGCAAAAGTACTGAGAGTTTACAAAGCCCGCTCAAGCGTAAAAAGTGCTGCTCGAGTAGAGGAACAAAATTCTGGGCAACAAGAGTTTGGAAACTAAGCAACAACTTGTCTCAAACGCAACCACAACAATCTCATCGCCAAATTTAAGGAGATACAAGGAAAGCAAGATGTAAACAACAATATAAAACCATTAAACCCGAGTCCGGGATACAACAAGAGTCGAGTCAAAACCAGAATCGCTATAAAGCCCTTGGCTTGAATCAAAACAATAACATAGTACAAAATGAGAAGCCTTCAGCTCCGATTCCTCCCAAGCTATTGCCTTGGAGGAGGCATATCACCAACACCTGAAAATAGTTTTTCTCAAATAGGGTGAGCTAAAGCCCAATAGAGACAATCTAACATAAAATATGAATCTTAACAAAGATATAAGTATGATGTGCAAGTACAATGCCCATGATTTAAAATCATTTACAACTCTTTTCCCAAAACCATGCTATACTAAGCTTCATGTCTCAATTCATTAATCATGCACATTTCATTCAATCAATCAAATTGACGATACAACTCAATGGATCTCTAATCAATATAGTTATCATACAAACACATCTATTTGCTATTTTATGGAAATTTTGTCCGTAGGAATCGACACCCATGTATACTCGCGATTTTTGGGACTTCTACCCTGGACACACATGCCAACTTAATTTACTGGAATCCATCACCTTTCTCCTCCCAAACATGGAGTACATCCCATTTCTCCTCCCAAACATCATACATATGTAATGTATTAGAACACAGTCATATTCAATGACAACCGATAAGAGATTAATTTTAATTCACCTAATCTTCATGTAACTTCTACAACAATCATAACTATCCTCCACCGGTAGTCCAAACCAGATATTTCTAAACAGATATACAATCTCTATGACAGATAAACTATCCAAATTTCCATAGGTGAGAGATAATACATAACCAACTCCACCATATATATAAACATCCATCCAATTTCACATTTTTAATACCAATTTCATTTATTTGTACAAAATAATTAACCGAGACAATTTAGGGCAAAACTTTATTCTCTTTCAAAATCTACCCTAAGTATCAAAATTGACAATATTATCGCAACCCAACCTCATATTTACTCCCATAACCATTTATAACATATTCACTTAAAAATTCCTCTTTTGATTTTAAACCCAAACCCTAGATTTGTCCATAATACTTCCAAATCCCAATATTGTTTATACAACAACCAATAACTAAGTTAAAAACAATATGAGAGTGTAGAAAGTTCCTACCTCAAAGTTAGAAGACAAGCAAAGCGAGGGGGAAACTTCAAAGATGCCGAAACCGAGTTTTGTTTGGATCAAAATGGAGCTCTTGAGATGCTCTACCTTTTTCCCAAAGACACTAGGGTAGAGAAACCAATGGATCTAGATGAAAAAAAAAAAATATATATATATATATATAGAGAGAAAGAGACTCTAGATCTAGGGTTTTTGAGATGTTTTAGAGAGAGTGTGAGATGAAAAAGTGATGTCAAAAGTGACTTTTATGAACTGATATACACACCGTCCGCTCGAGCGCAAGAAGTGACACTCGAGTGTCAAACACAAAAGTTGTTCTGCTCGAGCTCAATAAGTGACACTCGAGCGCCAAGATACAAAAAGAAAGGCATCACCGCTCGAGCTCAGGAAGTGACACTCGAGCGTAGAAAGCACACTTCCAATAGTTTCGTAGACAAAAGACCATCGCTCGAGCACGAGAATGGCTGCTTAAGCGTACGACTGCTCGAGCGCAAGAAACACCGCTCAAGCGTAGAATACACTCTCACAGTAGTTTTGCAGACCTTCAAAAGTACTGAGAGTTCACAAAGCCTGCTCGATTCTTTAGCTCGAGTGAAGGAGAAAAATTCTGGGCAACAAAAGTTTGAAACCAAGCAACCAACCTATTCCGAACGCAACCACTACAATCCAATAACCAAACACAAGGAAGTAAGAGGGAAATAAGACATGAACATCAATATGAAACTACAAAACCCGAGTCCAAAATACAAAAAGGGGTCGGGTTAAAATCGGAATCGCTATACACAAGCCGTGTGGGAGCTCCAACATCCCAATCTTAATTTTCTAATTTTTTGATTTTATAAATAATAAATAAAAAAAAAAACTCAATATTTATTGGCTTCTCCCAACCCCACAAGCCTTTTTCACTTCTCCCATACTTACTCTTTATATTATATAAGGAAAATGGAATTTTTAAAAACATTGATTGTGGCAGTTCCAAACTCCCAAACTAAGTTTGTTAATTTGTTAATTTTTAAAGAAATAAAAAAAAATCTATTGGTTAGTTCCTTAAGTCAAAAAATCAAAAACAAAAAAAAAGGCTCCAATTATCTACAATTTTGAATTTTAAAATTTAAAACAATATGATAAGTTAGCCTCACTCTTTTCAAAAATAATGTTGATCAAAACAATTCAAATTAAGAAACAATAAAGGCACTAATTATCTATCATTTTGAATTTGAAAATTCAAAATAAAATTGTAAGCCACTCGCACCCCACCCTCACCCTTTCTGAAAATAATATAAATCTAAAACTTTAAAAATCTAATCAAATTGAAAATTCAATACAATTCTCTCTTTAGAATACCCAATATTTAATCTTTTTTCCATCCTGGCAAACTCCTCTCCAAATGTAATGATGTAAAGGTTAGTCTCCCTCTTTGCCAATAGTCAAAACTTATTTCAAGTTTGTTTGTTTGTATTTTTTTTTTTTTTTTTAGTAAATTTCTATTTTCGTGTGAGTATTTTTTTTCTCTATGACACTTTTTTCCAATATATATATATATATATATATTTTCCAACTAAATTGATAATATATATATATATATATATTTGTTTAACTAGTTTTGTTTTGGGAGTTGATTTGAAGTTTTTTTTTTTTGATGGATATTTCTATATTTTTTATATTGTTGTTATTATTTCTTTTAATATATATAAATTGATAATATAGTTATGAGTTTCTTATAGAATAGGACGTCTTATATTGTTCTTTATGATTTGGTCATTTTTTTTTAATTTCTTAAACAAAATTTTCAAATTTTTTTATTCATAAAAAATTTAAAAAAAAATATTTAATTGGCTTTCCAATCAATAAATAAAAATTTAAATAATGAACACTGTTTCATAATTTATGTATTTAAAAAACAATTAACACCCATATATGGAATAAGAAAATCTAAAATCACGCATTTTTTTATTTTTAATTTTTAACTCTTTAAAACTCTAATACCTTTTCATTTCCCCAACATTGTCTTCTTATATTTGCAAAGATAAATAATAATAAAATAAAATAAAATAAAAACTGGATTGGAGTTCCATAGTAGTTAGTAGAGGTGGTGAACATAGCAACAACAAGAATGATGATGAGCTTGGCCAAAGCATCATTTGGTAGGTTTTGAAAAGGTGAATATTACTTAAAAGAATAGTAGATAGTTTGGGTGATGAATTGATTTAGAAAATTAATGTGTGGTTGAGATTTATTTAAAGTGTGAATTTTACTATATAAAAATTGAATATAGATCATATATTATTTTTTATATATAATTTTGGATACTTTTGAATAACTATAAAAAATTATTGTGATCAAATGTATTTATTTTTAAACTAATTTTGTTAATTTGTTAATTTTTAAAGAAATAAAAAAAATCTATTGGTTAGTTCCTTGAGTCAAAAAACCAAAAAGCAAAAAACAAAAAACAGACTCTAATTATCTATGATTTTGAATTTCAAAATTCAAAACAATATAGTAAATCACCCTCACTCCACTCTCACCCTTTCCGAAAATAATATAAAACCTAAAACTTTAAAAACCCAACCAAATTAAAAATTCATACAATTCTCTCTTTAGAATATCTAGTATTTGATCTTTTTTCCAACCCAACCAACTTCGCCCCAAACGTAATGACGCAAAAGTTAGTCTCTCTCATTCTTTACCAATAGTTCAAACTCATGGATTGGACATGAACTAGATGATTCTCCAATGACTAGGCTTAAATCAAGAATTATTGACAAAAAAATCGACTCGAACTAAATTTTCTTGGTTACTTTTTAGTGTTTAAGCCAATATTAGAACTCCCTAAATTAGTTCATACCAATCACGAATTAATAAACTATGATATTATTTAAATATAAAATTTAAATTTATTAGGATTAGAATATGACTTACAATTTCGGGTGGCTCTATTTTAGATAATTTTTCAAACATAAATATATATAATTATTCATTTAATTGTTTTAAACATAAATATATAGGAGTAGTTTTTTTTTTAACTAAAGTTCAAATTTTTTAATAACTATGCATAAAATATGTCCATAATATTTCTTATTTTATTATAAAAAAATACTTATAAATATCTATTTACTAATTTAATAAATAGATAGGTCGAATGATTCATATAAGTTGGGAATAGATTAAGACAATGTTTAATGATTAGGTAAAAGACAAGTTGGCTTAAGTCTAATGTTAAGCCTGTTACCCAAAAAGCAACCTAAGAGGGGGGTGAATTAGGTTTCTACAAATTAAAATTAATAATACCTCAATAATATTAACTACTAGTACAACAAATTATTAACAAGCACAATGATGAACTTAACAATAAATGATCAAACAAAATAACAATGAAGTATAACTAACATACAGGGTAAATCAAATTATTAACAAATGAATATTAGATAGCTATAGCACTAGTAGGAAAGTAAAGAGATTAGGGAAAAGGTGACAAACAGATTTATAGTGGTTCGGCTTCAACCAAGCCTACATCCACTCCTCAAGCTTCACTTGAGATTTTTCACTATCTTCTAGATTCACAGGGGTGTAGCAATCTCTTTACAAATGGAGCAATCCTCCACGGATTTTACACAGACTTCACAAGCCCAAACCCTTGCAAATCTTAGGTGATTCACAATCACTCTCAAGATTTCAAGAACACAGTGTTTGCAACACTTTTACAAGATGAAATGGTATTTTTTCTTTCAAAAAAAGTTTACAATAAATATCTCTCAAACATAGATATATAAAATGAGGCTTTGATTTTTCTGTAAATCTCACACAGGAAAGATGAGCTTAATGCTATAAGGCTCAATGTATAATTTCTGAGAATAGATGTGAGTGATTATAGATCAAAGAATATTTTCAAGTTTTTTTGTTACTTGTTTACATTAGAGGCTTTGGTATATATAATGAAAATTATAGCCGTTTATAGCCATTGTATTCATTTGAATTTATAGCCGTTTATAGCCGTTGTACTTCCATCATTACCAATTTGAATATCTTCTACTCCATCATTGCAAATTTGAATATCTTCTACTTGAACCTTTTGAACCTTTTGGCCTTTTGAACCTTTATAGCCGTTTATAGCCATTGTACTTCCATCATTACCAATTTGTATTATGCAATTGTGCACGTTCGGTTCATCCACTGTCGCTGTCAAGGGTGTTAATGGATTGACATTCACATAGTTGGTCGATAATTTATGTGAGAGGTGGGTGGACGTGACACCATCATCGATTTTCATATCTTAGAAATTACCGTGTCACGAGAACCAATTCATGATGAGTACTGATGTGGATGTAGAAAACGTGTTTTCCCTTGCAAGATCCTTTAGCATTAACCATATCTACGTTGTGGTTGGCTCACAAAATGGGGTGGATGATCTAATTCTAGGAATACGGTGGGACTATCTCCGCAAGTAAAATGGATCATAACACGGAATAATTTTCGGAGGCGAAAACAGACATAGATTTGTTGCCCAATTATTGTCACCACAGTGAGAAAACGTTGATGACAGTTGATTGGTCACATGGCATTAGTCACGTAGGCCAATGTTTTGAAGGGGGTGTTGCTGCATTCCGTTTGGTTCTATCCAAATATGCTATTGAGTGTGGGTTTGACTTCAAATTCGTGAAAAACAATTCAGTGCGAGTCACGGCTGTGTGCACGTTGCGAGAACAAAAAGGGTGTTCTTGGTTAATACATGGAAGGGTTCAAACATGCAATGGATACTTTTACTTGAAGAGGTTGAACAACTTGCATAATTGTTGTGCTGTTGTTCACACTGGGAAGAATAGTAAAATCAACTCTAAATTGGTTTGCAATGTTGTTAGTGATTGGGTGCGTGACAAGCCGCTTACAAATCCCACTGACGTCGTGTTTGACTTAAAAAAAGAGTACGGATTGACTGTTAGTTACCACATAGCTTGGTTAGGTGTAAAGAAGGCAAGAGGAGAAGTGTATGGTGACTATCATGTTTCATTCGATCAACTTAGGTGGTACGCTGATGCAGTTATGTAGTACAATCCTGGAAGTTATGTGAACTTGGATTTTGAGCAGTCAACCGGCCGATTTAAGCAGTTTTCCATATCATTCACAGCTTGCATTGACGGATTCAACCATATCCACCCATTATTGTTCCTTGACTGCACATTTTTGAAAGGGAGATTTAAAGGCAATTTGCTTGCAGTGACAGGGAAGAATGGCAACAAAGGTATGTGTCTTATGATAATTACTGCAGTATTCCATATACTAATGCATCATATGACCACTAAACACTTTATTAGTAGTCCATTGCAGCAGTGGGGGATCCCCATGGAAAATGTGTTTCCAATATAATGTTATTTTTATACCATTGTCCATGTTGCTGTGAAATGTAAAGAATTATTAATGTGAACATAAACATTGTTAAACCTCCCTTTACACATCTAACGTAACACTTGTCACAACTCCCAGGTTTATTCCCACTAGCTTTCACTATCGTTGACTCCGAAACGACTGCAAATTGGACTTGGTTTTTACAGTAACTCGCTAACGTTGTCAACAGTGCTCGAACATTAACTTTCATATCTGATCTGAATGTTGGGTTGCTCGAATCCTTGCCCACTGTATTCCCATCCGCACATCATGCACACTATTTACAACATCTCCAAGCAAATTTGATGGACAAATTACGGTGGGTTGACAACTGTGTCCGTTTTGGTTTAATGGCCAAGTTGCATGAATGTGCATACGCTCCAACCGAGGCTTCGTTTCAATACCATTTGGCCATGCTAAAAGGATCAGGACGATCTGGGATAAATAATTTTTTGGAAGATATGCCACCGAACCATTGGGCCAACGCATATTTCAGGTTTGTACGATACTTACATGTACTACTTGCATTTGCTTATTAGTACATATTTGACACTGTTAACCCAAATTCCATTTGAAAATACCCAATATTTGATAACATTGTCATGATGTTTTCAAAATGTCGACAGGGGCAAATGCTATGGGGAGATGACCTTGAGCGCTGTAGAATCGTTCAATAAATGGATACTCAAGGCCCGCAATTACCCAATCACTAGGTTGGTTAATAAAATCAGAAATCAGATAATGACAATGAGGGCAGAGCGTAAATTATTGGCTACTAATTGGATTGGCTTACTTTGTCCAAAAATGGAAAGCCGTGTAAGGGAAGCGTCCTGTAACGCCCTGAAATTCTTACAAGAACATGCCAAGACAGACACAATAATATATCCAAAAAGTCATCTTTCTCATTGAACTAAGAGTTAAGAGATTACAGTTCAACAAGTACATTCCCACAATATCCAAGATTAACTTTTCAGTTCAATGAACTAGATGGCCTTGCAAAATATAAGCCTCTAGGGCATACAATAACAACAAAATAAATTTGATAGTTTTTTTTTACAAAAATCCCAATTTATAATAACCAAAACACCCTTGACATCAACTTTTCCCCAGAGAAGCTATTGCTTGATCCAATCCATCAGTAAGGTGGTACTTCGTCAACTCCTGAAAAATAAGATAGGGTTGAGCTATATGCTTAGTAGGAACACATTTAACTAAGTATTTAATCCTTTGAATAAGATTATAGTATCCTTGCGGCAAAACTTTACAAAGAAATTTATCTTCACATGTAATCTTTAATAATCATATAGATCCATAATAACCAAACAGTAACAATGACTATTCAAGTCATCAAGCACAAAAATTAAACATTCACAACCATAGAAAGCAAGACATGAGTCCATCTGTAAGAGTCCAATTGAAAACACACTTTGCTTTTGTTTTAAAAACCGCCCCCACATTTGCCAGCTATTGTACGGCGGGACTATGCGGACAACCGAAAATATTTTTTTTCACACATTTGTCCAGCGATAAGCCTAGACATGGCATTTGGGCACTTTCATAAACTCCCTGCGCGGGTATCAACATTACACCACATTTTCAAAACCGACTCTTATCTAGACTCATATACAATTAACAATTCATTAACATTTTATTCCATCAACAAACATCCAACATTACCAAAGAATTAAATACAACACAAGATTTAAAGAAAAATAACATCCAAGCCACAATTCCTTTCCATATATCAATATCCACATCTTTCATCTATTTATTATTCACAATATTTCACGAATCAAAGGAAATTCCCTTCAATGTGGTGTTTTCAACTCAAATTGAGAATCTAGGGTTTTACCAAATTTGGGGGTTTTTCTCCTTCATCATAGATATGGATTCTAACAACATTTACATACAAGTTTTGAAAAGAAAGAGTAAAGAAATTTCAAGCAAGAGTCAAGTAAAATAGTTTATTTATGTAAAACATGGGATTAATCCAACAATGCCCTCAAATTAACTCATAAGTCACAACCACATCATAAAATCTCTTCAAAACAAAGAAATACTAGGGTAAAAGTGTCCCTACCTCAAGTTGTGAAGAAAAAAACTCGAAAAACCCAAAGTTGACGAAACCACAAACTTCTCGGATCAATAGAAAGCCCTTGCCTTGATCTACACTCTTTCTCAAAGGACCCAGGTGAAAAGATGGTTCTAGAGGAGTAGATCTAAAGATCCAAGCGGGAAAAGTTGAGCTTAGAGAGGAAGAAGAGAGACTCACGGCTTGGGAGGAGAAAGGAAAGGAAAAATAATGAGACAGAAGTGGTTTGGGTCTATTTATAGTAGTAGAAAATGTCCCTAAGGTCAATGAAAAGAATAAGTCCAAAACCCCCAAAGGTAAGGCCCATTCGAACCCAAAATTCTGGAAAAAAAAACACGTAAGAGTTGACCCCTGGTGTGGTGGTGTCAACCTTTCAGCAAGAAAAGACAATGCTGGCAACAGGCAAGGTATCGACACCTCCCAGACTGGTGTCGACACTAAATTCCAGAAAGCAAACCCTAGATTCTGTAATATACAAGGGTCGACCCTTCTCAGACTGGTGTCGACCCTTGTGGACAACAACAAGAGACAAGTGCCGACCCTAAATTCCAACAACACTTCAGAAACTTTATCAATTGGTAAGGGTCGACCCTTAGAAAGGTTGGTGTCGGCCCTAGAATAGAATTTCTAAGTTCCCAAAGAACTTTTTGACAAGAACAAGCGCGAACAAACAAACCCAACAAATCTGAATCGAATTATACTCCTCCAAAGCCGAAACACAACTCCAAAGACTCCTAAAAAGAAAATAAAGTGATTAAATACACCTTCTAATAGATTAAAACATCCAAGTGTTACAACCTCCCCACCTTAGGAAATTTCTCCCTCAAAATAATGTCCGTTCTCACCAAGATAACAAGGTATGGTAACAATATCATATTTATTCAATCCTCAACAATCTCACAACCGAGCAAAATATATATCAATTTGACTGCAAGACAGGGAAATAATTGGAGGTTTTAGCTCATGCCCAATTCATCAAGTACAAAGAAGGAACAACAAAACAAGTACATCACAATTTAGAAAATAAGTCAAGGTACTTCTCGTGAATCTTCGCTTCACGTTCCCATGTAGCTTTCTACACACCATGATGGCGCCATAACACTTTAACTAAGGGGATTGTTTTACCCCTCAAAACTTGTTCTCTAATATCTAAGATTTGGAGTGGTTTTTCTTCATAAGACACATCTTCGTCTATCTCAATCTCCGTCCAATCTAACACATGAGAGGGATCAGGTTCGTATTTACGGAGCATAGACACGTGAAACACATTGTGGACCCCGGAGAGTTGTGGCGGCAATACAAAGTGATATACAACTTCTCCAATCCGCTCAATGATATCAAATGGGCCGATGAATCTAGGTGATAGCTTTCCACTCCAGCCAAATCTCATCAACCCTTTTCTAGGAGACATTTTCAAAAAGACATGGTCACCTACTTCAAAAGATAAGGGTCGTCTTCTTCTATCTACATAGCTCTTCTGTCGGCTTTGAACGGTGACTAACCTTTTTCGAATGAGGGCTATTTTCTTGGTAGTTTCCCGAACTAGATCCGAGTCTAGCAAGGGTGAATCTCCCACTTCAGTCCAACACACCGGTGATCTCAACGGACACCCATACAATGCCTTGAAAGGTGTCATCCCAATACTTGCTTGAAAGCTATTGTTATAAGCAAATTCAACTAAGGGTGGGTGCTTCTCGCAAGACCTTTTAAAATCTAACACACATGCCCTTCACATATCCCCCAAAATCTAGATATCACGTTCAGATTACCCGCCGGTTTGAGGGTGGTATGTAGTACTAAAATTCAATTGAGTACCCAAGGCACTTTGAAGACTCTGCCATAGCCTGGCTGTAAAGCGAGGGTCTCTATCAGACACTATACTCACTGGTACCCCATGGAGGCGAACAATCTCACGGACATAAAGTTCAGTTAAGAATTCTACGGAGTCCCCTGTGCTCATAGCGAGGAAATGAGCCGATTGTAAGAGTGATGTAAGACGTGCCTATCTATTATTCTTTCTGGTATATTATTCTTTCTCCTTTTCACGCGAGACGTGCTTGTCTATTCACTTCATTCCATGTGAAACACAGCGAGGTTTATTTTGCTTTGATTTGCATTTTCATTCAAACATTACATTCTTGTTAGATTGTAGCGTTGTTTCATTGCATTGTTTGATTGCATTGTTTCATTGCATGATCATAAGTTATTTACTACATTTCATGTTACATTTTGCCTCTAAGCTCATCTTTACATTTATGCCTTGATTTTTGCCCGAGCCTTGCGGCCTTGTCAAATTGGTCGTCTCTAGACTTTGACATTCACTTATGTTACTTTATGACTTTGAGCTCTGTCAAAGAGGGGCAACTATGGACACCCCATTTTTGACCACCGCAAGGCTTGAGCGCTTTGTCCAATACACTCAATGATGAAAGTGGTGTTGTACGTGGTTCGAGGTCTCAACGAAGGGGTTGTGTTTTAAGCTTCGAAACAATACCAAACCTCCTGTATCCCCACTATCCCTAAGACTTGGGCGCTTTCTTTTGATTACCCAATGATGACAATCAGAATGTGTTTTTCACAGAATTCTCAGTAAGAGAGATGAAATTTGAGCTTTAATCCCAACATTCACACATTTTTGGCCAAATTATTTTTCATCCAAAATTCACCAATCTCCACTATCAAATTTCCTACAAATCAATCCCCACTCATCATCTACTTTCATAATCATATCCAACCATCCCCACTCATCATCTACTTTCATAATCACACCCCACTATCCCCATTCACTAATTACATCCTACTATCTCCACTCACCACCCACTTTCATAATCACACCCCACCATCACCACTCACTAATTACACCCTACCATCTTTACTCACCACCCACTTTCATAATTACACCCCACCATTCCTACTCACCATCTACTGTTATAATCGCATCCCACCATCTCCACTCACCATCTTTCATAATTGTATCCCACCATCTCAACTCATCATCCATTTTTATAAATCACACACCACCATCACCATTCATCATTCACCTCTATTATACATTGTCCCCCATTAACTCCATTATCTTCCCAAAAATGCTCCACTTTGTCTTCCACTTTGTCTTCCACCATTGCCCACAAATATAATTTACCACTATCATATAATAAATCAAATTTACGAAACGCATAAGATGAAGTGTTTTTATATTTTATCATAAATATAATTTTTGTGATTTATTTTTTAATTTTCACTAATTAAATTATGACATGTATTTGTTATTAAAAACTTAGAGCACACAATTAATGACATAAGAATTTTAAAAAAAAAATTATATGTAACTGTGATAAAAATAAATAAAATTTAATTGATTCTAAATTATTTTTGCTAAATATTGTAAATAAATTTTTTAGATTATTATTTGATTTTAAAAATAAAATTTTAATTATTTATTTATACCCCTGCATAGCACGGGTAACTATACTAGTTATTATATAATCTATAATAAGACATACAAGACTCTTTTGCATTATCTATAATACAATAGTTATAACTAACATCATATATTTTCAATTTTAATTTTTCACAAGATCAATTGTAAAAATAAAAATTTTAAAATTTTTATATTAAATATTTAAGATTTTATGCTTAATACTAATTTAAAAATTATTATCTATTATTATTAATTATAAGAAAAAAAATAAAAATTTTAATTAACAAGTACTAAATTATTTTTCTGACTCTTTGACATCGTGAGTGTTCCAAAAGCTGTGTCCCATGGTGGAAAGAATATTTATATGTGGCTTGACCGACTTTTCACATTTTGTTTGGACTGATTTGGATGCCGTCGTAGGAAAAATTAGTATGTTGACATTTTCAAAATTTAATTAATAATTTAAATAATTTTTTTATTATATAAGAAAATATTAGAATTTTATTTTTTATTAATTCTATTAAATTAAAAATTCTAATATTGAGATATTTTTAATTTTTCAAATTATAAAAATAATTTATTTTTAAACAAATTTTATATATAATTTTTTTTTAAAGATTCATATTCTTACCAAACTTGTCAAGTCATTTTTTATATTTAAGTCGGTGAGTATCTAATCGGAACATGGAAATGTGGACATTTTAAGAAGTAAAAAAAGTAGAAACATTATTTTCCATACCTTTTAAATGGAGTAGATTTTATTTATAATTTTTTTTTTAAAGACCCATGTTCTTACTAAACTTGTCAAATCACTTTTAATATTTAAAAGATTCCATATCTTTCATACCTTTTAAATAGAGTAGATTTTATTTATAATTTTTTTTTCAAAGACCCACGTTCTTAACATACTTGTCAAGTCATTTGTTATATTTGAATGGGTGAACGTCTAACCGGAACATGTCAATGAGGGCAATTTAAAAAGTGAAAAAGTAAAAAACATTTTATATCCTTCATTTCATACTTCTAATTTTTTTTTTTTTTTAACGACCCGTATTTTTACCAAACTTATCAAGTCATTTTTTATATTTGAATTAGAGTACATCTATTATATTTTTTTTATTTTTTTTAAAGACTCAAGGTCTTATCAAGTCATTTTATATATTTAAATAAGTGAGCATCTAATCAAAATTTGTGAGTGGGGGAAACTTAAAATATGAAAAAATAAAAACACTCTATTAATGTCTCGTTTGAAAACATATTATTTTAATAATTTTTTAATTTTTTACAAAAATATATACAGAAAAGTAAAGAGATTAATGTGACAATTTATAGTGATTTTTTAACTTTTTTAACTAAAATGTATAATTAACAAACGAAACTTAAATAGGGTAGATAGTTTGATAACACTTTAACATATTTTTTTAACTCCACCATTAAAGATGCTCTAAATTGGAGACTCTTTCTACAACCTCTATTACTTTAACACTGACTCTACCATTTTTTAAAAGAAAGAAGCGGAGAGTTCTAAATTATGAGTTATAAGAGGAGTTTTAATGGATGAGATTCATCATGTGATGTGATATGTGTGTTTATATTTTTATTTTTATTTTTATTTTTATTATTTTACTTATCACATCAGTAGAAGAGTTCTCTTTAAAACTTTACCATTAAAACTTTGTATCACTTTCTTTTTTTTAAATTGCAAATTCTCTTTAAAACTCTGACTGTAACATTATAATTTTTTAAACCCCACCATTAGAGATTTTCTAAATTGCAAATTCTCTATACAACTCTGACTCTACCATTACAATTTTTTTAACCCCACCATTAGGGATTCTCTAAATTGCAAATTTTCTGTACAACTCTGACTCTTACCATTACTTTTCACCAACCGAGAAAGACTTTCACAAAAACAATGTATATTTTATTAGGGTTAATTACATTAATAGTCTCTATAGTTTGGGACTTGTGTCACTTTAGTCTCTGACTTTTCAATTGTGACACATTTGACCTTGAATTTTGAATCTTGTTTCAAATAAGGACAATTGAAAACATTATTAGATTTTTCAAGGGTAAAATGGTCAATTTGATAAAATATAAACTAATTTGATAAAAATAAATGTCAAAAAAATATTTTTAATTTTTTTAAAATTATTTTTATCCACCAATGATAAAATTATGTAAAATTAATAAAAATTACATAATTAATTTTTTAAAATTAATTTTATATGATCATCGTCCAAACACATAATAAAAATTAATTTGGTAAAAAAAAAATAAACGTCTAAAAGATTTATCAATTTTACATAATTTTATTTTTTGTAGGTAGAAATAATTTTTAAAAATTCAAAAATATTTGTTTGACATTTATTTTTGTCAAATTAGTTTATATTTTATCAAATTGACAATTTTATCCTTGAAAAATCTAATTATATATTCAATTGTCCTTATTTGGAACAAGATTCAAAATTCAAGGTCAAATGTGTTACAATTGAAAAATCAGGGACCAAAGTGACACAAGCCCCAAACTATAGGGACTATTTGTGTAATTTGCCCATTTTATTAATACTAATAAAATAAAAAAACAAGAAAAACCAGACTTTCCCCTTTATCAGAAAAATCTCTCTCAATATATTTTTTCAACAATGATATATCTGTCTAAAATTAGAGTTTTAATTGAACTCTAGTAAAGTAGAAACTCAATAAAATAAAATAAAATAAAATAAAAAATAAAAATAAAAAAGATCAAAATATCACATCAAATAGACTCCACATACACATTAAAGCTCACAGATTAGAGCTCCAAAACATTTTTGATATTTTTTTTAAGTAAACTCTTCTAGAACTTTGAAAAACAGACTCTCTTTCTCTTATCTCTCCATTATACAAAAACAATCAGTGTGTTTAGTTTTAATTTTTTAAAAATTAAATTTTTTATTTTTGTATTTTTTATTTTTATCAAATATTTAAAAAAATTAAATTTTTTTTTTTTTAGATGCATCTTATTTAGATGTATCAAAAAAATAAAATATTTGTGACAAATATTTTAAAAAATTAATAAATATACAAAAATAAAAAATAAAATACTGAATTTTTATATTTTTTGTATTTTTGGTATTTCGTGAATTTTTTTTTAAAAAAAAATTCACGAAAATTATACTTTTTAAATGTATTTATGTTAAGTATGTGTAAAAATATTTCAGTGAAAAAAAAAAGTACGAAAAACAAAAAAATAATTTTATAAAAAGTAAATTCTGAAAACTAAAAGAAAAATTACCAATAAATCCTATGTGGCAGAAAGTTAAACCATTTAGTCATACAAGTTTTCTTATGCACCATTTAATCCCACTATCTACATCAACAACATCAACAACATCATCAAAACATTAGCTACATTAGCAACATTAACTGCACCAATCGAAAATATCAAATATTAACAAAACATCATCCAAAAATGAAAAATGTGAACATCATCAACATTAACAACATCATGATGCTCTTCAACGATGTTCAAATCAGATCGAATCAATACGAGCCCTAATCGACTCCCCAAGAGACAAATCCATGATTCTTCTTCTACCAAGACTCATGCTTGGCACAATGACCAACCACCCCTAAGACCTGCTCCGCCCGACGACTCATCGGAGCTTAATCGGAAACCTAATGAACCCAACGCCCATGGACAATCGTCTCACAGGGGGCTCACTGGCTATTAATTTGACCCTTCTGGGATCATTCCCCACGCTAAGGACAACTCCAGCGGTGACGATTTGAGATTCTGGCGAAGCCCGTTCTTCAACAACTTGAGCAATGGTGGAACTCCACCTTCTTCGACGATCCGAAGCTTTTGACGATACGTATGAGTTCCAATCGGCCAAAAGAGACGACAATGAAGACGACGACAATGAAGACGTCAATGGATGTAGTTGTTGCCGATTGTTGGATTCGAGTTTTTTGTTTCCATTCGGATTACAAGCTACGACCCTAAATCTTTTGAATTAGGGTTTCAATTTCTTTTGAAGAGTTATTTGTACTGTAGATCTTGACTATACGTACATAAATCTATTTGAGGATGTCACGATGCTTCCCTTACCCTCTGCCTGGGTATTCTGCGAAGCGAGACAGCAATGTGGCCTTGATCGAATCGATTAAGGTTTGTTGAGCACTTGGTTTTTGCTTTTATGCTCGACTGAACGTTGATTTGAATTGTGGTCGATTTTGAGATCTTCTTCTTTTTTTTTAATGTAAAATGTCCACATAGTTTCTGTTAAGAAGAATTGTTGTAAAGACGCTTACAAACATTTGTGTAGATGCATGTATGTAAAGAATCATGAATGGTGAAGATTCAAAGAATTAAAGAGAATTGATAATGTTTGATGAATAATAATGGTTGATGAATAATGTTTGATATTGATGAATAATGTTTAATGTTGAAGAATAATGTTTTATTTTGATGTTTAATCGTTATTTAAAAAATTGTTTAATCGTTATTTTGATATTGTTTTGATGATGATGGTGTGATGTTTGATGTTTGATGTTGTTTCGATGATGTTACTCATAAATCTGATGTTTGATGTTTGATGGATAATGTTTGATGTTTGATGTTTAATGGTCATTAACATTGGGATAGGACCTAACGGTTCATAAGAAAATTCATAGGACCAAATGGGTTACAAGATACAAATTTGGGATTTATTGGTGCATCTCTCAAAACTAAAATCATGCAAAGTGAATAATACTAGAGATTTAACAAAATTATTAAATTTTTTTTATTAAACACTCATATAGATGTGGGATTCACACTCATATAAAACTCACACCCATATATGTATTTAATAAAAAATATAATAATTTGATTAAAATCTCTAACATGTTTTCATACGAAATATCTTTCTTTCTTCCATTATCTTCTCTCTATACCCACCTCATTAAGGCCTCCACCTCTTCATCGACCCCGCTTGGTAGCTCGAAAACGGAGAGCCCGAATGGCTCGAATTCTTTTTTTTTTTTTATTGTTTTTCTTCTCCTTCACTCTTTCTCTTCTTCCTTCCCTGGGTTTGTTGACTTCTCTCTCCTTCATTCTTTCTGTCTCTCTCTTTCCTTCTTTCTCTTCTTCCTTCCCATCTTGAATCCAAAAATGTAAACCTGTACATCTTGAATCCACACAGCCCCCCCTTCTCTCTCTCTCTCTCTCTCTCTCTCTCTCCCCTCAAACCCACAATTAATTTCAAGCTTGAAAAAATCAAAGCTTGAAAAATAATCATATTAATTATTAATTGCGATTAGTTTAATAAACATCATCGTAGACCCATAAAAATCAGAGCTTGAGTAATTTTACATAATTTTAAACTAATAAACTGTAGACGTCCCCAAACGCGCCCCGGGAGGACGACTCCCGTTCCGGTTCGATATTGGGTCTACTACAGTTCAAAGGACTCAATTTTGTCACGGTTCTAAATCTGAACCAAAGAGTCCAACTCTGGCAAATCGTTTTGAAGAAAAACAGATTTTTGAAAAGAAGTGCCAAACATGGACTGCTTTGCCAGATTACAGAGTCGCCACCTAAATATTTTAAAATGGGAAATTTAGGAAACCCTGACTCGGTGCCAAAGGCCACGTGTCCGTCATTACCAAAGTGTCTTGGCTCAAGAGCTTGGGTACGATCGGGGAAGGTCAGCTATGAGCACCCTTCGCCCGATCAAGAAGCCTCTACTCTTAGTGATATCCGATTTCGAAAACATTACATGTTCTTATTCCGGTTATTAGCCTAGAATTACTATGTTATTCGCACAGCAAACAAGTATAGACCAAATCGCCTAAGTTTGAACAAAACACTATGTGTTTGTTTTGGAAAATGATTTGCTACTCATAAGTAGGCTAAAATGCAGGTTTTGCCACTCTCAAGCGGGCTTTAAAACTCACAGTTTTAATGCATTGTTCCAACCTAAGTAATTTGACCTCCATCCACAGGCATTCAAGCAGTTATATCACATAAGCACTTAGCCTCATGGTAGTCATGCTATTATGGCAACATTCACACGCATGTGATATGCTAAAGCATAAAAGCTCACCTAGTACTCCAAGCCGAAACAGAAGCTTATTAGAAATCCATGCATGGACCTAAGCATACTGAAATGTCTAATGCAACACATGCAAAGATGTAATCTAGGCAGGCTCGGCTATCCTAAACATGGCATGTGAAATGCTACAACTGTCACGTATTCAATTTGGAATTGAAAGTACGATGCAGTTTGTATGATGTACCGAGCCCAATGCATGTCAACAAATGCGTGGATGCACACATGCATTGCATAAGGTATGCTAATTTAAATATGCCCTAATCTACCATCATAAGCAGGCAAATGAAAGGGATAGAAAGAAGTGGGGATTGGAAGACATGCACCCACTCACACACACTTATTACAATTTTGCCCTCACTCGGAGGGACCGAATAATAATACAGAACCGAATAAATAACTAACTACTCTAGCTAATTAAATATTACAAATTAACTAAATTAATTAAATTAATTAATTAATCTAATTAAACAGTAATTCGCCTCGGGATGAGGGCCAAAAGCGTGGCCTTCGGGCGGCCGGCCTTAACAGTGCAAGTGTGCCTCTGTTTCCTCTGCTCTCCTCTTCAGAAAATTTCCAAAATCCCCGAAGCACCTCTCGGAGCCTTTGAGTACCACCGTCGGCAGAGCACCACCATTTGAAAGAGAGGCCACCGCATCGAATTCACTCATCGGTGCCGATTGATGCCAGTCGGCACAAAAAATTCTGCAGAACACGCCACTCACAAGAACAGAGGGAAACAACATGCAAGGCAATGCAATTCAAGCCATTTATGCACCAAACACTCCCTATCATGTTATTGACTCAAGGGGGCATGTGCCTCGGTTCCCGGACCACCAATCGCGCATTTTCATGCATGATGGCCCTAAGAACCAAGAATGCAACTTCACTTTCAAATGCATGCAAAACACATAGGCACAAAAGGGTGCTAAACCTCTATCAAACTCACTTCAAGAGGCTTGGCATGCATGTCAATGTGGTGCAATCCTAAGCATGTTATCTAGGATGCAAGATGGACAATGTGATACACTTATGCAAACATGCAAACAAGTACACAAGTCAAGCATGCAAACCACATAAGGGATGGACTTATACATGATCTAGGCAACTCAAATAGGCCTAAAGTCAGTGGCCAAGGAGCCTACAAAGGGAGACTAAACACACACACACACATGCACATGTTAAGGTACCAAACCCAAGGCATAAACAAGCAATATTCAAACACACTTAAAGAGACCAAACGTGGACTAAAAGCATGCATTAAAAAACTCTGAAATTCATGTTAAACATGATGCCAAATCATGGGATAAAGCATGCCAAATAAAGCATGCAAATGGTCTTAGGCTAAGGCAAGCCAATAGGACATTGAACTACACCTATGCAAGGCAATTATGGCATGCACTTAACAACTCAAAACAGATTTTAGCATGTCAAATTAGGCCCAAGGACCACTTAGATGGCATCTAAGGGACATGGAATCTAAGGCATGCAATAAGGCCTAAACATGGAGCATATAACACAAGCTTAAGAAGTCACGAAGGAGCATGCAAGGTAAGCATACAAGCACACCAAATGGACTGAAATAGCATGCTAGGTGATTCCAAACCATCAAAACAATGCAAACAAAGGCATGCTACACATCCAAACTCTTAAGGCCAACAAGCCAAATGCAAAGAGGCTATATTAAACATGCTAAGATTGACCAAAATACTTATGGACAGACCTAAAACATGGAAATATAAGCACAAAATCTTCACAAATGCAAGCCTAAAACATGTTAAAGACTAAGGCATACTACCTAGGCATGTTAGAGCATAAAAGGGCATTACAAGGCAACCATGCTAAGCATGCATAGGAGACCAAAACCAACTTAAAACCAAGTTAAAACATGGCATAATAAGCATGAAAAACAACTCAAACATGTTCAATACATACTCAAGCATGGTGCTCTCTCAAGAGGTAAAACTTGCCCTTTTCAAGGACATCAAGGAGAGGGGGTGGCCCTCCTTTCTAGGACTTTATGGCACCATCTCCTGCTGAAATCCCTCAAGATTTCAGTGGTGGAGGCCCAAACACACAAGTCCCAGATCTCTCCAAAATAGCACAAAAAGGGACCCTTTTCAAGGTCTAAAGGGGGTCAAACCTCCCCAAACCACAAAACACTCTTAATATACAATAAAGAGGGTCAAAAATCAGAACTTTTATGTGCCAAACACTAAGCCCAAAAACTGTTTTAAACTATGTAAAAACAAGGTACAAAAAAGGGGTAAAAACAGAGGATTAGATCCTTACCCTTGTAGCCTTCTTCAAAGATGGTGGTGTGATGGCTTCCTTTAGCTTCAAACCAGCCACAAATCTCAAGAACAACCTCTTGGAACCTCAGTAGCAAGGGGAAGGTGAAACACTAGGTGCTTGTGTGCAAAAGTGTGAACTAAAGCACCTAGTGTACTAAATAAGCAAGGAAAAGAGAGATAGAATAGATATATGATCTAACCTAAAACCAGAGCTTGGTTTCTCTCTAAAATGGCTGAAACCTCTCAAGAATTTCAACCCTTGAGCCAAGAGAAGAGTTCCTCTTATAGAACTTGTAAGACTTACAAGCTAAGCAAACAAGGCTCATCCCTCCATACACGTGTATGGAGGGAAATGGCACACTGTATGCGAAAATATCTCAGAAAGCAAGTGCACAGTGTCCGGCCGGCAAAAATGTCATTTTGACAAAATTGAGTGCCGACGGGCACAAAATAGTGCCGACCGGCACAATATAGTGCAGTGGCAACTTCTGACCCGGTGGCCTCTAGCCACCCGGTGGTGTGTGGGAATGCCTCACAAAGCATTCCTGCCCTCTAAGGCAAAACACAGTGTCGGTGCAAACCAGGACACAAAGCAGTCAAGTTCGGAGGTCACGAGGCAAGGCGCGAGCCGAGAACTCCGAACTCCAAACGAACACACATGGATGATCACCGAGTGTTCAAGCGGTGACGTCCGAGTCTTGAGGACGGTCAAAAATGGGGTGTCTCTGATTGCCCTCTTTGACAGAACTCGAAAGTCATAAGAATGACGGGAGTGAATGTCAAAGCCCAGAGACGACCCATTTTTGACAAGGCCGAAGGCTTGGACAAACATACAAAGCGCAAATGGTTGAACTCGCAAGCTGCCTACGTATCCCTTTTGGAATCAAACCAGCGTAGTTCAAGCACAGGCATACAAGCCGCAGATAAGGTATGCGCCCGAAGGCAGGGGCAAAATGCAAGACAATGCAATAAGCCGAGCATAACTTATGATCATGCAAAGGAAGCTGTAATGAAGCACGCATACAACAGTTATAAGCTAGCATACGCCAATCTACACTACAATGCAGAAAGGATGTAAGAGAATTATGCAATTCTCAAAACGTCTCACGCGGAGGATACAATACCTGTGCGGCTCGTCCGGTTGCACCGGCCTCAAATGAACCGTACATACAATATCGTGCCTGTAAAGAAAGCAAACTTAACAGGTACAATATTGTTAGCAATATGCATGTCATGCAAAATGAATGCAAGATGATATGCAATATGTACAAAACAATGTATGAATAACGTAAATGAAAATGCAATGCAACTGAAACTATATGCAAGGCAAACTACATGCAGGGCAATTGAATCAT
Organism: Camellia lanceoleosa; assembly: GCA_025200525.1. Taxonomy (NCBI): domain Eukaryota; kingdom Viridiplantae; phylum Streptophyta; class Magnoliopsida; order Ericales; family Theaceae; genus Camellia; species Camellia lanceoleosa. Next base: position 96,404,358 of record CM045772.1, on the reverse strand, counting down.
GATTCAAACGGAATGGTTGAAACCGCACAAATGTCAAATAGATTGATGGAGGTGACAAGTCCGTCTCCCATAGAACGATGTCTGATCTATGAGTACTTCCCACGGACACAAGAACAAGTATTGGGTGGAATGACATAAGTGGGGAAACGACCCGCTGGGGAGAATAATGATCCTAATCGGACGCAATGACTACACTACAATGTCATGGAAATGGATACAATGGATATGTAGCGGGCCAAACCGTATTTTGCCTAGGAAAGGCATGTACACATACAAGCCGTATCTAACGAAGCGGTGCCGCTACCCTCAAGGCTCGGACACAAAAGCTCGACAACTGTGTTTCGACACGAAAAATATGGGCACATACCAGACCAAGCTTAACAAGGAAAGGTGCAAGCCATAGATGGAGGTGATGCAATGGATGCATGCAAGCTACAATGCAATGGATATGGATACAATGGATACGGCACGCGGGCCAAACCGTATTTTGCCTAGGAAAGGCATGTACGCATACAAACCGTATCTAACACAGAAGCGGTGCCACTACCCTCAAGGCTCGGACACAAAAGCTCGACAACTGTGTTTCGACACAAAAAATATGGGCACATACCAGACCAAGCTCGACAAGGAAAGGTGCAAGCCATAGATGGAGGTGATGCAATGGATGCATGCAAGCTACAATGCAATGGATATGGATACAATGGATATGGCACGTGGGCCAAACCGTATTTTGCCTAGGAAAGGCATGTACGCATACAAACCGTATCTAACACAGAAGTGATGCCGCTACCCTCAAGGCTTGGACACAAAAGCTTGACAACTGTGTTTCGACACAAAAAATATGGGCACATACCAGACCAAGCTCGACAAGGAAAGGTGCAAGCCATAGATGGAGGTGATGCAATGGATGCATGCAAGCTACAATGCAATATTCATTGGATGTTTTATAGAAAATGCATGACATATACACTATATTACAATGAAATGCAGGACATATGCATGGGTTTTTTCTTTTTTTTTTTTGAAATGCATGACATATGCAGTATTTACATGATGCATGACGATGCACGATGATGCAATGGCTACGATTGCAGCTTTCCCTATCTTACCAACAAGGCGATATACTAGGTCGGTTCAGTATCCAGAATTGAGGCGTAAACACCCCGCCTCAACCTATGGGGCTTCCATACAGATTTCAAGCCGAGGGTACACCCCCTGGGTATTTAAACCAGACTTTAGTCTCGGAAATTCCGAACCTTTGCGTTCTAGGCATAAGCCGTTTAAACTCTAGTTTTCACCGCCCCAGTTGGTCTTCTAGGAACTTACCGCAAACCCAGACAGGTGGCTTTACGGACCACGAAAGTCGTTGACACGACAAACACCGAAGGAATTGCACCTTCAAAGGATTTAAGGTCTCCTAGACCGTGCGTGTTTAAGGTCTCGCCAGACCAGGGGGCAATGATTACACAACACTCTAAGTGAGTGTGATGCGAATGAAACACGCATGCGGATGCAAATGGGGCAAACGAGACGCGCGTGCAAGGAGGTGCGCGTGCCTCAAAGGATGGAAAATGAAGTACAATGGGGTACACGTGCCTCGAGACGCGATGAAATGCAAAATGAGGCACACATACCTCATTCGATGGAAAATGAAATGCAAAACGAGGTACACGTACCTCAAGATGCAATGAAATGCAAAATGAGGCACACATACCTCATCTGATGGAAAATGGAATGCAAAACGAGGCACACGTACCTCGAGATGCAATGAAATGCAAAATGAGGCACACATACCTCATTTGATGGAAAATGGAATGCAAAACGAGGCACACGTACCTCGAGATGCAATGAAATGCAAAATGAGACACACATACCTCGAGATGCAATGAAATGCAAATCCCAAGGATGTGCAAGATGGCGATACAATCGCCCGGACAATGTGATGGATGCATGCAACGCTGCAGGTAACTTTTGAATCTTGTAAAGACAAAAAGGATACAAAGGATACAATCTTCGCTGAATTTGAGCGTCACGCCTGATAGAGCGGTCAGAAGTCAAAAGAAGGCCGGTTGAGCATGGGGATGCATTTTCTTGTACTTTATTGATCTATGGAGACCCAAGACCCTCATCTTGCCTAAAACATCCTTTGGAGCACCACCATTTGGGTGGGGTGGTCACCGGCTGCCAGGCTACCTAAACTCATCCATCGGCACAAAAAGTGCCGGCCGTGAAAAATGCTGATCGAGGCGGTTTTGCCAATTTGCCTGGTGTTATAAAATAGGGCACCTAAACCCTATTTTCTTACTTCCACACTGCCGAAAACTCCTCCTCCTCTCTCTCTAGAGTGTTTTCCTTTCGATTTTTCGCCGATTTCTCCGCGTTTCACGCCCATTTTCTCGTCGGATTCGCGATATTCTTGCGTTTGGACATTTCGACCGAACAAAACTTCGTTTGATTGCACTTTTCGCCATTTCCGCCTTTTCGGGACTTGTTCCCTTGATATTCTCTACATTTCCGTGCATTTTCCTCTTGGCCTTCCGGCCATTTAAAACCCTCTCGGGGTTGACTTCGATTGACTTTTCACATTCGGCCCATTTTTCTTCTTAGGCTATTTTTCTCATCTCCAATGCTATGGCGATGATATTCCACACGTCGGGACTCCCGGACCACGAGATGGATCCGGGTCGAGCTCCGCCAGCGAGCGGCGTCCCTTCGACGGCGACCTACCGGAGCCATCCGTGCTTCGCCAGACGGACTCGCCACTTCAGCGGCCGGCAGGCTTTGGACGGAGCTTCTGGCTGCGTGAGCGGCCACTCATTTGTCCTTTGGCGCCTCAGGGTAACACCCTTATCTTTGCTTTATTTTACGTAATGTAGGATTTCACATCAGCCATAGTAGCTAAGAACCCATTATCTGTTTAGTTACGATGTCTTGTATTGTAGTTGATTGTAGACAAACTCATAGCGACATCTGTTTAGGACCGACGCACATGCACACACACTGCACTAGTATGAATCACCCAAACACACGGCACACATTGCACTGCCAATTCGCCGACACCCGGTGCTTATTTGAATCTGAAAACTCGCACGCATGCTAGATTTGCACAAAACTACACCAACACGCGGACACATCACACGTTGTAGTTCACTGAAACATACCGAGACCTGGCTTCTATTTGAACTTTGAAAAACACGCACACATGCTGTTTACACTGATCCTCATAGGAGCACTGACATATCACAGGCCGTAGCCCACCCGCTGGTACACTGAAACCCGATATCTGCTTGAATCTGAAAAATGTGCACACATGCACCAAGTTTACACTGGAGCATCTAAAACACACTGTCGCATCACGCACTTGTAGTTTACTGTAAGCACACCGGTACCCGGTTTCTGTTTGAATTTTAAAAATCTGCACGCATACTAGATTTGTACCGACTGCATATCTTCATATGGCTTTGCAATTTCTTGACTACAGGGAGACTCCCATACTCTCCGCGGGTATGGGAACGTCACCGCTTCGCGATTAATGCCTTGTTGCTGCGCCGTTAACGCATTGTAGATCGGGCGGCTTTGGCACCTTCTGCGAGGGACTCTCGGGCTCTGCTTGCAGACCTCTTCTTGTCATACTGGCGAAGGTGGTGGGACACCACCGATTCATTTCACTTATCGGCGGGGGACATAGCGATGACCCTTACGACTTCTCGATGCTCACGGCATCGGGGTGGTGATCCGATCCCCGATCTGAACATGGATGAGTAGATTCTCGCTCGATTCACTTGCTTTCGGCGGCGCCGCCACTTGCTCGTCGAGGTTCGTCCGCTACTTCTCTGGTTCGAGGTGCGATTCAGTGCGGCCGTCTTTGGTGGGCAGACTCGATGACCAGAGGCGGCCGAGAGATATGCCGCCGCTTCCTCATGTTCTTCTTTGGGGACCACCATTTGCCGGCCAAGGCGAACATAGTGCCCCTCTGCTTTCGGCGCTTTGGTGGGCGTCGAAAGGATTGTCGGTATATATGGTAGAGGCGGCTTTAGCCACCCTTTACGGTTATATGAGCTCGGTCTCTCGTGGCGGTGGGCCAATTGCTAGGAGGCCTCTTGGCGAGCACAGAATCGTCTTCTCCTCTGCTTTACATTTACGCTCTATACTTTACGTATGCACTGCTTGCCTTGTAGTCGTATCTTGTACACTGCAGCACACACATACTCCGCTTTACCTTGCTGCACTTGTTATTGTACACTCTGCACAACACAATACACAACACACGGCTCGTTATTTACGCTTTATTACGCATCTGCTTGACACGATAGTCATCTTGACGTCATTTTGCATTGTGGGTGTCGCCTACTTCCCCAAACTAGAGCAGTCTTGGGGCGGAGACCCTCTGGTCGTCCCTTCTCTCGCCGTTCTGACAGGCGTCTTGCCCGGAAGGCCGGGACACTGGCTTTAGCTTCGCCGTTTCTTGACACCATCACCCCACCGAGGTATGTTTTACTTACAGATCCGTTTAAGCCGCTTTCAAGCGTACATTTCTATATCGATGATAATCAAGCGTATTTCATTTGGTCACTGGCGGTAGTGGGCTCCACTACCGTGGTGATCTGAGATCGGTATCTTGCGGCGATCGAGACCTCGCGTTACGGATTTTCTTTGGAGGGCGATGCAGCCGGACTGCACTGGTGGCGTTTCATATGCGAGACCTAGGGTTGCCGGAAGCGAATAGTTCGATCCTTCCTCGGCGCGCATGAGGCGAAATCTGACTTCCAGCAGATGGAGGACTACACCCTTGGCGTGGGCGTGAAGATCTTGAAACAAGGCGAGGCGACTACTCGAAATCGTCCGGACCTTCTTGATCGGCCTTTGGCGAGGGCTCCGGTGATCAATGAGACTGCGGCGCCAGCCGGGCGAGGCGGGAGGCGAGTGGGGTCGTCCTGAAGGCTCGAGCTCATGGCGGAGAGTCTGAGAGGGCGAGGGCGGGTGGCCGCTGCCTACCATGTTGACTTATAGGGGCGAGTGGGAGACCTAGATCCTTTGCTCCTCCCATTTGGTCATGAGTTGGTGGTATTCTGACTTGCCTCCGGTATGTATTACTTTATTTCTGCATCTTGCATTGTTATTTCATCTCAGTCCATTCAGATATCCTGCAGAATACTGATGTATTTAATACTTTGCGAGCTTCCTCGAGTATACCCGTCGATCTGTGGGTGAATGCCTCCTGATGGGGATCTTTGCGGCGGACTCTCGGCGCTTTGGCCGTCTGACTGCCGGTATGTTCTCACGACCACGATCTCAAATCATACTCTGTTTCGCTGTCTGTTACCTTGCACAAAATCGATAAGCGCTCACGGCTTTCATACCTTTGTACTCATACTGCTGCATCTTGCCGATTCCTTGTTCTGACATTCACTGCTTGTACTCATACTGCTGCATTACGTACTAATAAAGCGCTCACGGCATTCACACTGCTGCCTTGCGCATTACGTGCTAATAAGCGCTCACGGCATTCACACTTGTACTCATACTCGCCTGCGCATTACTGTCTTGATAAAGCGCTCACGGTTTTTCGATGTGTTTGTTCTTTGTATTTTGACCTCCTTTCCGATCCCTCCGATGGGTGGCGGCTGCTCATTGGGCCTCCCCTCTCTACTCGGGATGGCGGGATATTCCCTCGCACTAGAGGGGCGTGGTCACGTGGGGAAGCGACTCACGAGCTCGATTCGAGGAGATGGTAAGTCGGGCGGGGCGAGTCATTGCGGAGGAGGCGGGGATAGCTTCGGGCTCGGGCTCCGGCTGATGGCAGCTCAAGCGATGCTCCTGTGCTTTTGCCCAGGAAGAGGGCAAGGACTGATCCTCAGGCATGAGGCCTGCTGCTGATGATGATGATTTTGCTGCTTCTTTTCTTTATTTCTTTTCTTGTACTTTTCTCTTTTTGGTAGATAGAGTACTATGTACTGCCGCAGGCAGGTTTTTGCTTTTCTCAAACTATGTATTCGAAAAAGATGATATGAAACGAACTTTTGTTTGAAAAGAATGTTACATTTGTATATATATGCATATTTCATACTTCACACTGCATTGCATCATATTACACCTCAAATGTAAATGACATTAATCTGTTGTCTGACAATTGAACACTTGCACTGTAATAATCAAATAACCAACCAACTAAACAGCAAAACAGCTCATACAAACCACTGCTCAATCCGAACATACAGCCCATACTCTGCTGAGGACTAATCTGCTGGGGATTGATCTGCATTTAGCCCATAACTTCGATATTCGGTTCATTACGCACGGCAAACTACGAGCAGATAGCCCAATCGATGAGACAGATCACAAAGGCGACACGATTGCGGTTGAAACACACTCGGATGTCCCAAATTTTCCCTTTCCTTCTCTTGCTTTGCGGATGTAGAGAATGGCACGGCATTACGAGCCTGAGACAATTTTGAGGTAAAGAGGTTTTTAACACGGGTATCGAGCCTACAACTGGACACCGGGAGAACTCAATCTGAAAGTAAAAGGCACACGACCTAAACACAACAAGACACACTCGGAAAAGACTCAAAACTAAGTTGAGACTAACAAACCAAAAGACACGACAGGGCGTGTTTGAAAACAAAAAGATCTTGAGGAGCCAATTCTTAGGCGGGGTTTCCCACCCTCTCGATTTGTGATTCTCGCATCACTCGGCCCTCGAGCTCGGTTTTCTCACAAGACCTTCTTCTCACTTTTCTCTCGGCTTACACCTCTCTATTCTTTATTCTCTCATTTTCCATCCCTCCCCGAGTGGTTGATAGATGAATAGGAAGCGGATTCATGCCGTCTGACTAGCTCGCGGCTATTCCTACAGTAGATAAAGCGCCTTTACGGCAAATGCGTCTTGACGGTGGGGGAAGACAGGATACTGGCTCAAGCTGTGCCCTGGTTCATTACTCGACCATTCTTTGTTTTGTTTTTGTTTTTAAAGCAGTTTTGATCAAAATGAACGCCAGATTAAGCGTGCTTGGGCAATTTTGATTTGAAAATCATGCAAGTCGGGTTGCAAGCGAAAGTTTTCCTTTTGGGTCCAAACATGGTCCAATTTTGGAGAATGAAATAGTTTTAGAAACTAGCCAACCTCGGTAAAATTTTCAAAAACTATTTTTGCATACGATCGATCATAGCGAGCACGGAACTCACCATCGAGATGCACAACCTCGGATCGGAGGCAATTTGGAAAATTGCCCTGGCTCAAGGGGAGAGGAAGAACAGCGGAAAGTTGCCCCTAGTTTGGATGACGACTGAGGGCAACTTTGGCAATAGATGGCAACGAAAAGTTGCCCCTTGTTTGGATGATGCCGCGGCATGCCTATTGATAATTGAGCTCGACCGGGCTCTCAGGCACGGAGAGGACGAAGACAGCCACAAACAATATATGGACACAGTCGCCTTGAAAGCGTTGGTGACTGGGTTCCAGAAGGAAGTTGATCACGCAGCTCCAATTGTTGCAACCGAGACATCGGATTCGGAGGAAGCATAGGTAATCAAAACCATTACATGGACTGAGATGCTATGGAAGCGTTGAGGGCTGGACTTTAGGATGAAGTTGCCTACGTATCCCAAAGATGGGAATCAAGCCTTACGTAGTTCGGGGTAAGGTACTCTCGGGTATTTTAACCTTCACTATTTTCAGGCTCTTACTTTTGCCAAGGCGCCTGTTGCAGGTTTTCAACCTTGCGAGCTTTGTTTTTCTTTCTTTTCTCTTTTTCTATTCTTTTCATTCCTTTTTCTTCTTCTTTTTTGCATTTTTCTTTTCTTTTCTTTTTTTGCATTTTTTTTTGTATCTTTGCATTTTTTCTTTTTGCATTTTGGTATATATATTTTTCTTGTCTCACTCTAACTTTTGCAGGTCGCCCTTTCGGGTTTTCGGCCCAGCGAGCCTCAAAGGGTAAAAGTATAACAAATCCATGTTAAATGGTTTTGAGATTGAAGCCTCCCCTTTTCCGGGAGAATGACTGTTGCAGTGCTTTGTAGGAGATTCCATCATGGTTGCTTTGCAAACTTCTTTTGGTGAAATCTAATCTTTTGCTCCGATTACGGTGCCTCTTGATCGAGTTTGCTTAGTCGGCCTCCTGAGACCTTGCATTGATAGCCAACCATCGAACACTCTGGATGCTGGTCCATGGTTTGGAAAGGAGGGGTCGAGCCTTGAGGCTGAGAGCGATCCTAAGCTGCGCAATCTCAAGAGCGATTCCACACAGGTCTTTGCAAGACCGCACAAAACATTTGTTTTTGAAAGTTTTTAAGCGACAAATCGCTCGTATTGAAGATAGTCTTGAACGATCTGGATCGAGGCTAGGGTCCTTCTCGATTACTCATGACAAGGATGATTTCATTCATTAAAAGTTTAGCACGCCTCTCTTTCTTTCAAAATGATCAAAACTTTGTAAAACAGAAATTTCTTCCTCTTCGTTTTCCTTGATGCTTAAAAGGTTTGAAAAACTTAAGTCAAAGCAATAATTTTTAAGGCACAAAAGAGCAGGCGGAATGTGTTGTCACCACATTCGAATTCTCTGGCACAACTAGCCCAATACAATCAATAAACATGGAAACGCGGTAGCCACGGCTGTTTCATTCAGATTTCCCCGGGTGTAAACTGGCTCCACAATGAGAGGGACCCAAAAAGCAAAAAAAGTAATTACAAAGCGGTGCTTGAGGCAACAACCCGAAGTCACTGGTATTCTTATACAAAGAGGGGTGACTCATTACAATTAGACGGACCCTTAAACAAAAGGGTGACTCAAAACAATGAGGCAGACTCAAGACAAAACAAAAATGACTCGACACCCAAGTCGAGAATGTGCAAGGCCAAGATTCACGGATGCCCAAAAATGTGTGCCAAATGCCATATCCAAAAATGTACCAAACCACGGCCTGAGGCGATTCACCTTCAACACAAACTCGCGGTATTTGTATCTTCAAAATCCAACAAGCGAGTGGTAGCGGACTTTGCGAAGTGGGAGGAGGATAACCGTTATCAATCAAATCTTGCACCTCGTGCGAAAGGCGGAAACAATTATCGATGGCATGGCGATCTGTTGATAATACGCCGAAGACATGGAAGCATCATGGGTATCGGGGAGATTCTTGGGGCGGCAGCGGCTCGGGGGCTTAAGGTGTCCCCTTCGGCAAGGATCTGCAATGCCTTGGACAATGGCATATAGAGAGCATGAAAGACCTGCGCCTCGATTTGGTACTTTGGAGCACTCTTGCTAGATGCACTAAAGCGGATCGTGGTGCGGCCTTGGATTTTTGATCCCTTCCGAATGCAAGGTTTGAAGGGGGAAGAACTGTTTTGGCATGACGGGGCCTATCCCGATTCTCTGATTGACCGGAATTGCCCTCAGGCGGAGTGGGGAAAACGTCCTCCACAACTTTGGACATAACTGCGGATATCTGTTGTTTGTTCATTCCTCGACTTTCAAAGCCTCTCGCCCATAGAGTTGTTCAATAAATTAACCTCGGCCTTCATCTTACCTCTCTCGGCCTCAGCTTGATCGAGAGCTTGGTTTAATGCATCGTTGCCATAGTTGGAGGCCATTTCCGGTTGGCTGAGTTCGATGACAATTCGACCCAACAATGAGGGCTCTTGGGTCTGAAACTTAGGCATAGGGTCATTTGGTGGTGGCGACATTCCATAGGCGAGATCATCAGAGACCTTTGGAGATCACCTATCATCCCCATTAGTTCGAAAGTAGTAGGCTCACGAGCACATGCGATTGAGGAGCCCAAATTGGATGTGCGGCGAAGCGACCTAGGCGGATGCGTTATCTTGGCAGCGATTTCATCTGTGGGGTGACTTCACGACTCAACGCGTCGTCATGACCACAATTTCTTACGAGTTCTGCGTCATGTTGATCCTACCTCGGCAAGGAAGACACTAGTGATCAAACCCGAGTCCTGGCGAAAGCAGAAAACAAGCGACATTTGATTTCAAGCGAGATCAAATCTGGTGTGGCCAGGACAAGCTGCGCTCTACTCTGAACATTATTCCCGAGTCACTATCAAAAGCGAGCGATACCCATGAACCACGGCTAATTCTCAACAACAACGTCTGGGGTGCCCTCGGGCGGATACCCAAATCTTGCAACCTGATATGTTTGTTCCTGTGAGATACACTCTAAAAGCACATAGCGGGTAAAAGAGAGCCAATGCACCCCTATGTTGGGGTAGGGTTTCTGTCCTATTTTGTCGAGAACTAAGGTTTCACTATGCCTTGCGGTTTCAAACAACTTAGCATCGGGTAAGCAACTTTGTCCTAGTTTGGAATGGTCACTATGGATTCGAATATGCACTAGGTCGAATGGTCAAAAAAGGGTGCCGGTAAAACAGGGTTTGTGTTCCCATCTTGGCGAGCATGCAACGGTCGACCTTATGGACATGCCTTGACAAGACAAGCCTCCGACAAACGCTCGAGGAATAGCGGATGGCCAACACGGTGTCCTAGGCGCACCAATGCACATGCAACGCAAAGAAACACATAAGTGTAGTCAAAACACGATCTCACGAGTTCCAGTCAAGCTCTCTAAAATCCCGGTGAGTCACGAAGCGTAGCGTCCGACAGCGCCCGGGAGGACGACTCCCGTTCCGGTTCGATATTGGGTCTACTACAGTTCAAAGGACTCAATTTTGTCACGGTTCTAAATCTGAACCAAAGAGTCCAACTCTGGCAAATCGTTTTGAAGAAAAACAGATTTTTGAAAAGAAGTGCCAAACATGGACTGCTTTGCCAGATTACAGAGTCGCCACCTAAATATTTTAAAATGGGAAATTTAGGAAACCCTGACTCGGTGCCAAAGGCCAGGTGTCTGTCATTACCAAAGTGTCTTGGCTCAGGAGCTTGGGTACGATCGGGGAAGGTCAGCTATGAGCACCCCCTTTCGCCCGGTCCGAAGACCGGCCTCTACTAACCGTGATATCCGATTTCGAAAACATTACATGTTCTTATTCCGGTTATTAGCCTATAATTACTATGTTATGCGCACAGCAAACAAGTATAGACCAAATCGCCTAAGTTGGAACAAAACACTATGTGTTTGTTTTGGAAAATGATTTGCTACTCATAAGTAGGCTAAAATGCAGGTTTTGCCACTCTCAAGCGGGCTTTAAAACTCACAGTTTTAATGCATTGTTCCAACCTAAGTAATTTGACCTTCATCCACAGGCATTCAAGCAGTTATATCACATAAGCACTTAGCCTCATGGTAGTCATGCTATTATGGCAACATTCACACGCATGTGATATGCTAAAGCATAAAAGCTCACCTAGTACTCCAAGCCGAAACAGAAGCTTATTAGAAATCCATGCATGGACCTAAGCATACTGAAATGTCTGATGCGTCACATGCAAAGATGTGATCTAGGCTGGCTCGGCTATCCTAAGCATGGCATGTGAAATGCTACAACTATCACGTATTCAATTTGGAGTTCAAAGTGCGGTGCAGTTTGTATGATGTACCGAGCCCGATGCATGTCAACAAATGCGTGGATGCACACATGCATTGCATAAGGTATGCTAATTTAAATATGCCCTAATCTACCATCATAAGCAGGTAAATGAAAGGGATAGAAAGAAGTGGGGATTGGAAGACATGCACCCACTCACACACACTTATTACAATTTTGCCCTCACTCGGAGGGACCGAATAATAATACAGAACCGAATAAATAACTAACTACTCTAGCTAATTAAATATTACAAATTAACTAAATTAATTAAATTAATTAATTAATCTAATTAAACAGTAAATCGCCTCGGGATGAGGGCCAAAAGCAGCGCGCGCTCGGGACTGGCTCGGAACCGCACTGCCGTGCAAGTGTGCCTCTGTTTCCTCTGCTCTCCTCTTCAGAAAATTTCCAAAATCCCCGAAGCACCTCTCAGGGCACTGGGGAGTACCACCATTGAGGCGAGCACCACCGGTGAAGGAGGAGGCCACCGCAGAATTCACTCATCGGTGCCGATTGTGCCGGTCGGCACTAAATTCTGCAGAACACCGCCACTCACGTGTGAGAGGAAACAACATGCAAGGCAATGCAATTCAAGCCATTTATGCACCAAACACACTCCCTATCATGTTATTGACTCAAGGGGCATGTGCCTCGGTTCGGACCACCAATCGCATTTTCATGCATGATGGCCCTAAGAACCAAGAATGCAACTTCACTTTCAAATGCATGCAAAACACATAGGCACAAAAGGGTGCTAAACCTCTATCAAACTCACTTCAACAGGCTTGGCATGCATGTCAATGCGGTGCAATCCTATGCATGTTATCTAGGATGCAAGATGGACAATGTGATACACTTATGCAAACATGCAAACAAGTACACAAGTCAAGCATGCAAACCACATGAGGGATGGACTTATACATGATCTAGGCAACTCAAATAGGCCTAAAGTCAGTGGCCAAGGAGCCTACAAAGGGAGACTAAACACACACACACACATGCACATGTTAAGGTACCAAACCCAAGGCATAAACAAGCAATATTCAAACACACTTAAAGAGACCAAACGTGGACTAAAAGCATGCATTAAAAAACTCTGAAATTCATGTTAAACATGATGCCAAATCATGGGATAAAGCATGCCAAATAAAGCATGCAAATGGTCTTAGGCTAAGGCAAGCCAATAGGACATTGAACTACACCTATGCAAGGCAACTATGGCATGCACTTAACAACTCAAAACAGATTTTTAGCATGTCAAATTAGGCCCAAAGGACCACTTAGATGGCATCTAAGGGACATGGAATCTAAGGCATGCAATAAGGCCTAAACATGGAGCATATAACACAAGCTTAAGAAGTCACGAAGAAGCATGCAAGGTAAGCATACAAGCACACCAAATGGACTGAAATAGCATGCTAGGTGATTCCAAACCATCAAAACAATGCAAACAAAGGCATGCTACACATCCAAACTCTTAAGGCCAACAAGCCAAATGCAAAGGGGCTATATTAAACATGCTAAGATTGACCAAAATACTTATGGACAGACCTAAAACATGGAAATATAAGCACAAAATCTTCACAAATGCAAGCCTAAAACATGTTAAAGACTAAGGCATACTACCTAGGCATGTTAGAGCATAAAAGGGCATTACAAGGCAACCATGCTAAGCATGCATAGGAGACCAAAACCAACTTAAAACCAAGTTAAAACATGGCATAATAAGCATGAAAAACAACTCAAACATGTTCAATACATACTCAAGCATGGTGCTCTCTCAAGAGGTAAAACTTGCCCTTTTCAAGGACATCAAGTAGATGGGGTGGCCCTCCCCTTTCTAGGACTTTATGGCACCATCTCCACCACTGAAATCCCTCAAGATTTCAGTGGTGGAAAACACACATGTCCCGGATCTCTCCAAAATAGCACAAAAAGGGACCCTTTTCAAGGTCTAAAGGGGGTCAAACCTCCCCAAACCACAAAACACTCTTAATATACAATAAAGAGGGTCAAAAATCAGAACTTTTATGTGCCAAACACTAAGCCCAAAAACTGTTTTAAACTATGTAAAAACAAGGTACAAAAAAGGGGGAAAAAAAGAGGGTGAGATCCTTACCCTTGAAGCCTTCTTCAAACATGGTGGTGTGATGGCTTCCTTTAGCTTCAAACCAGCCACAAACCTCAAGAACAACCTCTTGGAACCTCAGTAGCAAGGGGAAGGTGAAACTCTAGGTGCTTGTGTGTAATAGTGTGATCTAAAGCTCCTAGTGTACTAACTATGCAAGGAAAAGAGTGATAGAATAGATATATGATCTAACCTAAAACCAGAGCTTGGTTTCTCTCTAAAATGGCTGAAACCTCTCAAGAATTTCAACCCTTGAGCCAAGAGAAGAGAGTTCCTCTTATAGAACTTGTAAGACTTACAAGCTAAGCAAACAAGGGCTCATCCCTCCAGCTGTCTGAAAATATCTCAGAAAGCAAGTGCACAGTGTCCGGCCGGCAAAAAATGTCATTTTGACAAAATTGAGTGCCGACCGGCACAAAATAGTGCCGACCGGCACAATATAGTGCCGGTGGCAACTACAGCCAGCCGGTGGCCTCTAGCCACAGCCGGTGGTGTGTGGGAATGCCTCACAAAGCATTCCCTGCCCCTCTAAGGCAAAACACAGGTGTCTGGTGCAAAACCGGACACAAAACGGTCAAGTTCGGAGGTCCTGAGGCAAGGCGCGCGAGCCGAGAACTCCGGGAACTCCAAACGAACACACACATGGATGATCACCGAGTGTTCAAACGGTGACGTCCGAGTCTTGAGGACGGTCAAAAATGGGGTGTCTACACAAACCAGCTTGAAAAAATCACAAAAAATAAAATAAAATAAAAATCCAAACAAATCAAAACAACCACAGTCGAAGACCCGTAGCCGAAGATCAAGCTTCGCCCTCTCCGTCCATGGCGGATAAGCTTTGGCCTCTCCGTCCATGGCGGATCATGCTTCGGCCGATCAAGCTTTGGCCTCTCCTCTCTTCCTCCTTCTCTTCCTCTCTTCCTCCTCTCTTTCTCTCACCTCTCTGTTTCTCTCTTACCTATCTCTTTCTCACAAACCAGTTCAACAAAGAAGGAAAAAGAAAAAAAAAATAGTGTCAAAACGACGTTGTTTCGACACTCGGGGCATTCGAACCGCTCGACTTTCGAGCTATCACGCATTTCTCACCACTTCATTCACTATCACCTCTTGCTTCGATCTTCCTCCAAAGAAACTCCTTTTCTCTTCCTTGCGAAAACATGATGGTGGCGTTACAGCTACAATGGCAGTGGCGTTGAACAATGGCTAGTCGATTAGTCCATTTTGTGTAATATTGTGTGTTTCTTTGGACATAAATTATTGTAAATAATGTATTTTAATATATATTATATAATTTTATATGTTATTATAATAATAAAAAGTAAAATTAAAAAAAGAAAAAGAGAAAAGTGGTATCTGCCACTCACCCACTCAAGTTTGTCTTGGCCGGTCTTCAGTTGGGCTAGTTAATTAGGTGGTCCAATTCGGCCCATTATAAGTTCATTTTAAATTCGTCTTGACGATCTAAATTGTTAATATGTACGTCTCGTTGAGTACTTTATTTCTACAAAAAAAATCACATTGATTGCATATCAATAGCCACTTGATCATATCACATTTGTGTGAATAATTTATTTTTAAAATCATAACTACTGTTGACACAAATTTTATCCAATCAAATGATTATCGATATCTAATTAACGTGATTTTTAATAGGGATGAAGTGCTCGACTATATCTATACATTAAATGATTCGAATTATCGATATGTACTCCGTGATGAGCCCACGAAGACCTAACAATATGCTCCAGTCTGATTTCAGACTGAAGAGAAGCTACTGCCAATATATATATACTAGTTTAGCATAAAAGTAAAACAAAATAAAAGTAAATTTTTTTTTTTAACATTAAAAAAAATGCTTTGAGGTGTCATTACTGTATCTATGGGCCTACATTTTGGAATAATCAGTTATCGACTTGATTTGACCCAACTCATAGGAAGAGACTTACTATTGATGCACCAATGGAGCTCAACCACACACCACAGACGAGCCTAGATTTCAAGGGAAGTACAGGACGAGGTCTCTGCCGAGAGCTAGTTGCGAAACAGCAGATTTTGCCCTCCAAATTCGAAGTCACGCCTACAAAGAGGGTTATCGTTTTCACTAAAAACCACCACAGGTATAAAAGTAGTTTAAGGTATGCAAATTGCACAAGTTATAATTCAATATATAACTGTAAGTTGTTAGTAGATAATTAATTAACACAGGATTTTCAAAAATACTGTGAACATATATAAAAGTTTTGATTTCATGAAGCAAGAGTCACATGATATAAACTTACCCAAAAAAAGAGTCACATGATATAGGATTCGTTTGGCTATTTCAGTTGGGATTAAAAAAGTACAAAAAATAAAAGGAAAAATTATTTATAAGTCCTATTAGGAGAACTTATTTAATGTAAAGTCCTGTGTAGTTTCTTAAAAAGTTTCAAGTCCTATTTAGATTAGAAGGTGTTCCACAAGGTCCTATGAATTGTGAGTAAATGGTTTTAGTGTACTATTATACCCTTTATATGTTTTCATATTATAGGTTATTCTATCATTCAATCTATTAAGTTTTTGAAGACTTTTAGGAAAGTGGATTGTGTAGGCTTCGTCCGTGGGAGTGAATGTCGCATCGATCGCGGATTATGGTGGATTTTGAAAATGTTGTTGGTTTGGATGTAGATATGGGTGATGCTGTCGTCAAGGTTAGGGGTTGTGTTGTTTTCTTTTGCTGATTTGGACTCCAAGTGTTTGAGGAAAGGAGATAAGGTTTTTTGCTTCTACAATTGGTGATTGTTGTTGTTGTTGTGTGTTTGCCGATTGTTCTTTTTTCAATGGCATATTATCTGATATGGCTTTCACAATCTGTTACAGCTATCCAGTGGCACACTTTCAGTAGCCTCCAATACGTTACATTTAGGTTGTAATGTTAACCCACATCTGCAATGTTGTCATGTTTTGTATGTGTTTTGTTCGGTTGTATTTGTCTTTGAATTTGTGTTGTGGCGTTGTTGTATTCAGTGTTTACATATGTGTCACATTATGTTTCGCAAACTTACTGGGTTTTTAATTTTTTTAATTGAATGTGAAAATGTTGCTGGTTCGTGGAAAGTCTTGGAATCTATGTGAATGTTACTCTTAGTTAGCATTATATATTATTGAATTCAGAGTTAGATTGTTTATTTGTAAACTTTCTTCTAATGGCTTGTGAAGTGGGTTATGAATATCGAAACCTTGGCTCTTTCGTTCATGATTAGAAGCAAAACGGCCGTATTGAAATCCAAGCATAAAAAGAATATAGTGTCTAGTTACTCTAGGTATATCTTATGCCTCTTGAATTTGATTCTGGTCAGGATATCTCTTATTTTTTGTTTACCATCCAAGTCCAGATTTAGTTCATTGGCGTTCTTGTGGAGATTATTAACATATCTCTTCTTTTTAGTTCACTATCTAATCAAGAAAATTTAGTCAAAAAAAAATTACTCTGTTTTAAAATTTTCAATTGAATGTGGGTTGAACCCCGTCGTATGATGTCGAAGTTACTGTGCTCACATTTGATTATACATCACATATGTTGCATGCCTTATTTTTTTTTTGTTTGGTTGCGGAATGTAGTGACACGGTAATTGTTTCATTTATTTTGTTGCTTAGGATATAGACATTATGCTATTGTGCACATTCGGTTCATCCACTATCGCTGTCAGGGGTATTAATGGATTGACATTCACATAGTTGGTTGATAATTTATGTGAGAGGTGGGTGGACGGGACACTATCATTGATTTCCATATCTTACAAATTACTGTGTCACAAGAACCAATTTATGATGAGTACTGATGTGGACATGGAAAACATGTTTTCCCTTGCAAGATCCTTTGGCGTTAACCATATCTACATTGCAATTGGCTCACAAAAAGGGGCGGATGATCTAATTCGAGGTAAACAATACGATGGGACTATCTCCGCAAGTAAAGTGAATCATAACAAGGAACCATTTTCGGAGACGGAAACGGATGTAGATTTGTTGCCCAATTGTTATAGCCACAGTGAGAAAACGTTGACGATAGTTGATTGGTCACATAGCATTAGTCATGTAGGCCAATGTTTCGAAGGAGGTGTTGCTACATTCCGTTTGCTTCTGTCCAAATATGCTATTGAGTGTGGGTTTGACTTCAAATTCATGAAAAACAATTCAGTGCGGGTCACGGCTGTGTGCACATTGCGAGAGCAAAAAGGTTGTACATGGTTGATATATGGAAGGGTTCAAACATGCAATGGATACTTTTATTTGAAGAGGTTGAACAACTTGCATTATTGTGGTGTTGTTGTTCACTATGGGAAGAATAGTAAAATCAACTCTAAATTGGTTTGCAATGTTGTTGGTGATCGGGTGCGTGACAAGCCACATACACATCCCACTGACGTCGTGTTTGACCTAAAAAAAGAGTATGGATTGACTGTTAGTTACCACATAGCCTAGTTAGGTGTGGAGAAGGCAAGAGGAGAAGTGTATGGTGACTATCATGTTTCATTCGATCAACTTAGGTGAATACTGTTGATGCGATTATGCGATTACAATCACAGAAGTTATGTGAACTTGGATTTCGAGCAGTCAACCGACCAATTTAAGCAGTTCTTCATATCATTCAAAGCTTGCATTGACGGATTCAACCATATCCATCCATTATTGTTCCTTGACGGCACATTTTTGAAAGGGAGATTTAAAGGCAATTTGCTTGTAGTGACGGGGAAGGATGGCAACAAGGTTACGTGTCTTATGATAATTATTGCAGTATTCCGTATCCTAACGCATCATATGGCTGCTAAACACTTTATTAGTAGCTGTAGACACCCTATTTTTGATCAACTTTAAGACTTTGACGTCATCGGTTGTGCACTCGATGATTGCGCATGTTTGTGCTTGTTTTGAGCGCCCGAAGGTCTCGGCTATGCGCCTTGCCTTTGAGCCACTAAAACCTTTGTGTTTTGGCCTTGTTTTTGGGCCAAACTTTGATCCCTCTTGCTTGGGGGAGGAGAAGGCCTTGCCGGCCACTTTTCTCTCTTGTAGGCCACTTGAAGTGGTCAGCCAACTAGGGGAGGTGGCCGGCGGCCAATTTTTCTCCTTTTTAGATATTTTCAGATCTTTTGAGCCAGCTGTGGCTCACTGAGGTTCATCCTCCATACATATGGAGGGATGAAGCAAGATTTTTGCTTCCTTGCTACATATAAGGGGAGGTCCCTCTCCCTTTAGAGGGGTTCAGAAAATTTAGGAGCTAAATTTCTCTCTCTCTCTCTCTCTCTCTCTCTCTCTCTCTCTATTGTGCTATATTGTGCTTAAAATGTGTTTTCTTCACATATTTGCACTAAGACACCTAGTCAAACACCTTCACTTTGGAGCTGAGGTCCATTGAAGCTTGGTTTGAGGTCATAGGCTTGGATTTGGTTCAGAATTGTTGCTGTGCTTCAAGGGTAACAGCGTGTCCCTCTTAAAGCTTTTTTTTGATTAAGTGCTTGACCACCTTTGCATGCTATTTTAAGGTTGGTTTTAACCTCTTAAAAACTCTTATTTTAAGGCTTTAAAATGTTGGTTTGAGTCTTGTTTGGTTAGGGGGTGTTTCCCCTCTTTTGCTCTTTGGCTTGTAAGGCCTCTTAAGCCACCTTTCTTAGCTTTTGTAATAAC
The DNA here is from genome assembly GCA_025200525.1 of Camellia lanceoleosa. Lineage (NCBI taxonomy): Eukaryota > Viridiplantae > Streptophyta > Magnoliopsida > Ericales > Theaceae > Camellia > Camellia lanceoleosa. The sequence continues at coordinate 96,385,076 of CM045772.1, read as the reverse complement.
CTTTGTTTGGCCTTTCTACCACTGAAACTTAGAGGAATTTTAGTGGTAGAAAGTTGGTTTTGAGGCTCAAAAAAGCAGGGGGTGGTCCCCTCTTCTTGTTTCTTGTTTGTGTGCATAGATGGCTTAATAGTTGAGCATGTTTTTCTATCACCTAACGACTTGTTCTCAGCATGTTTTTGTGACTTTTTTGACATGGTATAACTCTGTTTTGGGCTGGTTTGGTCAACTCTTGCTTGCTTCTTACACTTGTAGTGTAATCATGCTTGCTAGCCTAGTGTGCTTGATGTTGTAGCGTATTATTCTAGCATGTGTTAGCTTCATTTCGGCATGTTTTTGGCCTTGCTTTGACATGTTTGTGCTCTGTTTTGAATGGTCTTGGTCCCTTAAGACTTTCTTTGTATAGCTATAGTATAGTTGGCCTCAACTAGCTTTGAGTTTTGAAGCCCTTATGTAGACACCTGATTTTTTACTGTCCTTAAAACTTGGGCGCTACTGATGATTTACTTGGTGATGAAAGATATGCAGGGCAAAGGTTCGATTTCTTTGGCAAGGAGAGTGTCAAATCCTAACCTCACACCCCATTTTGGACCAAAGCTATCTTGGATGGTTTTTAGACCTTAAAACCCTCTCTTTCAAAAAAATTTTGAAATAAAGTTCGTACGATGTTCCGAGGCTAGCATTTCTTTAAATGTTGCGCTTCTCGGTAAACTGAGCGAGGACAAAGTGGAAATGAATGAAAGAGAGATGAAATCTTTGAAAAATCTTTCAAAACACCTTGTTCAGGGGTTTGGAGTTGAAGAAAAGAAGAGTGGAGAGAAGAAACCTAGTTGAGGAAGAAGTTGGGCATGAATCGTTAAGAAAGAGACGAGCAATCCTCGTCAAATTGGGCCTATCAGTTTGTATACTTGGATTTAAGCTATGAGGCCACCACCGTTGGAATGAAGACTTCTGCGGCTTCATTTTTCACTCAAGAATCTCCTAAAGACAAGTCCGGATGGAGGAGATATGATTGGTTGAAGTTGGACATTATTCCGGTTGGACCAAAACTGAGCAGTCTTCACTAAAAGAATAATAACTTTTTGCATAGTTGGAATTTTGATACAAGGCTGACACCATTGGAAAGCTTACTTTCGGGGCTTCAATTTGAGCATAAGAATGACCTAAAAAGGAGTTCATATGAAGGATTTATGCCCATTTGAAATTGGACCTACAGAGCAGAATTTCCTATCGGCTACAAATGTGCCGATCGGCCAAAAAAGTAGCAGATTGGCCATCAGAAGTAGCACATCGGCACCAAAGGTGGCCGATCGGCCACGAGTGACCCAAACTCAGATTTTTTGATGATATTTTCTCCTCCAGCTGTTTCCAGCAAGCTCCAGTTGTCTTAACTTAGATATTTTCGACCAAAAGCTCTTAAATTGCTATATATTAAGCCAAATATCTCATATTTGAAGGGTTAGAACTTCTTAAGCAAGTTTGAGAGCTTCTCTCACTAAACTCCCTCTCTCTCTACAATTTTCAGAGTTTTAATCTCTGCCTCTCTGTCTAGAGCCTCTCTCTCTTGCTCTTTTGTGCACAGAAGTGCATAGAAGTAGAGAAATACTTCTAGTTAACCTAAGCATCCTCCATTAAAGTTGCATATCTATGGGCTGAGGTCCCTTGGAGCTTATTTTTGGACTGTTGGAAGGTCATTTGAGCCAGCAAAGAGGCCATTTTGCAGCTGTGCTTCAAGGGTAAGCATCTCCCTCTTTTAAGCTCATTTTTGTACACTACCTTGGCCACCTTTGCATGCTTGTTTTTCCACCCTTTCAAACTATTTTTGGCTTGGTTTTGAACTGAAGAAAGGTCTGATTTTCAGTCCTAAAAATGTTGGTTGAAGCCTTGTTTGGCTAGGGGGTATTTCCTCCCTTTTGCTCCTTGGCTTGTATGGCCTTTTGAGCTAACTTTCAAGCTTTTCAAACAACCTCTTTTTGGCCTTAAAACCACTGAAATTCCAAAACTTGTTTTGAGGCTCAAAATAGAAGGGGGTGGTCCCCCTCTCCTCTTGTCTTGCTTGCTAGTGTTGATGGCCAACCAAATGAACATGTGTTTTTACTTCTTTGTGGCTTTGTTTAGGCTCATTTTTGTGACTTATCAGACCTTTCATAACTCTGTTTTTGGCTGTGTTGGTCACCTCCTGCATCCTTATTGCACTTGTATTGTAAATCCTCTTTGCTAGTCTTGTTAGCCTTACAAAGTAGCATGCTCTTGTGGTTTGAATTAGCTTAGTTCAAGCATGTTTTTGGTATTATTTTGGCATGTTATAACTCTGATTTTGATTGGTGGACTCACCTCTTGCATGCTTTATACACTTGTAGTGTAATCCATGCTTACTAGTCTAACATGCTTGATGTTTTGGCCAATCATGCTAGCTTATTTTGACTATACTCGATACATGTTTTACCATTATTTTGACATGCTTTAGGACTATTTCGGGTTGCCTTGGCCATATGAATCATATTTTGCATAGCTATAGTGCAAATGCCCTGACTAGTCTTGAGTTTTGAGGCCCCCACCATGCTATACTTGTGATGTTTGCATGCCTTGACATCATTTGGAATGACATTTCAGAGCATATAGTGTTGTTACACTTCCATGTTTTCCACTCTTTAAGCGCTCTTGAGAGTTGTACCTTTATGCCTTATTTGTGAGCCATTGCATGAGCCTCATTTTCTTGCCTTTCAAGCCATCATCTCAGTCCATTTTGGCTACTGTTTTGGCCTGCATAAGGTCTGTTTGGGGCTGGTTTGGCCATTTGAGCATTGTCTTGCATGCCTCTAGTGTAATACACTTCACTAGCTTTGATGCTTAAGCTTGCAACATGCATCACATGAGTTGTTTGCACGATTTTAAGTCATTTAGCATGACATTTCAGTACTGGAACATATGCCATTGTACTCCATGTTTCATCCTTTCAATGCCTTTGGAGAGTTGTGTCTTGTGCCTTAATCTTGCATTAACATGTATGCATGCTTGGCTAGTCCTTGGAGTCTCCATTTCAGCATGTTTTGCCACTGTTTTGGGTATGATGTAACTCTGTTTTGAGTTTTTGGATGTTTGAGCATTGTGATGCATGCTTATAGTGTTATCCTCTTCACTAGCCTTGTTGTTCTTGACCCCTTAACATGTTGTGCATGAGTGTTTGCATGATGGAGTCTTGCATACCATCTTAACATGTCAACATTAGCATGAGAGTTTTGCATGTCATGTTGTATGTGTGCATTGTATTGTGTTCAACACAGTGTTGTGTTTGAACACAAGGTGGATTAGCACATTTCATACTTGAAGTGATGAAATGAGCCAATCTCCCTTGGTCTCCATTGCCTTTGATTATCCATCATAAGGTGATGGTCCAAGTGTCTTGTTTGTCATGCATTTATTGAGTTTGTGCAAGCTTGACTCTTTGACCATCATGCATTGAGATGCGTGATTGATGGCTCGAGAGTCGAGCACTACACTCCTTTGAGCTTTAAACATGATAAGGAGTGTGGTTGCATACACATTTTCTTGTAAATACACTACCATGCCTCTGTTAGTGCCCTGTTGTAGCGAAAGGATAAGTTTATAGGAAGCAGTGGCCGATCGACCATAAAAGCTGCCGATCGACCATTAAAATTGGCCGATAGCCATGAAATTTGGCCGATGACCATTTCATTTGGCCGATGGCCATTCCTCTTGGCCGACCACCCCTTAGATTGTTCCTAAGGTGGGTTAGAAGCACTGTGGAAGTTGGCATAATCTTCAGATATACAGAAGTGTGCAAAAAGAGGCAACACGAGGCACGGTATTGGATTTCCAAGCAAAGCCGACCGAGCATGCATACACCCCTCTCCTCGAGGTTGTTTTAACTGCTTTGCGTAGTTAGTTGATTTGCTAATTAGTTAGTTAATGTATTTGCTAATTGACTCCATCTTTGTAATATTATAATTAACTTAGCATAGCTAGCTTTAATTTGGTTTGTACTTAATTAGCTTAGATTAGCTAGTTGATTCAAATTCAATTTGTGTTATGTAATAATTAGTCTAATTAGATTATTAGATTAGTTGCACTGCTTAGCTTAGCTTAGAATAGCTTAGCTTTCATTCAGACCCTCCGTCGAGAGGGTGAGTTTTGTAATAAGTGTGCATGAGTGTGTGAATGTCTTCTAACCCCACGTCTTTCTCCCTTTTACTTAACTGCTTACGATGGTTAATTCTAGGTCATATTTTGATTAGCATCCTTATGCTTGCATGTTTGCATTCATTCATCTGTCTTGCATGCACCGGGCTCGGCGTATCATACTAACTGCATTATATTTCAATACATTTACTTGAATACGTGTTCAACAGCATGTTATCAAGTTGCATCTCATATGCCATCTTAGAATAGCCGAGCCTATTTCTAGTTGCATTTTGCATGTGTTGCATTAGCCATCTTAACATAAACTAAGATCATGCATGATTTCTAACTAGTTGTTGTTTTGGCTCGGAGTATGCTGTGAGTGTTTACGCTTTAGCATCTTGCATGTGTGTTAGTGTTGCCATGTTTAGTATGCTTGCCATGAGGCAAACTGCTTAAGTGATATAACTGCCTGAATGCTTGTGGATGAAGGTTGGATTGCTTGAATTGGAACAATTCATCGAAATGCGAGTTTTAAGCCCACTTTGCGGAGTGGCAAAATCATGATTTCTAAGCCCACTTGAGGGTGGCAAAATCCATGTCTTAGCCTCCTTGCGGGTAGCAACTTCAAACCATTTTCAAACAAGCATGAAATGTTTCATTCCAACTTAGGCGATCTAGTCTATACTTGTATGTTGTGCACATCACGTAGTAAGCTAGCTAATAAATCAGAATAAGAACACATGTGTCTTCAAAAACAATATATCATGTTAGTAAAGGTCGATCTTTTGATCGGGCGAGCAGGGGTGCTCATTGCATGACCTTCCCATCTCATACCCAAGTTCTCGAGCCGAGGCAACGTTGGTGATGACGGACACGTGGCCTTCGGCACGAGTCAGGGTTTCCTAAATTTTCCAAAACAAAATATTTAGGTGGTGACTCTGTATCTGGCAAAGCAGTCCATGTTTGGCACTTGTTTATTAAAATCAGTTTTCCAAAACGATTTGTCGGATTCGGACTCTTTGGTGATTTATCAATCTTGCATTGCACTTTGCAGGATTAGATTCAGAACCGTGACATTGAGTCTGAACTGTAGTAGCTAATGAACAAAACGATTTCGCGCCTTCGCGCGCGGAGCCGGGACGTTCGGGCGGTCTACACCTTAACATGTTGTGTATGTGATGATTGCATGTCTTGGCATCATTCATCATGCAATTTCAGTGCATATAGTGTAGACACACTCTCACATATTCCACTCTTTCATCGCTTTTGAGAGTGGTGCTCTATGCCTTGCTTGTGAGTCTACATGCGAACATGTTTTTCTTGCTATTCGAGCTTCAATTTCAGCATGTTGTAGTCTCTAATTTGGCATGAGTAAGCTCTGTCCAAAGCTGGTTTGGTTGTTTATGCTTGATATTGCATGCTTCTAGAGTGATGCTCTTTACTAGCTTAATGTATTTGGGTTTTGAGCATGTCTTGTATGGATTGTTTGCATGATTTAGTGTCTTGAGCATGCCATTTCAGTTTTGAAAATCTACCATCTCCCTCATTTCTTCATTTTTTTTATTTGATTTGAGAGTTGGTTGGCCTTGAGATTGTGTTTAAGCTTGGGATTGAGGCTTGTGCTTAAATGGCTTTAACCCTCTTTTGAGGGTTCCTCCTAGTCAAAGGCATGGTTCCTTCTATGCCTTAAACCATTCTTTTGGTTGACCTCCTATCCTTAGAGGACTTACACATTGGACTTAACCAATTAAAGAATGGTTTGGTAAAGTTAAAATGAGTAAACAAGAATTGAGCAAAGTAAAACATGCCAAGATAACATATGTGTGTTGCATTGCATGTATTTGGATCGGACGTTAATCTAAACACAAGAAATGTGGCACATTTCATACTCAAAGTGATGAAACGTGTCGCGTTTCTTGGTCGTTGTCACCCTTGATCATGCATAATAGGGTGACGACACTTTGAGTCTTATGTGCGCATTCACTAAGCTTGTACAAACTTGGTTCTTCGACCATCATGCATTGAGATGCTTGATTGGTGGCTTGAGAGCCAAGTACCACACTCCTTTGAGCTTGAGACATGATGAGGAGAGTGTTAGTACACACATTTCTTGCCAAATACATTGTCTTGGCTCTATTGCTCTCTGTTGCAGCAAAGGCAGTGCAGAAAGAGAAGTGGTTGACCCGACCACTTGCACTAGCCTCTGACCACAAGCAGCGGCGGCCAGTTGAGGTAGCCTGACCATAGCGATTGAGGTGGCGGCCACTCACGAGGAAAATTGTCCAAAGTGTTCCTGTGTTGGGGCAGATGCAATCTGGAAGTTCATATGATGTTATGAGATCACCGCGAGTGCAAACAGAGGCAGCTCATGGCAAGGCAATGCATTTTCGGGCGAAGCAAACCGAGCATGCATGTCTCCCTCCCCTCGAGGCCATTTTACTACTTTACTTAGCTAGTTAATTTGCCAGTTTTGTAATTAATTAGTTAATGTGTTTAGCTAATTTAATTCATCTTTGTAATATTCTAATTAGCTTAGATTAGCTAGTTATTCAAATTCAATTTGGTTTGTAATAATTAATTAGCTAAGTTAGTTAATTAGTTAGTTTGATTAGCTTAGCTTAATGTAGTTTAGCTTAATTATTTGGACCCTTCTTTGAGAGGGTGCATTGTTGTAATAAGGTTGCGTGTGTGTGTGTGCGTGTCTTCCAACCCCACTTCTTTCTCCCTTTTACTTAACCGCTTATGATGGTTAGTTTAGGGTCATTTTCAATTTAGCATACCTTATGCTTTGTGTGCGTGCATCATTCATCCGTCTTGCATGCACCGGGTTCGGCGTATCATTCAAACTGCATCATATTTCAATACATATTTGAATACATGTATCAATTGTTGCATTCATATGCCATCTTAGACAACAGAGACTATTTAGTTGCATTTTTGCATGTGTTGCACTAGGCATTCTGTATAGTTAAGATCATGCATTATTCTCTAACTAGTTTTTTGTTTTGGCTTGGACTACACTATAACTGTTTACGCTTTAGCATGCTTGCATGAGTGTGAGTGTTGCCATGATAGCATGCTTGCCATGAGGCTATTTGCTTAAGTGATTAACTGCATGAATGCCTGTGGGTGAAGGCTTGATTGCCTGAATTGGAACAACTCGATGATTGTGAGTTTTAAGCCCACTTTGCGAAGTGGCAAAACCTTATTTTCAAGCCCACTTGAGGGTGGCAAATCCGCGCTTTAGCTTACTTGCGAATAGCACTTTCAAACCATTTTTAAAAACAAACATGAGTTGTTTTGTTCCAATTCTCGTGATTGAGTCTATACTTGTATGCAGTGCGCATCACATAGTAAAGCTAGATTAATAACCGGATAAGAACCCATGAGGTTCATAAAACAACATATCATGCTTAGTAGAGGCCAATCTTTGATCGGGCGAGTGGGGGTGCTCATTTCAAGACCTTCCTCTCTTGTACCCAAGTTCCTGAGCCGAGGTAACTTTGGTGATGATGGACATGTGACCTTAGGCACGAGTCAGGGTTTCCTAAATTTTTCCAAAAATAAAATATTTAAGTGGCGACTCTGTAATCTGGCAAAGCAGTCCATGTTTGGCATTTTTTCATTTAAAATTGATTTTCCAAAACCAATTGCCAGATTTGGACTATTTGGTATTTATTAGTCTCACATTGCACTTCGTGAGATTAGATTCAGACCGTGACAGGAGTTCGAACTGTATTAAGACCAATTCGCGCCTTCTCCGAAAGGGGGGCGCACGAAGAAAGTCGAGTCTACAGTAGTCCACTGCAGCAATGGGGGATCCCCCATGGAAAATTTGTTTCCAATTTAATGTTATTTTTATACCATTGTCTATGTTGCTGTGAAATGTGAAGAATTATTAATGTGAACGTAAACATTGTTAAACGTCCCTTTACACATCTAACGTAACACTTCTCACAACTCCCAGGTTTATTCCCATTAGCTTTCGCTATCGTTGACTCCGAAACGACAGCAAATTGGACTTGGATTTTACAACAACTCGCTAACGTTGTCAACAGTGCTCGAACATTAACTGTCATATCTGATTGGAATGCTGGGTTGCTCGAATCCTTGCCTACTGTATTCCCATCTGCACATCATGCATATTGTTTGCAACATCTCTAAGCAAATTTGATGGACAAATTACGGTGGGTTGACAACCATGTCCATTTTGGTTTAATGGCCAAGTTGCGTGAATGTGCATACGCTCCAATCGAGGCTTCGTTTCAATACCATTTGGCCAAGCTAAAAGGATCAGGATGATCTGGGATAAATAATTTTTGGAAGATATGCCACCGAACCATTGGGCCAACGCATATTTCAGGATTGTACGATACTTACATGTACTACTTGCATTTGCTTGTCAGTACATGTTTGACACTATGAACCCAATTCCCATTTGAAAATACCCAATATTTGATAACATTGTCATGATGTTTTCAAAATGTCGACAGGGGCAAACGCTATAGGAAGATGACCTCGAATGCTACAGAATCATTCAATAAATGGATACTTAAGGCCCGTAATTACCCAATCACTAGGTTGGTTGATAAAATCAGAAATCTAATAATGACAATGAGGGCAAAGCGTAAATTATTGGCTACTAATTGGAATGGCTTACTTTGTCCAAAAATGGAAAGCTGTGTAAGGGAGGCATATTGTAACGCCTTGAAATTCTCACAAGAACATGCCAAGACAGACACAATAATATATCCAAAAAGTCATCTTTCTCATTGAACTAAGAGTTAAGAGATTACAGTTTAACAAGTACATTCCCACAATATCCAGGATTCGCTTTTCAATTCAATGAACTAGATGGCCTTACAAAATATAAGCATCTAGGGCATACAATAACAACAAAATAAATTTGATAGTTTTGTTACAAAAATCCCAATTTAAAATAACCAAAACACCCTTGATATCAACTTTTCCCCAAAGAAACTATTGCTTGATCCAATCCATCAGTAAGGTGGTACTTCGTCAACTCTTGAAAAATAAGATAGGGTTGAGCTATATGCCAAGTAAGAACACATTTAACGAAGTATTTAATCCTTTGAATATGATTATGGTATCCTTGCAGAAAAACTTTACAAAGAAATTTATCTTCACATGTAATCTTTAATAATCATATAGATCCATAATAACCAAACAGTAACAATGACTATTCATGTCATCAAGCACAACAATTAAACATTCACAACCATAGAAAGCAAGCCTTGAGTCCATCTGTATGAGTCCAATTGACAACACCCTTTGATTTTGTTTTAAAAACCGCCCCCATATTTGCCTGCTATTATACGGCGGGACTATGTGGACACTCAAAAACATTTTTTTTTCCACATTTGTCCAGCAATAAGCCTAGACAGGGCATTTGGGCACCTTCATAAACTTCTCGCGTGGTTATCAACACAACCCCACATTTTCAAAACCGACTCTTACCCAGACTCATGCACAATTAACAATTCATTCACGTTTTATTCCATCAACAAACATCCAACATTACCAAAGAATTAAATACAACACGAGATTTAAAGAAAAATAACATCCAAGCCACAATTCCTTAACTATATCAACATCCACGTCTTTCATCTATTTATTGTTCACAATATTTCATGAATCAAAGGAAATTCCCTTCAATGTGGTGTTTTCAACTCAAATTGAGAATCTAGGGTTTTACCAAATTTGGGGATTTTTCTCCTTCATCATAGATATGGATTCTAACAACATTTACATACAAGTTTTGAAAAGAAAGAGTAAAGAAATTTCAAGCAAGAGTCAAGTAAAATAGTTATTTATGTAAAACATAGGATTAATCCAACAATACCCTCAAATTAACTCATAAGTCACAACCACACCATGAAATCTCTTCAAAACAAAGAAATACTAGGGTAAAAGTGTCCCTACCTCAAGTTGTGAAGAAAAAAACTCGAAAAATCTAAAGTCGACGAAACCACAAACTTGCCCTTGCCACGATCTACTCTCTTCCTCAAAAGACTCAGCTTGAAAGATGCTTCTAGAGGAGTAGATCTAAAGATCCAAGCGGGAAAAGTTGAGCTTAGAGAGGAAGAAGAGAGACTCACAGCTTGGGAGGAGAAAAGAGAGGAAAAATAATGAGACAAAAGTGGTTCGGGTCTATTTATGGTAGTATAAAATAGCCCTAAGGTCAATGAAAAGAATAAGTCTAAAACCCTCCAAAGGTAGGGCTCATTCGAACCCAAAATTCTGGAAAAAAACACGTAGGGGTCGACCCTTGCTGTGGTGGTATCGACCCTTCAACAAGAAAAGACAATGCTAGCAACAGGAGGCAAGGTGTCGACATCTCCCAGACTGGTGTCAACACTAAATTCCAACAAGCAAACCCCAGATTCTAGAATATACAAGGGTCGATCTTTCTCTGACTGGTGTCGACCATTATGGACAGCAATAAGAGACAGGTGTCGACACCACCAAGGCTGGTGTCAATCCTAAATTCCAGCAACACTTCCAAATTTTTCATCAACAGGTAAGGGTCGACCCTTATGAAGGCTGGTGTTGGCCCGAGAACAAAATTTCTAAGTTCCCAAGGAACTTTTTGACAAGAACAAGCGCGAACAAACAAACCCAACAAATCTTAATCGAATTATACTCCTCCAAAGTCGAAATACAACAACTCCAAAGACTCCTAAAAAGAAAATAAAGTGATTAAATACACCTTCTAATAGATTAAAACATCTAAGTGTTACAACCTCCCCACCTTAGGAAATTTCGCCCTCAAAATAATGTCCGTTCTCACCAAGATAACAAGGTATGGTAACAATATCATATTTATTCAATCCTCAACAATCTCACAACCAAGCAAAATATATATCAATTTGATTGCAAGACAGGGAAATAATTGGAGGTTTTAGCTCATGCCCAATTCATCAAGTACAAAGAAGGAACAACAAAACAAGTACATCACAATTTAGAAAATAAGTCAGGTTACTTCTCGCGAATCTCCGCTTCACGTTCCCATGTAGCTTTCTACACACCATGATGGCGCCATAACACTTTAACTAAGGGGATTGTTTTACCCCTCAAAACTTGTTCTCTAGTATCTAAGATTTGGAGTGGTTTTTCTTCATAAGACACATCTTCGTCTATCTCAATCTTTGTCCAATCTAACACATGAGAGGGATTGGATTCGTATTTACGAAGCATAGACACGTGAAACACATTGTGGACCTCGGAGAGTTGTGGCGGCAATGCAAGGCGATATGCAACTTCTTCAATCCACTCAGTGATATCAAAGGGGCCGATGAGTCTCGGTAATAGCTTTCCACTCAGGCCAAATCTCATCAACCCTTTTCTAGGAGATATTTTCAAAAAGACATGGTCACCTACTTTAAAAGATAAGGGTCATCTTCTTCTATCTGCATAGCTCTTCTGCCGGCTTTGTAACCTTTTTCAAATGAGGGCTATTTTCTGAGTAGTTTCCCGAACTAGATTTGAGCCTAGCAAGGGTGAATCTCCCACTTCAGTCCAACATACCAGTGATCTAAACAGACGCCCATACAATGCCTCGAAAGGTGCCATCCCAATACTTGCTTGAAAGCTATTGTTATAAACAAATTCAACTAAAGGTAGGTGCTTCTCCCAAGACCCTTTAAAATCTAACACACATGCCCTCAACGTATCCCCTAAAATCTGAATAACACGTTCAGATTGCCAGTCAATTTGAGGGTGGTATGTAGTACTAAAATTCAATTGAGTACCCAAGGCACTTTGAAGACTCTGTCATAGCTTGGCTGTAAAGTGAGGGTCTCTATCAGACACTATACTCACTGGTACGCCATGGAGGCGAACAATCTCATGGACATAAAGTTCAGCTAGGAATTCTACGGAGTCCCTGTAACGCCCCCAAAAATAATATAATAAATCCAACTCATAAGCAAAAGAATAACAGAATTAAAATACTTTTATTCATCAGAGTTCGTATTACAAAAGATAATACATGCATTATACATTCATAAATGTACATCTTGAATTTATAGCATGTAATACCAACTAATGATCAACAGAATAAATGTCCTACGGGCTTACACCTCTCCAAAATATTGCTTGGTTACAACAAAAGAGAGTCATGAGCTCTATACATTTAAAGCCCTCGGCTTGAATAAGCATTAAACACAAAACAACAAAATAGAGCCTCCAGCTCCTAGATCCTCCCAAGCTACGTCCTTGGAGGAAGTATGTCACCAGTACCTGAAAATAGTTTCCCAAGTAGGGTGAACCAAAGCCCAGTAGAAATAATCTAACACAATATATGAGGTTTAACAAAGATATAAGTGTCAAGTGTATATTCAATATTCAATATTCAAGATAAAACACACATTCTCCATACGACCATACGGTACCGATATTCACATCTCTACCCATTCTCATCTATTCATGTCAAGTTAATTCATTTCATTTCAATTCATGGGCCAAGTTTATAATTCTCTGAATAATCCAACTGAGACTACAACTCAATGGTTCTCAAATCAACGCCATCATCATATAAGCACTTCAATCTTGCCATTTTACGAAAATTTCATCTGCGGGATCGGCACCTATGTATACACATGATTTCAGGACTTTCACCCTGGACACTCCGGCCAACTTAATTTCAATGGAATCCATCCCCTATCTCCTCCCAAAACATGGAGTACATCCCTTTTCTCCTCCTAAAACATTATACATATATAATGTATTTAAAAGTACCGTCATATTCAATGACTATCAATCATACATATTCAATGCCTTAATATACCGTCATATTCGATGACACAGTTAAATGATTAGTTTCAATTCACCTAATCCTTATGCAATTTCTACAACATTCATAGCTATCCTCCACCAATAGCCTAATACAGATATTTCTAAACAGATATTCAATCTCACGACAGATAATTTATTCAAGTTTCCATATGAGCGAGATAACGCATACCCAGTTCCACCATTTATATCAACAACTATCCAATTCCATATTATCATAATCAATTTTGCTTATTTATATAAAACATAAATTGACCCATCTAGGGCACAACTCCCATTCTTCCAAATATTAACTCAAATGTCCAAATCAACCCTTTTTTAACAATAAACCTTTGCATCTACCCCCAAACCATTTTTACCAATTACATTTGAAAACCCCTCTTTCATTCCACCCCCAAGCCCTAGGTTCATCCACAAATATCCCCAAAATTTCACCATTTATGCATAACAACAAATAATTATGCTAAAAATCATATTAAGGTGTAGAGTATTCCTACCTTAAAGAGAGAAGATGAGCGAAGCAAGGGTGGAACTTCAAAAATGTCCAAACCTAACTCTATTCGGATCAAAGTGTAGATCTTAAGATGCTCAACTTTTTAACAAAGGTGAATGGGTGGAGAAACCACTAGAACTAGGTGAAAATGTAGAGAGAGAGAGAGAGAGAAAGAGAGACAAAGAGAGAGAGAGAGAGTGTGTGTGTTTTAGAAAGAGAGGGTCTCAACTTTAGGTTTAAGGATGAAAGGATCTGAAAAAGTGATATAAAAAGTCATTTTCATGATCTGATATACGCACAGTCCGCTCAAGCGGAAGAATTGACGCTCGAGCGTCAGACACAATAAGTTGTTCCGCTTAAGCGTCAGAATATACACATCTAGTAGTTTTGCAAGCAATAGACAAACCGCTCAAGCGCAAGAAGGGCCGCTCAAGCGCCCACCCGCTTGAGTGTAGGAAATGTCGCTCGAGCGTAGAAAATATCCCTCTAGTACTTTTGTTAACGTGCAAAATACTGAGAGTTTGCAAATCCCGCTCAAGCGTCAGAAAGGCCGCTCGAGCGGAGGACCAAAATTCTGGGCAACATAAGGTTTGAAAACCAAGCAACCAACCTGTCCCAAACATACTCAACACATCCAAATAACCAAATTGAAAGGAAATAAAGAGGAAAAGACAATGAACAACATTTAGACACCATAAACCCGAGTCCAGACTACCACAAGAGTTGGGTCAAAACCGGGATCGCTATAGTCCCCTATGCTCATAGCAAGGAAATGAGCCGATTTAGTAAGTCTGTCTACAATCACCCATACCGCATCATTACTTCTTTGAGTTCTAGCAAGGCCAGAAATAAAGTCCATGTTCACGTGTTCTCACTTCCACTCAGCAACCAGAAAAGGTTATAGCAATCCAGTCGGTCTATGGTGTTCAGCCTTAACTTATTGACTTGTCAAACATTTGGACACAAATGAGGCTACATCCTTTTTCATAGTCCTCCGCCAAAATTGGCGGCTTAGGTCATGATACATTTTGGTGCCCCCCAGATGCACAGCTAGGCAGGAATAATGGAAGTCCCCCAAAACTTCATTTCTCATGGATTCAGGTACAAACAATCGGTCGAGGTAACGAACACTTGAATCTGCATGAACATTTAAACCCCTCTCTTCCTTCCCTTGAAGAATTCTCCCTTTAATTGCCTCCATTTCCGGATCACCCAGTTGTGCTTCAACTACTCTTGCAACAAGGATAGGTTGTGCAATGGTAGTAAAAAAGGTAGCTTGTTCCGAAGATTCACCGAGTTGTAAAGAAAATTCATTGGCATCCCCCATCATCTTCTATTCCCTCATCACTAGACTAGCCATCGTACTTACCGTTTTTCTATTCAAAGCATCCGCTACTACATTGGCTTTATCGGGGTGGTAGTGTATTTCAAAATCATAGTCCTCTAGAAACTCCATCCATCTTCGTGGGCATAGATTCAAGTCTTTCTGGGAGAATAGGTATTTAAGGCTTTTATGGTCAGAGAAGACTTCAAAGTTTTCACCATATAGATAGTGTCTCCATAACTTCAAGGCAAAAACAACAGTGGCAAGCTCTAAGTCATGCGTCGGGTAGTTTTTTTTCATGAGTCTTCAGTTGACGCGAGCCATATGCTACCACATTTCCCTCTTGCATTAGAACACATCCCAATCCCTCTCTTGAGGCATAACAATACACCGTATAACCTAACCCTCATTTCGAAATGATAAGAATTGGAGCAGTGGTCAATCTAAACTTTAGTTCTCGGAAGGAATTCTCACATGCTTCGCTCCAAACAAACCTTACTCCCTTATGGGTTAATTTAGTTAATGGTGATGCTAATGAAGAGAAATCCTTTACAAATCAACGGTAGTAATCGGCTAAGCCCAGAAAGCTACGAATTTCTAAGGCGTTCTTTGGCTGCTCCCAATTCTGCACAGCTTCTATTTTTGAAGAATTTACAATAACTCCGTCTCCTAAAACTACGTGACCCAAGAACTTCACTTCAGAAAGCCAAAATTCACATTTCTCATATTTCGCGTACAAACAGTGCTCCCTAAGATGTTGCAGGATAGAACGAAGATGCCTTTCATGCTCCTTTTCGGAAGATGAATAGATAAGAATATCATCTACAAAGACGACCACAAATATGTCAAGAAACTCCCGAAAGATCTTATTCATTAGATCCATGAATGTGGCTGGAGCGTTAGTCAACCCAAAGGGCATAACCAAGAACTCGTAACGACCATATCGGGTACGAAAAATAGTTTTAGGAATTTCCTCCTCTCTACCTCTGATGGTGATAACCCGACTTTAAATCTATCTTGGAGAAACAACGAGAGCCTTTAAGTTGATCGAAGAGATCATCTATCCTAGGCAAGGGATATTTATTCCTATATATGGCTTGATTCAATTTACGGTAATCTATGCATAATCTCAAGGATCCATCTTTCTTCTTCACAAACAAAGCCGAGGCGCCCCAAGGTGAGGTGCTAGGGCGTATAAAGCCCTTACTAAGTAACTCTTGCAATTGTTCCTTCAGAACCACCAATTCAGCTGGGACAAACCTATGTGGCGACAAGGAGGTAGGTGTCGTACTCGGAAGCAAGTTTATGGTGAACTCTACTTCCCTATAAGGAGGTAATTCTATAAGATTGTCAGGAAAGATGTCGAGGTATTCACACACTACCTTTGGGAATTCATCCCAGACTATATCACTTCCGTCATCCAAAAGGGTTGCTAAAAAAGAATTAAATTGGCCCTATCCACGTAGGTAATATGAGGAGGGTAAAGATCTACCATACCTATCTCCCAGAAACGTGAAACAATCACTGCTCGCAGTACACACTGTAACTCTCTCCCGATAACAATTGATGATCACCCGGTAAGTGAACAACCAATCCATTCCGAGGAAAACGTCAAAACTCGACATTTCCAACCGAACGAAATTAAACGAAAGTTGTCGACCCGCCATCTCAATTACACACCCCTGACACCCCTGGATCAGAGTGACCTTACCCCCAACCGGTGACTCTACTGAAAGTGAAGATTGCAGTTGCTTACTCTCTAACCCCAACAATGATGCAAATGATATGCCAATAAATGAATGCGATGCCCTAGTGTCAATCAACACACTAGCCCAAGTATTGAAAATGAGGAATGTACCTCTCACAACTGATGGCCCCGAGGATTGCTCGGAAGCGGTGACAATGTACACTCTTCCCTGTGACCTCTACTCCCCTACATCACCTCTCTGAACATAAGCCTATTGTGCAGATTGAGCAGACGTGGCTCCCTGAACTGTCCTGGACGCTTGTCCTGATTAAGCCGACTGATAAGATTGCCTCTGTCCCCAACCCATCTGTAAACCTCCAGACTGCCCAGACCCTGCCACACCTGGAGTCCCTACTTTTTGTAGGCAGAACTTCTTCAAATGTCCTAGCTGACCACATTGATAACAAGATTGGGGTTGACTCCTATTTTGAGGTTGACCCTGTGAACACATAGGTTGGGACTGTGCTTGACTTTTCTGTCCACACTCTACAGCCTTGTGACCCATCCAGCCACATCTATAACAAGCACTAGTAACTCAGGTCATATTCCCCGAACTTCCGCCTATCACATAACTAGAGGATTTAGCTTGTTGTGGAGGTGATTGGAAGGATAATGATGAACCCCTAGACCTTTTTAAAGAACCCATATCACTCCTAGCATCTGAATGTCCTACTCTCTTCAATCTTTGTCTTGCCTCTTCGGCCTCTACAGTAATCTCCACATGAGTTACCGTTTCAACTAAATGATCATAATCACGTATCATATTGCCAACCACCTTCATTAAGATTTTCTGTCTCAACCTTTTCTCGAATTCGAGGCACCTTCGCTCTTCCATGGCCACTAATTCGGGTGCAAAACGTGATAAACTAGTGAATTTGGCTTCAAACTCCGCCATTGGTGCATCTAGTTGCAATAACTCTTCAAACTGCTTCCTCAACCACTCCCTCGCTGTGGAAGGGAGGAATTTATCTTGGAAGGCTTGCACAAATGCCTCCTAAGTATGTTCAACCCTATGCTTTATGGATTTCCACCACTGCCCAGCCTCCCCCTTCAACTGGTAGGCCGTTAATGCCACTCGTAATTCATTTTCTCAAATGTCACTTTTTTCAAAAATGAAGCTCTCGTTTCTCCTTCAATGGTTCTAGCCGCTTGTTCGGCTCTCAATATCTCCATGGACTCCCGTAGAGCCCCTGCCATTTCCCTAGCCAAGGCCCCCATAGCTTCTTGGGCCAGTGGAATAGGTATATTGTTTTGACCCACTCCTTATTATGAAGGGATCTCGAGTTGGGCTGGAATGTTCTGGCCTCCCTGACAAGGTCTACCGTGAGCTCTAGCATGTCCAGACATCTATAAGAAGTAGAGACAACATTAAATTCAAGACCAACTTGCCACACCTAGTGCTCCATTCTTAATCCTCAAACTTATTCATCATGTAAACACACAAACTTTCACATAAAATAATCCAAACAATCACACATACAATCACATAAAAGCACACATGAGTTGTCCTCCCTAGATATTGGCTAATTCCATGGCAATGAAGGACCTCCAAGTGAAAAGAACAGTGATCAAGTGCCTTTCCAAAAGGATTTTGATGAATGCAATGGACAAAAGCCATATCATAGAAGTCTAACCCCATACCCATATAATCACATAAAGACACATAACACACAAGGTATCCTAAGCATTCCATCTTAGCCTAAGGACCTTATTGTGACACACGTCACTTCTCATAAGCCCAAGGTATTCTAACCTATGGCTCTGATACCAATTTGTAATGCCCTAAAATTCTGACAAGAACATGCCAAGACAGACACAATAATATACCCAAAAAGTCATCTTTCTCACTAAAAGAAGAGTTAAGAGATTACAGTTCAACAAGTACATTCCCACAATATCTGGGATTCACTTTTCAGTTCAATGAACTAGATGGCCTTACAAAATATAAGCATCTAGGGCATACAATAACTACAAAATAAATTTGATAGTCTTGTTACAAAAATCCCAATTTAAAATAACCAAAACACCCTTGATATCAACTTTTCCCTAAAGAAGCTATTGCTTGATCCGATCCATCAGTAAGGTGGTACTTCGTCAACTCCTGAAAAATAAGATAGGGTTGAGCTATATGCCCAGTAGGAACACATTTAACCAAGTATTTAATCCATTGAATAAGATTATTGTATCCTTGCGGCAAAACTTTACAAAGAAATTTATCTTCACATGTAATCTTTAACAATCATATAGATCCATAACAACCAAACAGTAACAATCACTATTCATGTCATCAAGCATAACAATTAAACATTCACAACCATAGAAAGCAAGCCATGAGTCCATCTATAAGAGTCTAATTGAAAACACCATTTGCTTTTGTTTTAAAAACCTCCCCCACATTTGCCAGTTATTATACAGTGGGGAGTGGGCACCCCAAAGAAAACCATATGTTTTTTTACTTTTGCTGGCTATTATACGGCGGGACTGTGTGGACACCCAAAAACATTTTTTTTTCGCACATTCGTCCAGCGATAAGCCTAGACAAGGTATTTGGGCACCTTTATAAACTCCCCGTGTGGGTACTAACACAACACCACATTTCCAAAACCGACTCTTACCCGGACTCATGCACAATTAACAATTCATTCACATTTTATTCCATCAACAAACATCTAACATTACCAATGAATTGAATACAACTAGAACGGTCACAAATCAGAATGAACCGAGCTGCATTGAAATTAATTTTGCTATAAGGCTCCGCTCGGGCTCGGTAAAACCTGTTTCGAGCCGAGAGCGGCCCATTTGCCCTTCGTTTAGATTCTTGAGCGAGCTCGAGTTTCTTGTGTTCCTCTCTGTAGGCTAAACTCGTTTAATGCTCGTGAAGCAAAACCGGCTCAGGCTGCTGGCTCCTCTCCTCTTGTTTTAATGAGTAAGCAGGCCTCGATTATCATTATCGCCTGCTAGATTAACGAGCCGAGCTCGAGTCAGCCTGTGTTCGCCCAGAGGCTCAGCTTCGTTTATCTATAATTAAATTATATAATAAATATATTATTTATATATTAAATAATATATAAATACATTATTTATATATTAAAAATATATAAATATATATATAAATAATAATATAAATGCATTTTTTATATATTAAATAATATAAATAATATTAAAAAATTTATCGGTAGCCGAGTTCGAGCTCGACAAAATTAATCGAGGCGAGCTCGAGCCCAAATTTATCGAGCTCGAGCTCGAGGCTCGAAAGAAGGCTCGATAGCGCTTCGTTGCACCTCTAAATACAACACAAGATTTAAAGAAAAATAACATCCAAGCCACAATGTCTTTACTATATCAACATCCACATCTTTCATCTATTTATTATTCACAATATTTCATGAATCAAAGGAAATTTCCTTCAATTTGGTGTTTTTAACTCAAATTGAGAATCTAGGGTTTTACCAAATTTGGGAGTTTTTCTCATTCATCATAGATATGGGTTTTAACAAAATTTACATACAAGTTTTGAAAAGAAAGAGTAAAGAAATTTCAAGCAAGAGTCAAGTAAAATGGTTTATTTATGTAAAACATGGGGATTAATCCAACAATACCCTCAAATTAACTCACAAATCACAACCACACCATGAAATCTCTTCAAAACAAAGAAATACTAGGGTAAAAGTGTCTCTACCTCAAGTTATGAAGAAGAAAACTCGAAAAACCCAAAGTTGATGAAACCACAAACTTCTCAGATCAATAAAAAGCCCTTGCCACGATCTACACTCTTCCTCAAAGGACCCAGGTGAAAAGATGCTTCTAGAGGAGTAGATCTAAAGATCCAAGCGAGAAAAGTTGAGCTTAGAGAGTAAGAAGAGAGACTCACGGCTTGGGAAGAGAAAGGAGAGGAAAAATAATGAGACAGAAGTGATTTGGGTCTATTTATAGTAGTAGAAAATAGCCCTAAGGTCAATGAAAAGAATAAGTCCAAAACCTCCCAAAGGTAGGGCCTATTCGAACCCAAAATTCTAGAAAAAAACACACAGGGGTCGACCCCTAGTGTGGTGGTGTTAACTTTTCAGCAAGAAAAGACAATGCTGGTAGCAGGCAAGGTGTCGACACCTCCTAGGCTGGTGTCAACACCAAATTCCAGCAAGCAAACCCCAAATTCTGCAATATACAAGGGTCGATCCTTCCTTGACTGGTGTTGACCCTTGTGGACAACAACAAGAGACAAGTGTCAACCCTAAATTCCACCAACACTTCTAGAAATTTTATCAACAGGTAAGGGTTGACCCTTAGGACAACTGGTGTCAACCCCAGAACAGAATTTCTAAGTTCTGAAGGAACGTTTTGATAAGAACAAGGGAACAAACAAATCTAACAAGTCTAAATCGAATTGTACTTCTCCAAAACCAAAATACAACAATTCCAAAGACTCCCAAAAAGAAAATAAAGTGATTAAATACACCTTTTAATAGATTAAAACATCCAAGTGTTACACATACTCCAGTGGTTTCATGTGGATTGTTAGCCAGGCAAATGAAGACATATAGGAGGTCCATTCATTTCCAACGGTGTTGGTAGACATTGGCAAGCATTCATGTTCATATTTCCAATGGCAACTGAATGGATTCCCATGTACACATGCGGTGGTTGCAATACAGAATAGTGGTAGGGATTTTAGTACATGTGTTGAACCATTTTTCATCGTCTATCAGTACAAAGCAGCTTATTCCAGATACGTTCAGCCAATACCAACAGTTGACAAACCGCCATTTTTGAAAGATGATTTCATCATATCTCCATGTAGACGTGCCCCAAGAACTCCCCGGGATCCGCACTGCGAGGACGCAAATTTCGTTTTGTTCTAGGCTACTACAAGTTCGGATTCGCGTCACAATTCTGAATCTAATCTCGCAAAGTGCAATGCAAGACCGATAAATCACCAAAGAGTCCAAATCCGGCAAATCGTTTTGGAAAACTGATTTTTATAAAGAAGTGCCAAACATGGACTGCTTTGCTAGATACAGAGTCGCCACCTAAATGTTTTATTTTGGGAGAAATTTAGGAAACCCTGACTCGTGCCTAAGGCCACGTGTTTGTCATCACCAAAGTTGCCTCGGCTCGGGAACTTGGGTACGAGAGGGGAAGGTCATGCAATGAACTCCCCCGCTCGCCCGATCAAAGATCGGCCTTTACTAACATGATATGTTGTTTTTGAAAACACATGTGTTCTTATTCCGGTTATTAACCTAGAATTACTATGTGATGCACACAGCATACAAGTATAAACTAGATCGCTTAACTTGGAACAAAACATTGCATGTTCGTTTTTGAAAATGATTTGAAGTTTGCTACTCGCAAGTAGGCTAAGACATAGATTTTGATGAATTGTTCCAATTCAAGCAATCCAACCTTCACCCACAGGCATTCAGGCAGTTAAACACTTAAGCAATTAGCCTCATGGCAAGCATGCTATACATGGAAATCAATAACACACATGCAGTATGCTAAAGCATAAACACCCACAGTGTACTCCGAGCCAAAACAAAGAACTAGTTAGAAATCATGCATGATCCTAGTTCATGTTAAGATGGCTAATGCAACACATGCGAAAATGCAACCCAAAATAGGCTCGGCTATTCTAAGATGTCATGTGAAATGCAACTTGATAACATGCTGTTGAACACGTATTCAAGTAAATGTATTGAAAATACAATGCAGTTAGTATGATGCGCTGAGCCCGGTGTATGCAATACAGATGAATGGATGCACGCATGCATGCATAAGGTATGCTAAACAAAATATGCCCTAAAACTAACCATCATAAGCGGTTAAGTAAAAAGAAGAAAGAAATGGGGGTTAGAAGACATGCATCACACACACACATGCACGTTTATTACAACAGTTGGCCCTCTCGACAGAGGGTCTGAATAAGAAGCTAACTAGCTAATCTAAGTTAATTAAACTAATTATTACAAAACAAATTAAATAACTAGCTACAACTAATTATTACAAAATGAATAAGCAGCTAAACGCATTAACTACTTAGTTACAAAACTAAAGCATAAACTAGCTAAGCAAATTAGCTAAGTAAAGCAGTAAAGCAATGTCCTCAGAGGGAGAAGAGTGCATGCATGCTCGGTCGCCTCGTTCGGAAATCCAATGCAATGTCCCGATTTGCCTCTGTTTGCAATTGTTCTCAGAACCTTCCACCAAGCTCCAAATAGTTTCTAACTCACCTTGGGGACCTGTGGGAGGGTGGCCGACCAGTTGTTGGTGTGGAAGACCACCTGCCGACCATTTTTCTTTACTGTGAACCAGAAAAAGTGGTCGGCCAGCCACTTTTTCTGGTTGGCCGACCAGTTGTTGCTACCAAACTCCAGATTGCTGTAACAGAGAGCAAGAAAGGGCATGGCAATGTATTTGCAAGATATGTGTGCACAACCACCCTCCCTATTATTTCATAAGCTCAAGGGAGTGTGGTTTTCGACCCTCAGGCCACCAATCGCGCATCTCGATGCATGATGGCTGAGAAGCCAAATTGCACAATTCAATGTAAAATGAATGCACACATAAACACATAAAGCCTAGAACTCTATCATGTATGATCAAGAGCGTCGGCGACCGAGAATTGAGGCACGTTTCATCACTTCAAGTATGAAACATCCTTCGTTTCTCGTGTTTGGACTAACACCTAATCCAAACAAATGCAAAGCAACTCAATCATGCAAACATGCAATGCAACTCAACAACATGGCATACACAATGTAAAGAATATCATGGCATACACAACGCAAATAATAACATAGCATACGCAATGCAATGTAACAATATGGCATGCTCAATGTAATGTAACAACCTAGCATACGCAATGCAAAGTACAACATGGCATACTCAATGCAATGTGACCTAAGCATATAGACAACATGGCATACACAATGCTAAATGCTAAGAACATTGCAAACTCAATGCAATGTAACATAAGCATGCAAACAACATGCAAACAACCATGCTCAATGGACTTAAACCAAAATGGGTAGACCCCAGCCATGCCAAAACAGTGGCCATAATGATGAAACTAAGGCATGAAGATCAAGACAAACATGCTCAATGCAATGTCCCATCCACTAGGCCTAAGAGCACAATCCTCAAACACATTGAAGAAGTGATAAACATGGAAGTGTGACAACACTAAAGGCTCTGAAATTAAGTAAGAAATGATGCCAAATCATTCAAATGACACAAGTATAGCATGCAAGGGTTCTTAAGCATTAAAGCTAGCAAAGAGGACTACAAAGGAGGTATGCAATACATGGCACAAAGGCATGAATCAACCATGGACAGAGCTTAATTAGGTCGACCTAGGCAAGATGGCATACAAGGCCATAAGCTAGGCAACAATGCATAACACTCAAAGGCATTGAAAGCATGCAAGAAGTGGGAACATAGCAATCCTATATGCTCTGAAATGTCATGTTAAAGGATGCCAAATCATGTACACAACACAAATAAAGCATGCTATGGTACCCAAAGCTTGAAGCTAGCACAGGCATTTGTACTACAACTATGCAAAACATGAAGCATATGGTCAAGGTAACCCAAAATAGTCCTACAACATGTCAAAATGATACTAAAACATATATGGAAGGAAGCCAAGATAAGCTAGCATGAAGGGCATAAGGTATGGATCATACAAGGCAAATAAGGTGGATTACACTACACCTATCAAGACCAAGCATGGGATGGCTTCGCCAACCAAAATCAGAGTTATATCATGGCAAAATAACCCCAAATAAACACTGAAATGATAGCTCGCAAGCTTAGGCATGAAGGCATATGCAATGGTTCATGTTAAAGACATAAAGGGCAAACCCTCCAATGCATTGAATAAGTGACAAATGTGAATGCATGAGCATGAAACATGGACTGAAATCACATAACAAATGATGCCAAATCATTCAAATAGGCCAAGCAATGCATGCTAGTAGACTTGATACACAAAGCTAACAAGCTAGAATGCATTATAGCTATACAAAGCATGGCATGCATGACCAAAACAACACAAATTAGAGCTAGAGCATGCTAAAACATGGACAAAAGCTTCTTGAAGTTAAGCCAAAAGCATGCTAGAATGGCATGTTAAAGCATGATACAGATTAAGCTACTTCATGGAAATGCACTACAAGTGCATAGAGCATGCAAGGGCCTACCAAAACAACCCAAAATAGAGTCATGGCATGCTAAAACAACACCAAAAACTTACTGAAATGGAGTTAACATAAGCTAGAAAGACATGCTACTTCATGAAGCATACAAAACTAGTTTATGAAATTTACACTACAAGTGTATGAGGCATGCATGGAGTGACTAATCCAAGTAAAAATAGTGGTATGCCACAGCAAAATAACCCCAAATACAAGCTAATATATGGCCAACATAAGCTTAACAAATATGCTCACACATGAGGCATTCAAAGCAAGTAAATAAGACACAAGGAGAGGGGATGACCCTCTCCTATTTGGGACCTCAAAACACCACTTCTACCACTGAAATTCCTCTGAGTTTCAATGGTAAGAAGGCCAAAACAAGGTGGTCCCAAAAGCTTAAAAAGAAAGCACAAAAGCAAGGCCAAACAAGGTCTAAGAGGGGGTAGACAACCCCCAACACAAAAGTGACCTTAAACAAACATTTTAAGGACTAAAAATCAAAAAAAAAAAATTGGTAGGAAGTTAAGCTTAAAATAGCATGCAAATAGGTTCAAAAGCTTAAGAAAAAATAAGGGTTTAAGGAGTTAAAGGCTCACCCTTGAAGAACACTTTTGAAGCTACAACTCCCGCAAGTTTTTCTGACCAAAACCAGTCCAAAAACTCTAAAACCAACCTTAAGAAGCCTCAACAACAAGAGTAAGGTGTTTGAGTGTGTGTTTGTGTGTTAAAGTATGAAGAAATAACACTTTAAGGCACAAATATGAGGAGCAAGAGCAAGATAGACACAAAGGGTGTATGTATAGCTCAAGCAAGAAAATATGAACCTAAGGCATGAAGGAGGAGGTTCCCTTATATAGAAAAAACAAAGTTCAAGCTTGTTGAGGAAGTTTGGAGCTCCAAGCCATCCCTCCATATGGAGGATGGTTTTTGTGCCCTCCAGTTTGCATAGCTGGCAAGAAAAGATCTTCAGGAATCTGCTGGAAAGTGACCGACTAGTTGAAGTGGTCGGCCAGCTACTTTTGGTGGTCGGCTGACCACTTTTGACACCTAAGTGGTCGGCCAGCCACTTTTCTGGTCGGCCAGCTCATTTTTCTGGTAGGCAGGCAAAATTCTACTTTCCAAGTCCAACTTCAAATGGCCATAATTCCTTCATTTGGACTCCTTTTCAGGTCATTCTTGTGTCCACATTGAAGCCCCAGAAGTAAGCTTTCCAATGGTGGTAGCCTTGCATCAAAATTCTAACTGTGAAAAAAGTTATGCCTGTTTTGGTGAAGCCACGCAGTTTTGGTCCTACCCGAATTCATGCCGAACTTCTCCCAAACTAGTTTTCTTCTCTCCTTTCCTCTTTTCTTCAACTCCAAACCCCTAAACAAGGTGTTTTGAAAGATTTTTCAAAGATTTCATCTCTCTTCCATTCATTTCCACTTTGTCCTCGCTCAGTTTATCGAAAAGCGCAACATTTAACGAAATGCAAGCCTCGAAACATCGTAGGAACTTTATTTCACAAACATTTTGAAAGAGAGGGTTTCAAGGTCTAAAATCTTTTGATCAAGATTGTTTTAGTCCAAAGGGGGTATGAAGTTGGGATTTGGCTCTCCCCTTGCCGAAGAAATTGAACCTTTGCCCTGCACACCTTTCATTACCAAGTAAACCATCAGTAGTGCCCAAGTCTTAGGGGCAGTCAAAAATGGGGTGTCTACACTCCATTGGCAATTAAATGTCCTCCAGGGCGACTGAAGAAGAATCGGATACCACCTCGGGGAGAGAAGCTAAGTCAAATTAGGTGCGAGCGATGTGACCGTATAGGGAACCACAACCGAAACACACGTAAAGAACCAATATAGTAATGGACACTTAGCGGCAAATTTGTATAATCAATTTTGAATAGCAGCATCGTATTATCGTAGTAAAATGTAGCGAAACAAAATGATAAGAAATTTTAATAAGTCAACACATTATTGACATATGATAGTTTAGCTGGTTTTGTTCTTTACACCACTTTCATTCATATATTAATGTTACATGTTTATGTTATGCTTCACAAAATTATATGTTTCAAACCAACAATACACGTTTGCGTAGTGTGTTGCACTTGGGCTTTTATGTAAGAAGCCATAGTTTTTGAAGCCATGTCACATTGGTGTTGTTATGTCGGTGTGACATAGGTAATCCCGCAATCAATTCATCAATCTTAATTTATAGCACTTTGCACACCTACCATTTGAAAAGTGTATGTTCTACCAATGTGACATATGTTTGTAGCTTGTTTTCCGTGCTTCTTTCGGATACGACTAGCCCTACAGTTCGGACTCTCGTGGTTCTGAATCTGATTTCACAAGTGCAATGTAAAATAAATAAACACAAATGAGTCCAAATCTGGCAATTCTCTTGGAAAATCAATTTTGAATCAAAATGCCAAAAATGGACTGCTTTGCCAGATTACAAAATCGCCACCTAAAGGTTTTTGGAAAATTAGGAAACCCGTGACTCGTGCCAAAAGCCACGTGTCCGTCATCACCAAAGTGTCTCGGCTCGGGAACTTAGGTATGAGAAGGGAAGGTCATGAATTGAGCACCCCACTCACCTGATCAAAGATCGACCTTTACTAATCATGATGCGATTCTTATTTACATTATATGCTCTTGTTTCGATTTTATTAGGCTAATTTTACTACGTGTTGCATACAAGTATAGACTAATTTGTAAATATTAGAACACTTTGATTTCATGTATGTTTTGAAAAGTGTTTGAATATGTACCACTTAAAAAAACGATATCATATGTACAGTAATCAAATTATCCCAATTAGCCTTTATCCACAAGCATTCAAATAGGTATATCATTTAAGAACTTCGCCTTATACAAAGCATGCTCGACATGGTATCAATCACACATATGCAATATGCTAAAGCAAAGAAATGCTCACCTAGTACTCCAAGGTAAGCCAAAAAGTAATAAAATAGTTCGGGAAAATGCATGATCCTAATGATGCAAAATGACTAATGTAACACATACAAAATGCAACTGATAAGTTCAGTTTCCTAACATGACATATGAGACAATTTGATAGCATGCGGTGGAGCACGTAGTCAAGGAAATAATAAATGACAATGTCGTTAGAATTATGAACCGAACCTTATGCATGCGAGACAAATGGATGCAAATCATAGAAAATGCTAAGAGAAACATGATTCTCTATACTATCCATCATAAGCAAGTAAATAAAAGGGAGAAAGAAATGGGGGTTGGAAGACATGCACATTATTACAGTGTGCTCTCGCGTAGGAGGGTCCGAATGAATGCCCTAGTTAATTAACGAATTAACTAACTATTACAATACCAAAATAAATGAATCAACTACACTAGCTAATTATTACAACGCCACAAGTTAACCAACTATTCTAGCTAATTACTTAATTAATTACAACACAAAAAATTAATTAACTAAGCTATTACAAGTTCGAAGGAATTACACTTAATTAATTACAACATACTACTACTAACATAAATTAACAAGCCACAAGGAATGAAGAATTTTTCATGTATGAATGCGGATTTCCATTCAAAATGCTCGCTGTTCTGCTACCAAAATGCTTCTATTACACAGTTAGAAAATTGACCTGTTTTTGCCTTAGACTTTGCTCTGTTTTATAAGGAAAAAGACACAGGCTGGCTGAAAAGAGGTGGCGGGCCAGTCAGAAGAAGTGGTTGGTCGTACAGTAAGGTGGCTGGCCAGCTACTAGTTTTTGTTACTACCCTGCTGCAATAGACAAGAAGCAGAGCACAAACAAAGTATTTTCAGGGGATGTTTATCCACTCTGCCTCTCCTTATCATCAAACAGATCAAAAGAGGGGTAGGCTTGATTCGCAAACCATCAATCGACACAAGTTCATTGTGTGATGATTTATGGATCAAGGGATACAATCTCAATAAATGACAATGAGAGACTCACAAATCTCCTCCCTATCATAGAATTGATCAAAGGAAGTGGTTGACATTGATTCTTGAACCATTATCATCACTAAAGAGTATGAAGCGGTTCAAGACTCAATGAGCTCAACTAACGTCCGATTGGGTTTGCATCCTAACAGTGCTCTCCGCAGCTCCTTGACTAGAAGACCCCCCAAAATAGTCTGGTCGTTGATGAAGAAAGTCGACGAATACTGCAAAGTGGAGAATGACGCCTTGTGGGTTAAAGCCGGAAACGTGGCCAACAAGACAGCCCCTTCTGAAATTGCTCAGCCGTTAAATTCTATACCACCTCAGAGCCCTAAACCACGGCATCGGGCTAAACGAGACAAGAGACGGGATTCTCGCCGATCAAGCGACCAATGCTCTCACCGAGCAAATGAACAACTGCAAGTTGATAGTAGGCACACAAGGCGCGCCGACAAGAAATATACGAAGTTGATAGAGCCGATCAGTGCGGTTATGTCCAAAGTCCAACGCCTTTTGTTCTTCAAATGGCCGTCCAAAATGGTGGGACCTCCAGACACGAGAAGACGGGATAGACGGTGTGAATATCACAAGGACCACGGCCATGATATTGAGAGTTGCTACGCATTGAACGATCACCTGGAGGAATTGGTACAAGATGGTCGGCTACAATAGTACGTCTAAAAAGGCAACTCAACCAAAGCAATAGCCTTAAGACAGGATTTCCCTTTACTCGGTGTGATCCACATGATATACAGCCTGCCAATTTCATCCGCGGTGCATACAATTCAGTCGAATCCCGACCCTCAAAATCAACTCACTTCGGTAAAATGGCCCCATGAAGCTGCGAGCATTACTTTTGATGATTCAAATTTGGCCAGAGTGACACTTCCCCACATCGATCCCTTGGTAATTGAGTTACGCATAAACCGGTTCACTGTTGAGCACGTAGTCATTGATCCGGGGAGCACATCGAAGATTATGTATTACAAGACATTCACCAAACTTGGCTTCTTCGAATCAAATCTCTCTCCGGCTCCTTATCCACTATTCGGCTTCAATGCCAATCCAGAATACCTGTTAGGGAAAATCACACTACCCGTTCGAGCTGGCTCCCGAACAGTGGATGTGGAATTCTTGGTTGTCAAGCTACCATCGCCGTAAAATCTCATCATGGGGCGAACTTGGTTGCATACTATGCAGGCCGTGCCAAGCACCTATCATCAGCTGCTTCGCTTCCCGATAGAACGCGGCATTGAGCAAATCCGTGGCTAACAAAAGTCGACACAAGCATGCTATCTCCTTGCAGAAAAGACGCCAAAGGAGTTACAAGTGAATTCTATTGAGGTGCCGGATCGAGAGAGCCTTGATGATGTTGGGTGGCTCCCAAGTGAAAAGGCCACAAAAGCCCTAGATCGAGTTGAAATCGACGGAAACCCAGATAGGTTCTTTATGGTCGGCGCCTCCATGAATCAAGCCAATAGATAGCAGCTAATTTCTTTCCTACTCAGCAACCTTGATGTCTTTGCTTGGACTCCATATGAGATGCCGGGTATAGATCCATCTATTTCGCAGCACCGTTTGAATGTTAACCCTAAATGCAAGCCGATCATTCAGAAAAGCCGGCAATCAGCCGCAGAGCACACTGATGCCGTTGTTGAAGAGGTTGACAGGTTGCTAAATGCCGGGGCAATCAGGGAAGTGATCTGCCCTACGTGGCTTTTTAATAATGTGGTTGTGAAGAAGAAAAATGGGACTTGGCGAGTGTGCGTTGATTTTACAAACCTAAACAAAACTTGCCCCAAGGATTGTTTTCCCCTACCTAGAATTGACCAACTTGTAGATGCGACGGCACACCATCAGCATATGAGCTTCCTCGATGCTTACAGAGGCTACCATCAAATCGCCATGCATCCGGAGGACCAAGACAAAACTGCATTCCTCACCCCAAGAGGAACCTACTTGTAGACACCCCATTTTTGACCGTCCTCAAGACTTGGACGTCGCCGCTCGAACACTCGGTGATTATCCATGTTTGTGTTGGTTTGGAGTTCCCGGAGTTCTCGGCTACGTGCTTTGCCTCAGGACCCCCGAACTTGACTGTTCTGTGTCTGGTTTTGCACCAAACACTTGTGTTTTACCTTTGAAGGGTAGGAAATGCCTTCTGAGGCATCCCCACATACCACCGGCTGTGGCTAGAGGCCACCGGGTTGGTGGATTCTGCCAAGCACTATTTTGTGCCAGTCGGCACTATTTTAACAAAATGACCATTTTGCCACCGACGCTTTTACTGCTTTATGAGATATTTTTAGACAGCTGTTTAGCTCTTGTTTCCCCTCCATACACGTGTATGGAGGGATGAACCCTTGGATGACTTAGTTTGTAAGTCTTTGTTGCCTATAAAGAGAAGGCTCTCCTCTTGGCTCAAGGGTTGGAAAAATTTGGAGAATTAGAGAGAAAAGAGAGAGAGAAGCTCTGGTTTTTCTAGGGTTTGAGTTGCATACACCTTATATCTCTATCCTTCTCTTGTGTGTCTAGGTGTTTTGTGCCTTACTATTGCACACAAACACCTAGTGTTTCACCTTCTCCTTGCAACTGAGGTTCTAAGGGCTGGGTTTTAAAGTTCTTGACAGATTTTGAGCCAAAGGAAGCATCAACTACATCTTTGTCAAAGAGGTCAACAAGGGTGAGACACTAACTCTCTTTTTACCTCATTTTTGTACCTTATTTTTACCTAGTTTAGAAATGTTTTTGTGCTTAGTATATAACACATAAAAGTTCTGTTTTTTAAGCCTCTTTATTGTTCATTAAGAGTGTTTTGTGGTTTGAGCAAGTTTGACCACCCTTAGGCCTTGAAAAGGCCACTTTTTGTGCTATTTTGTGGGAGATCCAAGACTTTGGTGTTAGGATCTCTTCACCACTGAAATCTTGAGGGATTTCAGTGGTGAAGAGCATGCCTTAGATTCTCAAGAAGGAGAGGGCCACCCCCTCTCCTTGATGTCCTTGAAAAGGGCAAATTTTGCTCCCTTATGGAGCTTCATGCTTGAGTGTGTGTTGAGCATGTTTGACTTGTTCTCCATGCTTATATTGCCATGTTATAACATGATTTTAAGTTGGTTTAGGTCCCTTATGCATGCTTTGCATAGTTGCCTTGTAATGCCTCTTATTGCCTTAATATGCCTAGGAAGTGTGCCTCTATTTCTAGCATGTTTTAGGCCTAGATCCATGAAGCTTGTATGCTCATTTTGCCATGATCTAGCTCTGTCCATAGCCATTTGGGTCGATCTCATCATGCATTACATAGCTCCTTTGCATTTGGCTTGTTGGCCTTGAGAGCATGTGAGTGTAGCATGACTTGCTTGCTTCATTTTCAATGATTTGAAACCATATAACATGTCATTTCAGACCTTATGATGTGCTTGTTTGATTGCCTTGCATGCCTCTCTAATACTTTAAGAGTATGTGCTAAATGCTCCATGTTTTGGCTTTAATGCATGCTTTTGGAATCATGCCATCTAGATGCCATCTAGGTGGTTATTTAGGCTCAGTTTTATGTGTTAAAACTCTGTTCTTAAGTGTTTAAGTATTACCACATGTGGTTGTGTTAAGTGTGGTTCAATGCCCCATTGACTTCCCTTGAACCTTAGACCATTTGCATGTCTTGTTTGGCTCGCTTTGTTAATGGATTGGGCCTCATGTTTTTCATGGATTTCAGAGTTTTTCATGTATGCTAATAGTCCATGTTTGTGCATCTTAGATGTGTTTAAGAGTTGCTTAATTATGCTTAAGTGTTGGTGCCTTAACTTGTGCATGTGTGCATGTGTGCATGTGTGTTTGGCTCTCTTAACTTGGCATTTGGCTACTGATTTTGGGCCCTTTTGAAGCTGCCTAGATCATACCTAAGCCCACCCTCCATGTGGTTTGCATGCTTGCCTTGTATGCTTACTTAGGTTTGCATTGTATTGCCATATTGCATGCTAGTTGCCATGTCTAGGAGTGCACCACATTGGCATGCATATTAGGCCTCTTGACCAAGTCATGATAGAGGCTTAACACCCTTGTTTGCTTGTTCGCATTGCATGCATTTGAAATCAAAATTGCATTCTTGATCCTTGGGCCATCATGCATGGAAATGCGTGATTGGTGGTCCGAGGACCAAAGCACACCTTCCTTTGAGTTACCAACATGATAAGGAGTGTGTTTGGTGCATACATGCTTTGAATTACATTGCCGTGCAAGTTGTTGCCTTCTGCTGCTGTGAGTTGCAGGTTTTACAGGAATTTTGTGCCGGCCAAAGCCTTTGTTTAGTGCCGGCCGGCAATAAGTTGGCGGCCGATAGCTTCATTCAGTGCCGGTGGACCTATCCTTTAGCCGGTGGTGTTCTACCCCAGCCGGTGATACTCCCCAGTGCCCTGAGAGGCACTCCTGGGACTTTGGCAGCCTTCAGAGGAGGGTAGCAGAGAAAATAGAGGCACACTTGCATGACAGTGCGATTAAGGCGATCCGAGCGTCTTGCATTTGGCCCTCATCCCGAGGCGATTTACTGTTTAATTAGTTTAATTATGTTATTTAATTAATTTAGTTGATTTGTAATAATTAATTAGCTTGTGTAGTTAATTAGTTATTCGGACTGTATTATTATTTCGGTCCCTCCGAGCGAGGGCAAATTTGTAATAAGGGTGTGTGAGTGGGTGTATGTCTTCCAACCCCCATTTCTTTCTATCCCTTTTATTTACCTGCTTTCGATGGTAGATTAGGGCATGTTTATTTTAGCATGCCTTATGAAACGTATGCGTGCATTCATGCATTTGTTTACATGCACCGGGCTCGGTACATCATACAAACTGCATTGCAATTTTCAATTCCAAATTGAATACGTGCTACTCGCGCATTTCACATGCCATGTTTAGGGTTAGCCGAGCCTACTCTAGATTACATCTATGCCTGTGTTGCATTAGCCACTTAACATGAACTAGGTCATGCATGTTTGCTAACCGGTTTATTGTTTTGGCGCGAAGTACGATGTAAGTTTTTACGCTTTAGCATATCGCATGCGTGTGAACGTTGCCATGACAGTATGCTTACCATGCGGCTAAATGCTTATGTGATATTACTGCTTGCATGCCGGTGGGTGGAGGTTGGATTGCCTGAGTTGGAACAACTCATTGAAATCCGTATTTTAGCCTACTTGCGAGTAGCAAAATCCGGCACGTTTTTCGAGACAAAACGGATATGCAATGTTTATTTCCAAATTAGGCGATCTAGTCTATACTTGTTTGCTGTGCGCATAACATAGTAA
Source organism: Camellia lanceoleosa (assembly GCA_025200525.1). Taxonomy (NCBI): domain Eukaryota; kingdom Viridiplantae; phylum Streptophyta; class Magnoliopsida; order Ericales; family Theaceae; genus Camellia; species Camellia lanceoleosa. The sequence goes on along the minus strand of CM045772.1, from coordinate 96,351,122 downwards.
TTCTAGGCTAATAATTGGAATAAGAACATGTAATGTTTTCAAAAACGGATATCACGGTTAGTAGAGGCCGGTCTTGGACGGGCGAAAGGGGTGCTCATAGTGACCTTCCCCAATCGTACCCAAGCTCCGAGCCAAGACCACTTTGGTGATGACGGACATGTGGCCTTGACCGAGTCGTGGTTTCCTAAATTTCCCATTTTAAAATATTTAGGTGGCGACTCAGAATCGCAAAGCGATCCATGTTTGGCACTACTTTTTCAAAATCTGTTTTTCTTCAAAACGATTCGCCGGATTTGGACTATTTGGTTCAGATTTAGAACCGCGACACAAATCGAGTCCGAACTGTAGAAGCGAGGTCCCCCGCGGGCGCGTCTACACTACTGCTATAAGGTTGTGCCTTTTGGGCTGAAGAATGCAGGGGCAACTTACCAAAGACTGGTCACTGCCATGTTCAAGGAGAAACTTGGCCACACTATGGAAGTGTACATTGATGACATGGTGGTCAAGTCCAAACAAGAGCAAACTCATCTAGCCGATCTGGAAGAGACATTCGGCATTTTACGCAAATACAAAATGAAGTTGAACGCTTCCAAACGTGCGTTTGGGATCGGCTTTGGCAAATTCTTGGGTTACATTGTCAACCACCGAGGAATCAAAGCCAACCCAAGGCAAATCATAGCAATCTTGGAGCTCGGCTCCCCTCGTTCAGTAAAAGAGGTTCAAAAGTTGATGGGGATGGCCGTCGCACTCAACAGGTTCATCAGTCGGTCTACAAATCGCTGCTGACAATTCTTCCATACACTACGGTAGGGCAAGGCTTTTGAATGGTCCACCGAGTGCGAAGCCGCTTTCAACGGCCTCAAAACCTGCCTCTAATCAGTTCCACTTTTGACAACACCTTCGGCAGGGGACCCGCTCATTTTGTATCAGGCAGTTTCCGACCGGGCCGTCAGCGCCGTACTAATAAAGGAAGAGCTGGGAAGCAGCGGCTAGTGTATTATGTGAGCAAGGCAATGGTCGACGCTGAAACACGCTACCTTTCGCTGGAAAAACTCATCCTAGCCCTAGTCATGGTTGCAAGAAAACTGATGCATTACTTCCAAGGGCATAGAATCGGGGTGCTAACAGATTACCCCCTCCGTTCAGTACTACGTAGTGTGGAAGTATCAGGACGCATTTCAAAGTGGGCTCTTGAACTCGGCCAGTACGATATTCAGTTTCTACCTAAAACCTCAATCAAGGGACAGGTGCTTGCCGACTTTGTGGCCGAATTCACTGGGGGTCTTGCCGACTTCAAGTCTGATGAAATTCGACCTAAGCCGAACTGAAGAATTTATGTTGAGGACATTTGGTAGTTATACTATGATGGATCATCCAATCAGTGGGACAGTGGAGCCGGAGTAGTAATCATGGCTCCTGACAGCCCAATAATTGAGCAGGCCGTCAAACTCGGCTTCGAAGGGTCAAATAACGAAGCCGAATACGAAGCCCTTCGAACCGGCTTGCAGAATGCACATCTTCTGCGTGCTTGGCGTTTGCTTGTATTTTGCGAATCAAAACGATGATCAATCAGCTAAAGGGGGAGTACGCAGCAAGAAATGACCGTATGGCGGCTTACATGAAAATGGCTAACTCCTTGCTGGCAAAATTTGACCATCATGAATTAAATTAGATAACACGTGATCAAAACACACATGCAGATGCCCTGGCCTGCCTAGCCTCCGTCATTAACTCAGAGATTAAACGGACCATCGAGGTGGGTTTCATCTCGGAGCCAAGCATTGGTCCTTCGGAGGAAGTCCAGGTCAATGTCATAGAATCTGGACCGAGTTTGATGGATCCCATTACTGCATTACTGTCTTCCGAACAGCTCCTAGAGGACAAGAAAGAAGCGCACAAGCTGCGAAACAAAGCCCTGTGATACTACTTAGATCCGCAAGGAAAGCTTTATAAAAAATCCCTTTCTGGTCCATACCTGGAATGCGTGCATCCGAACAAAGTCGAAGAGCTTCTGACTGAAATACATGAAGGCAGTTGTGGCACACATTCTGGTGGGCGCTCTTTGGCCCATCGAGCTATAACACAGGGGTATTATTGGCCGACAATGAGATCTGATGCCAAATGCTATGTGAAAAAATGTGAACAGTGCCAGAAGTTCTCCCCATTAACCCATCTTCCTACTGAAGAGTTAAGCTCTATCACCAGTCCCTGGCCATTCACCTAGTGGGGACTTGATATCATAGGACCATTGCCGAGGGCCCCAGGGAACAAGTGATACTTGACAGATTACTTCACAAAATGGGTCAAAGCGGAGGTATTAATGCACATTCAAGATGCTGATGTTAAGCGCTTTGTATGGAGAAATATCATAACACAATTCGGCATTCCAAGAGCTCTTATCTCAGACAATGGCACCCAGTTTGATAGTGGCGTCTACCGAGAGCTGTGCAGCAAGTATGGTATCCGGCCCTACTTTTCCACGCTGGCTTACCCCAAAAGCAATGGTCAAGCCGAAACCTCTAACAAATCCATCTTGGACGGCATCAAGAAGAGGCTGGAGAAAGCTAAAGGCAAATAGGTCGAAGAATTGCCGAGTGTATTGTGGGCACATCGAACTACGCCGAGGCAATCCACTAAGGAAACGCCGTTTGCTTTATGCTTTGGAACCTAGGCGATCATACCCCTGGAGATCGGCCACCCAACCCTGAAATCGCAAGTTTTTGATATAGGCCGAAACGACATGATGTTGGCTTTGGATTTGATTTTGATCGAAGAACGAAGAGACCGCACCCTTGTGTCTATGGCACGATACCAGCAATAGCTTGCTAAGTTGTACAATCAATGTGTTCAGCTGCGCCGCTACACACCAGGAGAGTAGGTCTTGAAGAAAGTACTTCTAGCTGCCAGGAAACCAGCTGATGGAAAATTAGGTCCTAACTAGGATGGCCCCTATCAGGTCGATTCGATCGCAGGAGTAGGGGCATATCGGCTCAAAGACATGTCTGGAAGAAGTCTACCATGGCCTTGGAATTCAATGCACTTGCAAAAATTCTATCATTAAACCCAACTTGTGAGGAATGATACTAGTTTTGAATGGTTCAACATGTACACATTCCACTTCTGTAATGCCTGTTTACTCACTGCGAAATCCAGTTCAAAAGTGTTCCGATAAAAGCCTCCGGATTTGGAGCGCCCTCGTGGATATCAAGATTGGCCAAGAGAAGAAGTCTCTGAATTCGGAGCCCCTTTAGTGCATGACACTTTTGGGCCGATTAAGCCTCCGGATTCGGAGTGCCCTTCGTGGATATCACGATTGGCCAAGAGAAGTCTTCGAATTTGGAGCCCCATCCGTGCATGACACTTTTGGGCCGATTAAGTCTCCGGATTCGGAGCGCCCTTCGTAGATATCACGATTGGCCAAAAGAAGTCTCCGAATTCGGAGCCCCATTAGTGTATGACACTTTTGGGCCGATTAAGCCTCCAGATTCGGAGTGCCTTTCGTGGATATCACTATTGGCCAAGATAAGTCTCCGAATTCGGAGCCCCATTAGTGCATGACACTTTTGGGCCGATTAAGCCTCTTGATTCGGAGCGCCCTTCGTGGATATCACGATTGGCCAAGTCTTCAAATTCGGAGCCCCATCTGTCCAGGTCACGTTTGGGACGATTAAGCCTCCAGATTCGGAGTGCCCTTCGTGCATATCACGATTGGCCAAGATAAGTCTTCGAATTTGGAGCCCCATTAGTGCATGACACTTTTGGGCCGATTAAGTCTCTGGATTCGGAGCGCCCTTCGTGTATATCACGATTGGCCAAGATAAGTCTCCGAATTCAGTGCCCTATTAGTGCATGACACTTTTGGGCTGATTAAGCCTCCGGATTCTGAGCGCCCTTCGTGCATATCACGATCGGCCAAGATAAGTCTCCGAATTCAGAGCCCTATTAGTGCATGACACTTTTGGGCCGATTAAACCTCCAGATTTGGAGCTCCCTTCGTGCATATCACGATTGGCCAAGTCTCTAAATTCAGAGCCCCATCCGTGCAGGTCACGTTTGGACCGATTAAGCCTCCAGATTTGAAGTGCCCTTCGTGCATATCACGATTGGCCAAGATAAGTCGCCGAACTCGGAGCTCCATTAGTGCATGACACTTTTAGGCCGATTAAGCCTCCGGATTCGGTACGCCCTTTGTGGATACCACGATTGGCCAAGATAAGTCTTCGAATTCGAAGCCCCATCTGTGCAGGTCACGTTTGGGCTAATTAAGCCTCTGGATTCGGAGCGCCCTTCGTGGATATCACGATTGGCCAAGTCTCCAAATTCGGAGCCCCATTGGTCCATGACACTTTTGGGCTGATTAAGCCTCCGGATTCGAAACGCCCTTCATGGATATCACGATTGGCCAAGTCTCCGAATTCGAAGCCCCATTAGTGCATGACATATAAACGTAGGTTGAAACATGAAAATATTCAAAATGAAATGGGACACGCCGTATAAACATAGGCTAAAACGTGCGAACATTCAAAATAAAATGTGTCCTTAGATAAATCAATTGGCATCAAGTGTACTAATATAAATGGAAAGTACGCTACAAATTGAAAACGAAGCGTTTTATTAAAATTAGCCAATAAATACATAATTTCACACTCAATCTACATGAGCATTACAAGGTCTGCTTCTATTCGGCAGCTCCCTCATCATCACTCTTCTCAACTTCGAAAGCCGAAAAGGGAAAGTCATTTTGTTGGTACAACGGCAACGCCGAATTCACACCTGCTGCTTGGAGAGCCTCAGCTTGCTGAAGTGCCTTGATCCAGCCGTGCTTAAACCCACAATTTTCACATCGGCGAGTTTCTCCATGGTCTTCTATATTCCGACCTTTCGGCCATCATGAAAGCCTTTTTCATAGGCCGCGGTCCTCGCAGTCTCAATCGCAAACATGCTAGCCGTGTTCCGATCGGCAATAGCATTACTTATCAACCTTTGAGTCACCCTCTCTTCCACAACTGAGTTGGGATGGCTGCCGATTGAGACTCGGCAGACTTGATTTTCCTAAGCTCACGCTTGGCCTTCTTCGTGCGAGCTTCTAACTTCCGAATGCGTTCATCTCTCTGCTCTATATCACACCGAGTGGCGCGAAGACGCATGCCGATTTCATAAGCGGTGTACAGTCCCTTCACCGCCCCATGAACGCCTTCACGAAACACTTCAAAATCCTGCCAACCTACCATCGACTGCTGGACTTCAAATGGAAAAATCTGTCGAGCGAACTCGACTGCTATATTTGGATTCGAACGATCGAATCCGCCTCTGTCATCAGTCTATTCCCCACGAAGACTGCAAAACTCAATGGGCACGGAGTCGTATCGGATTCCCTTCCAGAACGAGGTTGTGGAGATCTACCCTATGGCTGCTTGTCCCTTCTGGGCGACCTACTTCGACGACGAGGAGATTGGTGTCTCTCCTGATCCCTCGAAGTCCTACTTCTCGTGCGCTAAGGTTCACCACTTCGACTCATATCTCCTCCCAGCTCAGCTAATGTCCTCGCTTCTCCTCTACTGTTGAAGAAAAGTCTATTTGACATTTGCACTTGTTTAACCTTCCTCAAAGAATTGGACTGAGTTACTGACTCTGAGCATATAAATAGGACCTTCATGCACGAAGTACACGCCCATTTATTCCCTACGGGGCAGCACCTCCGAGGCGATCTCATTAATATTAAAACCTCAACAGCCTGGCGCCGATTGAGTCATGTGCCCCAATCGCCCCACGGACCTCTGTTATTCGGCGTTCTAGTTCATGAACCAGCAGGGGCAAAGGCAGATTCATCAATATAATCGGCGTATTTGCCCCAGTCGTCCAATGAACCTCCATTATTCGACATTCTAGTTCATGAACCAGCTGGGGCAAAGGCAGATTCATCAATATAATTAGCGTATTTGCCCCAGCCGCCCAATGAACCTCCATTATTCGCGTTCTAGTTCATGAACCAACTAGGGCAAAGGCATATTCATCAATATAATCAGCGTATTTGCCCCAGCCGCCCCATGAACCTCCGTTATTCGGCGTTCTAGTTCATGAACCAGTTGGGGCAAGGGCAGATTCATCAATTTAGTCGGCTTGAGTGCCCCAGCCGCTCCATGAATCGATTTATCAGTACAATATTCATGAGTTCATTTAATTCGGCGTTCTAGTTCATGAACCTCTGTTATTCGGCGTTCTAGTAAAATGAAACAGTTAAGGCAAGGGCAGATTCGTCAAGCTAGTCGACTTATGTACCCTAGCTGCCTTATGAGCTGATCTATCAGCACCTCACGAATTCATTTTATTCAGTCATCAATCAAATTCATTAATTTAATCAGCTAATAAGTTTGTCGTCTCACGTAGTCGTGGCATTTTGTTCTAACTGTTGATTCTTTTAATTATGTACTCATATAACAAACAGTACAAGCAATAACTTGAGAGCATAGAAAATTTTCATTCATAAATTGGGCGCTAACAGTGGACATTTTACACATGAAAATCCAAAAAAGATGAAAATCAACTAACAAAAAACTGTGCATCCAAAATGCCTACAAAAAATGAAAATACGCCTTAATCATTCCTCAGGGTCAGATGCCAGCAGGTCAACGTCCACCTGCTCGTACAGAATCGACTGTGCCAATGTCACATTTGCAACAGCGAGGGCTTTGACCCAACCGTGTTTGAAGCCCCGATTCTTAAACTTCGACGCTTCTTCTGCATAGCTTTCCAAGGCAGCCTCTTACCCAGCTTGGAACGCTTTGGAAATCTTGGAGTTGGCCTTTTCCCTAGCCTTCTTTGATTCCTCCAAGTCAGCTTCCAGCTTGGTGATTGCCTCCTAGGCTAACTTAAGCGCCTCCTCACTGGCCTTCGTCTTTTCCTCGGCGGTAAGCCTCAACTGATCAAAGTTTCTGGCTCACTCGACCTCTAAGTCGGCTCTAGCGCGTTCCGTCATTGCCTACGCTGCCTCATAATCGGCCCTTTGAGAGACCGCCTCAACATTTTTCTGTTCATTTTCAATTTCGGCTTTCAATAGGCCAATCTGTTCTATGGCGTCGTGCTAACAACGGCCGATCTCGGCTATCCTGCCCACCGCCTACAAAACAAAGAAACGGTAAACAAATAATTAGACATTTACAAACGTGCATGCGTAAAGACGGAAGATTGCAGATAAGACAAGTAACGTACCAAAAGGGCCAACTGAGCGGCCAGAGCAATTAGCATCAGATCTAGCTCCGCTCGAAATATGGCTTTGTCGACCGGCAGAGATATCAAGGAGGCCATGCTCAAAGCCACAAACGGGTCCCTCAAAGCCGAGGAGTCTGGGGAAATCAGCATATTTCTTATCCTTGGTTGAATCGTGAATGGAAGGACCAAATCCGACTCCTCAACTCGGGGCCATGTATCGCTTTGGTCCTCTTCGCACTCAGCCTCTCAATCGGCGGGGCGCTTCTCCCCCCTTTCACCTTCGTTGGTCTGCCCCACCTCCTCCATCCCGGCTCTTTCAGGGTGAGTCGTCTCTTCGGCAGCAATCGGAGGAATAGATTCAGCCTCTATTGCCGATGTAAAGTCAGCGACCACGGTGGATGGAGTTTTCGACCGGACGGCCTCGGCCTTCCACCTAGCGGCCATCCTCTCGGCGTTCTTCTTCCGCGCAAGTTGCTGAAGTGATTCCCCAGCCATATCCTCTGGGTAAGTGCCGGGGAGATCTCCTAAGGTTGTAAAAATGTCCTCAAAGATGTCCCCTCAGCCGGATGTGGATGAAGGGTCGGACAAATTCAATCCAGCCTCCTCAAACGCCGAATTGAGTGCTTCATCTACCTCGGTTCCCAATTGGTCAGGGTCCTCGATGATCTAATCGGCTACTTGTTCTTCTACTTGTTCCGAATCGGAGGCTTCTAAACCGATCTCCTTCAGGTTTTTAAAGCTGGGGAAGATGAGGGCTGTAAGATGATCTTCGCCTTTTGGAACTGGTATATAGTCTGCTGCTGAAAACGTTGCGTAGGACGGCGCGTAGCACAAGAGAATGTGGGCTGCCGTTCCTTACTTCTGAAGATTTGGACGGCCAACGAATTACAGAGCGGTTTTAATATCCGCAAGTACCGCGTCGTCGGCCGAAACCAGCACTTTCTTCAACGCGTTGCCTGCATAAACAAAACGGTAAGTACATGAAAGGAGAGCCAAATACACATGCAAAAATATAAGCAACTAGATTAAGCTATATGGCCACCTGGATCGCCTTTTCGCCTTGGCACAAGATCTAGGCGATCTTCACCCTCGTTGAATTCCCAGTTGCCTCGAACAACGACTATTACGTCGTTAACACGCTTGCCAGAGCTGGCAAACATGGTCACTAAATGATGATCGATGTCGTTGGCCCTAAGAAAATAGCGTCCTAAATGGCCAGTGGACTTGGCTAAAACATAGCAATGCTGAATCACAGGAATGCCTAGGTTAATCCTAAGACAATGGTTTAACTCTATGATCCCCATTACGATGCGAAAGAAATTCACGTTAGGCTGGGAAGAGATTAAGCCCCAATGTCGAAAGACGGCTCTCAAAAACGGATGAAGGGGAAAACGAACGCCGCCTTCAACAATCGATTGGAGAGGAAAGATGATTGTGCTCTCGTCGGTCCTCTGCATATCGATGGTGCTGTCTTCCATGAGTGACAGGTGAACGTCATCAGGGATGGAACAATGGCGTCAGAAGTCGAAAATCTGGTCCAGAGAGAGAAGTGCTTTCAAATTTCTTGCAATTGTATTCAGCCTAAGTGTTGTGCAAAACTAACAGTAAACGAGAAAATGGTATTGGGAGTGAAAGAGAAGAGAACTTACAGGGAGTGGAAGGGATAATGAGAGATAGAAGAGAGCTACAGAGGTTGTGAGATGGAGGAGTTGTACTAGAAGGTGAACCAAAAAATCTTGAGTATTCAAAGTATACACTCGAAGAGACAAAGTTTTAAATCACATTAAATGGAGGAAGTGTACGAAGAGGTGGGAACTTGTAATGATGACTAAAAAACGTGTGCGTTCTGACACGCTTTGGAATGAGGTTAACCGCTGAATTTTTGACTTTTCAAGATCGAACCAAACACGCCAACTAAACAGAGTTAGTGGGGTGATCGAGGGGCAATTGTGTTGGCCGAATTATTGCAGACGCGGATAGGCAACGTATAAATTCCCAGTCGGTGTATAGTATGCATTCGGCCCTGCCCCTGCCATTTCAAATGCAGAATAAGCCGAGCAGGGGGCCGAATAAATGGGGAGAGCCGAGTGAGTAAGTACATGACAGCTCAAGATCGGGCCCTACCTAGAAGACCAAGAGCGTATATAAATAGAAGAACAACAACCAAAGAGAGGTATGTGAAAACTAGTATGCTTAACTTAAAATACAAGCAATCAAGAGAGTATACACTGACTTATCCGTCGAAGTGCTAATTCTGGCACCCCCGACCGGAGTGTTCATTCCTTTTCAAGTGGCTAGCTGAGGATCAAGAGCGTCCCCCAGGATCGGAAGAGTATTGCCAAACCACTTCCCCACAATAAAGTTTAAAAAAAAAATAGAACTTCTAGTCTTGGAAATTGGTGGGATTGTAATTTGAAGCAAAAAAACTAAAATCCTTTCCAAACAAATGTGATTTTTACTCTTATATTTTTTACCAAAAAAACTAAAAATTACTTGCCAAAGGAACCTTAGTGTCATTGACCAATGTGACCACACGAACAAGAATGTGCTACATGAGGGGTGACATATAACACACTACGAACATGAATGTGACGCCATAAAATGGAGAGAATACGTAAATTGACATTATAACAACATATAAAGTAACGGTATGCATGCCGATTTATCGAATAATGCGACAACATAAACGAGAATGTGAGGTGCAAAGATTGATGTGTGACACACCTCCAACATTAATGTGACATCATATATAATGGGTATATGACACTTTGAAAATGTGACACATTGAAAGACAATGTGACATATGCCATTTGAAACGTGAACCAAAATTGCCCAACAAAAACCACCACCCAAAGTCGTGTTAGTTGTATTTTTCAACTCCCTATGACAAGTAACAAACACTCTCATACATTCACATTCACAAGCTGGGTAGTAAAGATGGGAAGTCAAATTTAGTCAAAACAATCCACCATCGACACGTAACGTGAATGTCAAAACCAACAATTTAGACAACCTAGATATTAGATTAACGAGTATAATGTGCATTACAAAAAACGAAAGTCAAATCTCATATAATACTATTCAAATGTCAGCTCATCATTCCTCAATCCTATTAACATTCCTACTGGCATTATTGACTGATAAATACCACCCTATTATAACAAACAAGTGCAAACAAAAAGTTATGACTGAACCATTCTAACATATTCCCACAAAAAATGTACGAATTAGAAACCGTATTGACAATGCTACCCAAAACATCCAAAAACATGATAACAACAAAAATTGTTTAACATCAAACGTACTGTGCCATTCAAAAACTAGCTAAACGTGAATTTAAAAGAAAAAAAAAAACACGATGCACCCATTTGGCATCATTGGAAGATTATTTCGATTGTCAATTGTCATCAACAAATGACCTTATTGGGTAGTTCACAAATGACTTCACCATACCAACTCGCATTGTCTTGCAGCTTTCCCCTCCCATTGACTTGTCCACATCAAGGTGATGCACAAGTTGCTTCATAATGAAGTATACTACAATTCCACAATCAGCCCTGTCAGGAAAATTTTAGACATTAGTAAATACGTTAAAACAAACCACATGCAATGTATGGAAACATCAATGACATTAATTGCAAACAAACATAATTCACACTTACGAGTCTGCTTTTTGTAGCGGACAATAATCAACTACTAAAAGTTCCTTCACCAAATCTTGCATTTCAACTGCGCTAACCTTCAGTCTACACCTTATGTAATCCTCAAAGTATCCTTTCTACGTTATTTTCAAATTTATATTACCAAGTAATTAGTATTGTTTGTCAAATATAAATTACAAAGACCAGTGAAATAAACTAATTCACGTTTACTAACCAACAACCATGTTTCCCAATAATATTTTTTTTCCATCCCACGTCTTGGTTTCATAGAGTTGCAATGCATCCAAAATCCCTCCTCAATGTCATAAACCATAAGTGTCCAATGGTTATCTAAGTGGATTGGGAATTGAATATATCTAGCTTTGAGGGCATGAGAGGCACGGACCGCCAAGTACCTATCATGTGCATCTTCGCCCACATCTCTAATCGTAGGCTGCATGCATTCGATTTTGTGTTAGTTACCACAAACATAAAATGTTTAACGACAATTTATCAAACGTCACATCTTACCAAACACAAAGTACTAAAAATATATGATTTCTCCTTATCCATGGATCCAGGTGACATGATTTGCTACTCATACATCAGCATTTCCGCGTATGAATCAATTACCTATGTGCACAAGTAAAACATCTATGACTTTGCTTGACTTATATACATTTACGTTATTAAATCACATCCGCATGTTCACAATCATCAGACGTTGCAAGAAAAATTAGGGATACCATACTGTGGAGAAGTGGTTTGGAAATACTCTTCAGATCCTAGGAGACGTTAGTGATCCTCAGCTAGTCACCTGAAAAGATACAAACACTCCGATCCGGGGTGCCGGAATTAGCACTCCGACGGACAAGTCAGTTCAGACACTCAGGATAACTTGTTTACTAAGTTAAGTGAAGTGATTCTTACATAGCTTTCTCAATCCATTATTCCTATATTTATACCTGTTCCTTTTGATCCTCGGGCTAGGGCCTACTTTTTAATCATTGTCCTTTCTCTTATTCGGCTCTAAGGATTTACACTTATTCAGCACATATATTATATTCACTTCCCATTCTCGTAGGATACAGCTGATCAATATCAGTCTTCTAAGGTACGCACCTTCTGATTTTGCCATTATTCGGCTCCCACAATTGCCCCCCGAACTCCCCATTTTGACGATAGTTAATCGGCGTGTTTGGTCTTGAATTGGAAAAGTCAAAATAGGTCAGGCAGCTTCACGTACCCCAATACAGATGTCAGAATGCGCACACCTTTTCAGTCATCATGACACTTTCCCGCCTCATTCGTGCATCTCGCATTTATTGCGATTTGAAATTTCAGTCCTTTCGAGTGCACATTTCGTCGAGTATTCGAGACTCTTGGACCGCCAGCAGGTATCCCTTCTCTAACTTGCATTTTCTGCAACTCTTCTCTGTCTACCCTTGTTTCCCTTGCTCCTCGTAAGTCTTCTTCTCTTTTCTTTGCAATCCTACTTTCTGTTTGTTATTTTAATTTTGGCGAACCCTTGATTCCCCGCGAAAATGGCTAAACACTTGAAAGACCTCCTTTCTGAGGGTCGTGTTTCCGGATTCCGGCGACACTTTTCCATCCCCGACGATGTTCATCTATCTCTAGTGACGGACAATACTCTGGATATGGAGAGAAAGGATTGAAATTCAATCGTCTTTCCTCTCCTATCCATTGCAGAGGGCGGGGTCCGTTTTCCCCTACATCTATTCCTTAGGGCCGTCCTCCGCCATTGGGGTCTGATTTCTTCTCAGCCCAACGTGAACTTTTTTCGAATCGTAATGGGGATCGTAGAGTAGAACCAGTGCCTCAGGATCGATCTTGGCATTCCAACCATTCGGCACTGCTATGCTTTAGCCAAATCTTCTGGTCAGCTTGGGCGGTACTTTCTTAGGGCCAAGGATACTGACCATCATTTGGTAACCATGCTTGCCAGTTCTGGTAAGCGTGTGGATGACGTAATGGTCAATGTCTGAGGGAACTGGAAATTTGGTGAAGGCGAGGGTCGCCTAGACCCTATTCCCAGACGAAGGGGTGAACCAGGTTGCCGTGTGTCACCTTGCGTTTATTGAACTTTTCTTTCACTCGGCCTTCTCTCCATGTCTAACCCTTTGTCTTTGCAGGCAGTAAATTGAAGAAGATTCTGGTTTCTACTGACGACGCAGTCCTTGCGCAGATTGCGACTGCACTCGGATACTTCGGCCGTCCAAATGTACAGAAGCAAGGGAGAGCGGCCCACATACTTCTTCGATACGAGCCTACTTATACTACTTTTTCGGCCGCTAACAACATTCCGATTCCATCCGGCGATCAACAACTTGCGGCTCTTATCTTCCCTAGCTTCAGGAGCCTTAGGCAAGTTGGTCTTGAAGCTTCTAATTCGAGGCAAGACGTGGAGCCGGTGGTAGAGGTAGTCGCCGAACCAGCCAGAGAGTTCGCTAAGGAGGTTAAAGAGGTTGACGAGGCCCTAAACTCGGCGTTTGAGGCAGCCAGACTTAATCAGCCTACCTCGCCGTCCACTTCGGGTCGGGTAGAGTTTTCTTCTGGAGATATTTTTGGAAGTTTGGGAGACCTACCCGGCGATTTTTTTGAAGGTATGGCTGGGGAAAACTTCACACAGATGGCTTGAAAGAAAAATGCCGAGCGAATGGCTGCCCGGAAAAAGGCCGAGGCCACCCGTTCTGGACCTGCCTTGATTGAGTCTTTCGAACCCATTATTGAAGAACCGGCTCAGATTATTGCAGCCGAAACGGCGAATGAGGTTGAACAACTGGTCATTGAAGAACGGTTGATTCCGGAAGAGCAGGGCAAGAAGCGTAGCGCTGAGGGATGGGCCGGTTCGGAAGATAGTCCTACTAACAAAAGGCCTCGCTTAGAAGAGTCGGACGTGGTTGTTCCTTTCATTGTTCAGCCAAAGATCAGAGACACGCCGATTTCCTCTGACGCATCCATCATTACCGACCCAGAGGTAGCCTTGAGCCTAGCGGCTTCAGTCTCCCTACCAGCTGATAAGGCATCCTTTCATGCCGTGCCGGATTTGGTGGCCATAGCCCTATCTGCTCAATCGGCCCTTTTGGTAAGTGAACTTGACTTGTTTTGATTTTGGTTGTCTATGGCATCTAACGATTCCAACTCATTTTGCAGACGGTCGGTAGGATCGCCGACTTGGGCCATCGCCTACACGATGCCCTTGAGAGGATTGACCGTTTGCAGTTAGAAGTGGGCGATCAAAAGAGCAGGGTCGAGTTTGAGATGATGAGAGTTGCAATGGAGACTGCGCGAGCCGAAGCCGAAGTAGAAAGGGCTCGGACTGCCGATCATCTCCATTCTGATGCCGAAGATAAGGCGAACGCGAGCAAAGAATCGCTTAGGCTTGCCGAAGAGGCGCTTAACAAGGTGGAAACTGAGTTAGCAGAGTTGAAGGCGGCCAAGGAAAAGGCAGAATCTGAGGCTTCTGCCGCATTCGAAGCAGGAAAACGGGCCGCCTTCGAGGAATACGTAGATGAAGTCTCCAAGTTTGAGAATCAGGGATTCAAACATGGGTGGCTTAAGGCCCCTGATGCCACTGGGGTTACATTGGCCTTGCCAATTCCTTATGAGCAGGTGGACGTTGAGCCACTTGAGTCTGACCCCGAGGCGTGATCTGGGAGTCATTCAAATTTTATGAAATGCTTTCCCTTTTGATGTATGTTTTTGTTTTAAGGACTTTTGTTGGTTCCGAGTAGTTTTCATGTATAAATTGGTTACTGTCTATGCTCAACTTATTAATGAAAATTACCTTGTCGTTTCACTACTACTTATACGCAGTTTGTGATGTTATGTTGGTGAAGAATTTTTGTCTTTCACTACTTTAGATAAAATGATTACTCTATTGAGCTTTCTACGATTGAATATCTTGGCAATACTAACTTATCATTCGTATGCCGAATAGTTCGTGGGTGTTACGCTGGTGAACCGATTCATGGGCCAGCTGGGGCACTTAATCCGAATAGATTGATTAATCTGCCCTTGCCCTAGGCGGTGCATGATTATTCGAACGCCGAATAAGACGAACTCAGGAGCTTTGAAGTCGATTCATGGGCCGACTGGAGCACTTGAGCCGAATAGATTGATTAATCTGTCCTTGCCCTAGGCGGTGCATGATCATTCGGGCACCGGAACTCAAAAGCTTTGAAGTCGATTTATGGGCCGGCTGGAGAACTTGAGCCGAATAGATTGATTAATCTGCCCTTGCCCCAGGTGGTACATGATCATTCGGGCGCCGGATGAGACGAACTCAGGAGCTTTGAAGTCGATTCATGGGCCGGCTGGAGCACTTAAGCCAAATAGATTGATTAATCTATCTGCCCTTACCCCGGGCGGTGCATGATCGTTCGGGCGCCAGATGAGACAAACTCAGGAGCTTTGAAGTCAATTCATGGGCCGGTTGGAGCACTTGAGCCAAATAGATTGATTAATCTGCCCTTGCCCCCGGCGGTACATGATCATTCGGGCGCCGGATGAGACGAACTCAGGAGCTTTGAAGTCGATTCATGGGCCGGCTGGAGCACTTTAGCCGAATATATTGATAAATCTATTGAATGAATGTATAAACGTTGATCGGTCCGAGTATCTGTTAAGTGTCCAGTGATACGCCGGTTTATAGGCAGGGTCGACCCATACGTAATAGCCGTTTATTCCTGAATGAGGCCATTGTAACTTGAGGAAGCCGAAAACCAGTGAGTAGAGTGGCTGCGGCAAATTTGACTCGGCTCGGGGCCTAGATTTTTGGCCAGTGCATGTGCTTCAAAAATTCGTTTGGATAACTAGGCCGTGGCGAATGTCAACCGACGTTTGTCTCATGGGGTTTAACGTTAATGAAATCGCCTCGGGATTGGGGCCTCGAGATCGCTGCCAGTATTGAAAATAAAAGGAGTGGGCGCTTCGCGCAGATAAATAATCACTTATTATGTGAGGTGAGATAAGTGGGGATGTTAGTTAGAGAGGCTCAGAGTTCAGCCGAGCTTGGTGTTGCAATGGAGCACGGCAGAGAACCCATCCGTATGGGAGGTAGGGCAACCCAAAGTTGTCATGAGTCTTCAAGTCGTCGAAGCAGATCACCCCGAAAGGAAAGGCAATGACCATTGGGTTTATCCTTCCTTGTCCTGGATCTTTGCCTTGACATCGTCAATGGTATCAGGGGAAGTTTGGCAATGCGCAAGTCATGGGCTTGGGCACAGTTGGCTCAAGGCATTACAAACTGTGGAGGACTTTCGGGTGACGGGAGTTGATTCAGCGTTGCCGCTTTACCAATGCGTCTTTTCCCCTATTTAGCTTTTGAGGTTGAAAATGGGTATTGTAATGCTCAAATGCGGGTTGCGTTTATGTAACAACTATTTGATCAAATAAAAAGTTTTATTTCAAACATTTGCATCTTATTAAGCCCTTTTTTATATGCTTAGTTAAGCACCTTATTTCGGATGTTGGCGTGTTTTGTTTTGTTTTGTTTTGTTCGTGCCGAAGGGTACTCCGAATCCGGAAACTTAATCGGCCCTAAGGTGTCATGCACCAAAGGGGGCTCCAAATCCAGAGACTTATTGTGGCCAATCATGATATCCACGAAGGGCGCTCCGAATCTAGAGTCTTAATCGGCCCTAAGGTGTCATGCACCAAAGAGGGCTCCGAATCCGGAGACTTAATCAGGCCTAAGGTGTCATGCACCAAAGGGGGCTCCAAATCCGGAGACTTAATCGTCCCTAAGGTGTCATGCACCAAAGGGCACTCCGAATCCGGAGACTTATTGTGGCCAATCGTGATATCCACGAAGGGCACTCCGAATCCGGAGACTTAATCGGTCCTAAGGTGTCATGCACCAAAGGGGGCTCCGAATCCGGAGACTTATTCGGCCCTAAGGTGTCATACACCAAAGGGCGCTCCGAATCCGAAGTCTTAATCGACCCTAAGGTGTCATGCACCAAAGGGGGCTCCGAATCCGGAGACTTAATCGGCCCTAAGGTGTCATGCACCAAAGGGTGCTCCGAATCCGGAGACTTATTGTGGCTAATCGTGATATCCACGAAGGGCGCTCCGAATCCGGAGTCTTAATCGGCCCTAAGGTGTCATGCACCAAAGGGGGCTCCGAATCCGGAGACTTAATGTGGCCAATCGTGATATCCACGAAGGGCACTCCGAATCCGGAGTCTTAATCGGCCCTAAGGTGTCATGCACCAAAGGGGGCGCCGAATCTGGAGACTTATTCAGCCCTATGGTGTCATGCACCAAAGGGGGCTCCGAATCCAGAGACTTATTGTGGCCAATCATGATATCCACGAAGGGCGCTCCGAATCTGGAGTCTTAATCGGCCCTAAGTTGTCATGCACCAAAGGGGGCTCCGAATCCGGAGACTTAATGTGGCCAATCGTGATATCCACGAAGGGCGCTCCGAATCCGGAGTCTTAATCGGCCCTAAAGCGTCATGCACCAAAGGGGGCTCCGAATCCGGAGACTTATTGTGGCCAATCGTAATATCCACGAAGGGCACTCCGAATCCGGAGTCTTAATCGGTCCTAAGGTGTCATGCACCAAAAGGGGGGCTTTGAATCGTCGACATGACGAGTGCTACAATGGGGTTTGAGAAATGAATTGAGCAACGGAGAAAAATGGTTTGCATTACAGAAGTGATATATATACAAGTATCAAAGCCCACAGGTTGGGTCAGTGATAGGGTTTTCATGAAATCTCTGCTTGTGCCGATTACGGGGAGCCACGGATTTCTTCAATGCCATGGGCTGTCGAGAAGCGCACAAGCTAATGATAAGTGCTTGGAACAGCCTTCATAATATGTAACGAGGTTCGCCCCATGATGACATTATACGGCGAAGGGAGCTTTACGACCAGGAATTCTACTTCGACCATTCTGGAGCTCGCTCGAACAGGTAGTATGATCTTCCTAACTTGTACTCGAGTTCAGTATTAAAAAGTTTAACAATGGGTGAGGCGCCGGAGACAGATCTGACTCGTCGAAGCCGAGTTTGATGAAAGTTTTGTAATACATAACCTCTGAAGTACTCCCTGGGTCTATGAGAATGCGTTCAATGGTGAACTGATTTACGCGTAATTTGATGACCAACGGATCAATGTGGGAGGCTGTTGTGCCGCTAAGATCGGAGTCATTGAAAGTAATTGTCGGAGCTTCTCTGGGCCATTCAGTCGGAATACGTTGCTTTTGGGGGATTGGATGCGATTGAATTGTGTGCACGGTTAGGGATGCAGGCAGGCTGTAGATTATATGGATCACGCCAAGTGGAGGTGAGTCCTGCCTCAAGGCTAGTGCCTTGATTGGCTTTCCCCTTCTCATTTACTGTTGCAGTCGGCCGTCTTGCACTAGTTCTTCTAGGTGATCCTTTAATGCGTAACAACTCTCAGTTTCGTGGCCGTGATCTTTGTGATACTCGCACTGCCTATCCCTTCTTCGCATGTCGGGTGGTCCCACCATCTTTGACGGCCATTTGAAGAATGGAAGGTGTTGGACTTTGGCCATTATTGTAGCGATTGGTTCTGACAACTCTGTGTACTTCTTGTCGGCACGCCTCGAGCGCCTGCTGTCGACTTGCAGTTGTTCATTCGTCCGGTGAGAGCATTGATCGCTTGATCGGCGAGAGTCCCACATTTTGTCTCGTTTAGCGCGTTGTCGTTGCTCAGGGCTCGGAGGTGTCACGGAACTTATTGGTTGAGCAATTTCAGGGGGGGCCGTTTTGTTAGACATTTGTCCGGCTTTTATTCTCAAGGCATCATCTTCCACTTTGCAATACTCTTCAACTTTCTTCATCAATGCCCAATTTGTTTTGGGGGTCTTCGTCGAGGCTGCGAAAACCTTTGTCAGGATGTAGTCCCATTTTGAAGGCGGTGATGGCCATGGAGTCGTTGCAAGCGTCGTACGAGGTTGAAGCACTCCCAATAGCGCGCCGAATATGCTCTGAGCGTTTCTCCTGACTAGATCTGCATAGCCCAGAGAGAGTCGGCCTGTTTTGGCTGTACCTCGTTGGTGATGAACCTGGCCCTGAAGGATTTCTGTAATTGATGGAAGCTTTTGATGGAAGCCGGCTCCAGCTTGTAATACCACCTGACAGCTAATAGCCCCAGGCTGCTAGGGAATATTCGGCACATGAGGGCTTCATTGTCTGCATGCAATGTCATGGCTTGCTTGTAGTGACGGATATGATCAATGGGGTCTGATTTTCCGTCGTAAAGAGTGAATGATGGAGCTTTGAACTTCTTGGGCAGGGCCGCCCTTGCAATCCGTCGGACAAAAGGATCATGCTGGTCCTCTTCGTCTGAACTGCTTCTCCTGCGCTTATTCCTTGTATGTAGACTCTTTTCGGAGGAGCTGGAAGTTTTGGATCATCCGTTCTTGTTGAGCTCCGTGGGTAATGAGTTGGAGTCGCTATCGGTATCCTTTGGTCGGGCTCGAGGTCGTTGACCACCGGCCCTCGCAGGTCGTTCGGGATCTTGGCGCCCGGCTTCTCTGGATTTTGCTATTTCCAGGGCCAAATCTTGACTGAGACATTCATTTTCAGCGATCATGTTCTCTAGCCTTTGTTCATTCTGCTTTGCTTGTTCCATGATCGCTTACATTGTCTCTTGCGCTGAAGTCGTTCGTGAGTCGAAGTTTGTAGACACCCCATTTTGACCAGCCCTAAGACTTGGGCACTTTATTTTGACCACCCTCACCAGAAAAATCAAATTGAAATTTTAATCCCAAAACTTACCCATTTTGGTCAAATTAAAATATTTTTATTTGAATTTATAATTTTGTATAATTTTATATAATTTTGTGTGTTTGTAAAATATTTTAGGTGTGTTTATATAAATTGGCATGTGATATTTTGTAAATAAAAAATGATAAAAACAAAAAAAAAAATAGAAAATTAAAATAAAAAAAATAAAAAATAAAAAGAAGAAGAAAGAATGAGTGGGTACAGGGGGTGGTGACAAAAGTGGTGGAAAAGATTTGTTTAGAAGAGAATAAAACACAATGATGAATGACACTCTGGCTGAGGGGTCTATGAAAAAAAAAAACACACTCATCACACACAGACCACTACACATGCATACACACTCATACACCACGCGGGCACACACGAGACCCATGCATGACACACACACCCACATGATACACACTCACACAACACACCATCACAGGGGAGGCACACTGCCAGGGCTCTCGGTCTCTCTCTAAAAAAAAAGGAACACACACAGATAGAGGAGACACGGCCATCTCCCTCCCACTGAGACACTATCACCAACACCACACTCATACACACCCAACACACACACAGCTGGACAGACTCAGTGCACAACACACACACACGGCAGGCACAACACACATACACACATCCACACCATCATACACACACACACACACACTACCAACTTCACCACTCATACACACACCTACACCATTGACACACACACACACACTCAACACGCCACTGATACACAGACCCAGCACACATGGATTCGGGTTGAACACACACACAGACAAGCTGGACTCTTTCTCTCCATCCACGGAACACCTCTCACACATGCACTCTCTCTCCATGCATGACATAGACACACGACATACTCACTCTCACTCCTCTCCAGCGAGGGGAGGTTGATCAAATGGTTTTGTTTTGAGGAGCTACACACGGCCACACATCACACACCCACAGACCATGCACACACAGCAGACACGGGGTAGTCTCCCTCTGGTTATCTATCTCTAACACACACTCACTCCAGACACACACACCATTGATACACCTCCCATGCACACACCCACTCAAACTATCTCCCTCCCCCACGGCTCTCTTGAATGATGCACACCCAGCACCACCAGACCACCACGGCAGCAACACACACACACCACTCTCTCACTCACGGCACCCATACACCTCCCATGCACACACCCACTCAAACTCTCTCTCTCTCATGGCTCTCTCCCTCCCTCACGGCTCTCTTGAATGATGCACACCCAACACCACCAGACCACCACGGCAGCAACACACACACACCACTCTCTCACTCACGGCACCCATACACCTCCCATACACACACCACACAACTCACTCTCCTCTCATACACACACAGACCACCAACTTCATCTTCTCACACACAGCACACATATCACACACATACACGGTAGCAGTTGGGAGAGGGAGAGGGACGTTGGGAGAGGGAGAGGGACACACAGATTTTGAGAGAGAGAGGGTCACGGCCATGAAAATCTTCAAAAAAACAGATCCTCTCTCTCGGTGCATGTAATTATGGCAGTGGGTCTTGTTTCGGTTGCGGCAGTGGCTCTTCGTTCGGCCATGGATGTGTCTAGTTCCAGCCAAGTTATCTCTGGCCATGGGTGTGCATGCGTGTGGGTAATAAAAAGGATTTCTGTTGTAGAGAGAGAAAGCAGAGAGGAAAGAGAAGGTGAAGTAGAGAGATAAGTGGGTGTTCATGGGTGTGGGTTGTGCGTAATAAAAATGTTTGTGTTTTTTAAGAAAAAAAAATGTTTATGTTGGGTTCACATAGGATTGTTATAAATGTTTATGTTGGGTTCACATGGCTTCTAGATAGAAAATCTGTTTATGTTGGGCCCATGGCCTTCTGGGTTGTTGTGGAATTGGGCCAATTATGCTATGTTCTTAATAGATGCTTAGTAGATCACAGTGAACTCACATCTTTGGGCTTGCAAGCTAAG
This sequence comes from Camellia lanceoleosa, assembly GCA_025200525.1. Taxonomy (NCBI): domain Eukaryota; kingdom Viridiplantae; phylum Streptophyta; class Magnoliopsida; order Ericales; family Theaceae; genus Camellia; species Camellia lanceoleosa. The sequence continues at coordinate 96,329,528 of CM045772.1, read as the reverse complement.
TTATTTTGGGCTGGGCCCATATGATTAAATGGAGATGAAGTGGCAGGACCTCCATTAAAGATGAATTGACATGAGCTGAGGTGTGCAAGCCTAAGAGATTGAAGACATATGAATCTTTGTGCTAGCGATGAAGTTCTTTATTTTATTTTTATTTTGAGTGTTTTGTGAGGTTTTATTTTATTTTATTATTTCTCCCCCCTCCTTTATTTGGATTTGTAATATTTAAGATGTCGTAATAATCCCCCACCCCGCTCCTTTCTATCCCATTCTTTAATCGCTTTCCCTAACTGTACATATGTATATATCTGACATGCCATGCATATCCATGCTTTACATTCATGTCTCATGCATTAAGATTCGGCTACATTTACATGTGTGGATTTAATCAATTCTTCTGTGATTCTATGCGCTACTTCATGTTATTGAGATAATTCACATGCCATATTTTAGAAGCTGAATATTTAGTGCATCTCATGAGTGAATTGCATTAGGATTCTGTATATATGATCATGCATATTTTTCTAATTTTGTTTTGTAGCTGCTCGAGGGACGTTGGTCAATCTGTGAGTTTTTATGCTTTAGCATCCCATTTGTGTGTGTTTTTCTTACTATGTGTTAGTATTCTACCATGAGGCTACTTGCTTACTTGATATAACTGTATGAATGCCTGTAGGTGAAGGCTTGTTGCTTGAATTGGCATAATTCAATGAATGTACGTTTTAAGCCTACTTTGCAGTGGCAAATTCACAAATTCTAAGCCCACTTTGTCAAATGGCAAATTCAAACCCTTTTCGATAAACAAACATGAAATTGAATTGTTCCAATTTGAGCAAATTAGTCTATACCTGTATGCTTCACATAGTAAATTTTTGGATTTACTAAAATAATCAGAACATGAACATATAAAGAAAATAAAAGTCATATCATGGTTTAGTAGAGGCCGATCTTTTGATTGGGTGAGCGGGGGTGCTCATTATTGACCTTCCCCTCTCATATCTAAGGTTCCGAGCCAAGCATCCTTGGTTACGACGAACAGTGGACTTGGCACCGAGTCATGGGTTTTCTAATTTCCCAAAATATTAGGTGGCGACTCTGAGTTCTGATGACACAGTCCATTTTTGACAAAATTGCAATAAAATGGACTTTCAATAAAAGTTGTCAAATCTGGACTCTCATTTACGTTTCACATTGCACTCGTAAGACTTGAGATCAAAAAGATTTTGGGAGTCCGAACTGTTTAACGCGCGCGGGTACCCCCCGGGCATGTTACAGTTTCTAGCGACTCTGGTGGGGATTTATGAAACCTTGACTCGAGCTCCATGATATGACTTTTAGTTTCAGTTATATGTTTATTGCATTGCATGCATTAGTGCACTTAAAGTTCCTGTGTTGCCAAGATACTGGTGGGAGCACAGACATACTTTTTGTGACACTACACCTATCTCTACGTTGCTTTGGAGGCCTTGTGTTATAATCTTTTGAGATCTGAAAGTTCTCAGACTTTGAAGAGAGGCTAATATTGTCTCTTCTGAGTTCCTAAGATCTTCATTGGTTATGACCCAAAGGACTCTTTGGTAATGTCACCTTGACTTTAACCCCTAGAGTAAAGCCAACCTTGTACATATAATTAGCTATAGTACCTTTCAAAATTAGGACAGGATGCTCTCCCATTTCTAGGATGTATGATGCCGCTTGTGTGGATAGTGAAACCCTAGATCATTTCAAAGTTAGGACAGGGTAACCCTAGCTCCCATAGGGGTGTTTGTTCTCTTTCCTGCTGTGTGTTATGTGCAATGTATGGGAATTCTCATATTCAAATGAGTGGTTCAGTCATTTTGTGGGGTCGAGTTCAATTTTTCAACATGAGTTAGCAGTAATCAGTTGAGCTGGGATGCTCATAAAATTCTGATTGAGGGTCCCGTTTTGTTTCTGCAAGGTAGTCGGGCACTATAGCTTTCGAAAGGTCTGCTATCCCCCAAGTTCTGTGGAGTCGCGTTGGTAGACTTTGCAAAAGTGCAGATTTGGTTCAGGGTCAGCCAGTGTTAGTTTCTTTGCCACCAATTACACGAAGAAAAGCAAAAGCTTCATCAACTGTCTAGAAAACCCCTTCTTCACCTACAAAGATCATCACCACTCAACTCACCAGAATCAGTGATGGCTCAGATTCCAGAAAATATAGCAGACATACTATTGGCCCTTCAACGGAGCATGGATACCGTTGCCACTACAGTTGCTGCCCAAGGCACTACTCTTGCCGCTCAAGGCAATACTCTTGCTGAACTGCAACGCTCATCTGGGGTGTTCATTACTCAACCACCTTCGGTGACTCATCCAGTTCCACCTCCACCGCCGCCAACTGACGAGTTTCCCGAACTTAACTCACCAGAAGACCTGAGGGTTCCCGTACAAATTTCAGGAGGATCATTTCCTTTTCCACAACCAGTGGGAGGGCTCCTTCCCTCTGAAGCACCTGAGTCTAACTCAACTATGTTGAAGCTGGCCAAGTTGGAAAAACTTTTCAAACAGGCACAAGGAGTTAATTCAATCCCGGACATCGAAGACGGGTACATTGAGATAGCTGTGAAGTTGCCAGAACGATTCAAAATGCCACACATTGATAGGTTTGATGGCTCTAGCGACCCAATGGTGCATATTCGCCTGTTTTTCGATGTCTTAAAGCCTATGGGTTTGACTCGTCCACAAAAGCTCTCTTTATTCGGACGAACTTTGTCATGAGTGGCTGCAATCCGGTATGCCAAGTTAGAGGACTCGGTAAAACAATGTTGGGAAGAGTTGGCTGGAGCCTTTATCACCCAGTATGCTTATAACACCCAGATTGAAGTGACTACTTGGGAATTAGAGGCCACTCGTCAAGAACCCAATGAAAGTTTCATGGTCTTTATCACCAGATGGAGGGCAAAAGCAGCAATGATGACCAACAGATCACCTGAAAAAGAGCAAATCCGTATGATAGTCAGAAATCTGCATGGAAAGATGTTACAAAAAATGATATTCCTCCCGCTCTTCACTTTTAATGACTTAAAGGAGATAGGGGTCCAAATAGAGGATGCCATCAAACAGGGAGTCATTATGAACAACAATGAACCTATTCGGAAGCCTTTTGGCCGCAGTCCCAATGCTACTAGTAGTAGTACAGTCGTGAGACCTTCTGAGGTTAATTCGGTCACTACCACCACCACCAAAATAACCGACCCATTTGCCAATGCCGGTCCACAAACAATCAACTCAACCCCAACCATGGCCAGAACCTTTAGCCCTCTCCATATGTCCCTGGCCAAAGCTATGAAGATCTTGACAGAAAGAGGGTATCTCAAACGTTTGGACCCCCGGCCTCTTCCCGATCCTCTCCCAGCCAAACACGACCCTACCAAATGCTGTGCCTTTCACCAACAACCCGGACATGACACAGACCGTTGCTTTCATCTCCGTCATGAGATCCAAGATCTCATAGACAATAAGGTCATAGCTCCCCCACAACCACCAAAACCCAACGTCACTACAAACCCAATGCCGCTCCATGACAGAGTTCCACCACCTCCTCATCTTAACCTCATCCATACACTTTCATCTACCTTTAACCCCAGTATCTATATCACACCCATCCATTTACCCAAGCCTGAGGTGTTCATTCCAGAAAACACGGACTTGTGTATGATGGATGCACCTGAACCCCAATCGCCTCAATTCCCAAAACTTGAACTCCCTAATAGTCTAATTCCAGTCCAACCCACTCCAAAAAGCCCAGCCCAACCAGTTCACTCGGACCAAGTTGGTTCAAATACCTCGCAGGCACCAATAGTCGAACCCACTAATTCTAAGTTGTTGAGCATGATTGAACATCTTCAGAGCACTATGGCAGATTTAGCCTTTGGGATCTTGGCTCCATCATCGACCACATCATGTGCCAGAAATTTCACGTCAAAAAGCTCCCCAATCTTGGGGCGAGCTACAATTGGAAATGGCCAACCCGAAGGTATCTTAAGTCTGGGTGATGACATGTCAACAACAAGTGGACCTCACTCCGATACAACCACCAAATCCCTTGGCAAAACTGAAGCAAGTGGCAAAAATGAAGCTAGGGCAAGTATTGATCCTTATGCACATCTCCAATGGGCTATTAAGGCTTTAAAAGTCAAAGGGTTGAACAAACAGCAAGTGCTTGCAGTTGTTACAAAGACTGTGGATGACACTTTTATCGCTCAAATTGGGAGCATTTTGATCCAAGGGGTAAGCCATAAAAAAGGATGTTGTACCAGAAACACCCCTTCTAGCTCTAGTCCTACACTCGTAAGAGATTATCAAACCCAGTCAACACCTGCCGACCCTTCTGTCAATACTTCCAGGACTGGTAACCGCATCTTCAATCCCCTTTACATGACATTGTCTAAAGCTCTCCAAATCCTCATAGGAAAAGGCCATCTCAAACCCCTTGATTGTCGACCCCTCCCTGATCGCCTTCCAACTAAGTATGATGCTACCAAGTATTGCGACTTCCATCAGCAACTTGGCCATGACACTGATCATTGTTTTCGCCTTCGCCATAAAATTCAAGACCTGATTGATAACAAGATCATCACTCCACCAAGTTCTACAAAGTCTAACAGCACTGGGTCAATGAACTTGGGGGATAGCTGGTCCTGTGATCAGAGGTGAACCACCTGCTGATGGCACGCATTGAGCAAATTGGAAATGCTTTTTGTTGTACTTTCTGAACTGAATGTTGAGTCATTCTAGTAAGTCAGAGTCTGTTGATTTCGGGAGTGCTAACCTAGACATTTCTGTCCTGTCTAGGTCATCTTTGTCATTTTCTTTTGAGTATGTTGTCAAAAGTCTGTTGTCATTGCTGAGTCATAGTCTCTTTTCAATAAACAAAAAAACAAAAAAACAAAATGCCATAGAGTCCGCCTACTTCTCTGTGCCTTAATTCATCGCATTGACCAAAGTTTTTCAAAACTTTTTCCAAAACTCTGATAAAAAGGAAGAGGAAGAATTTCCTCGGAGTTTGCAATTTTTGATCAACTGAGACGAAGAGAGGTGTGCTAAGCCTTTGATGGATAAAATCATTTTTGTTAATGTGGGTACTGAGAAGGATCCTGGCTTGGTCCAAATTGGTTCTATCTTATCTTTGTAAAAGTACGAGTGATTAGTCACTTTGTGAAAAAATTTCAAAAAATGTTTTTGCGTGGTCCTACGAAGACATGCCTGGAATTAGTTATATAGTATAGGATCCCTCTTGACTTGTGGTCCGACTTCCTTAGCTCCTTAGCTTTCAAACCTTGATTCGAAGTATTCAATGATCATTCAAAGTGTAAGTCTTGCATAGCCGAATTGGAAATAGCCCTTGAACTAGGGGCCATGATGTGATTCAAATGGAGGCAGCCCTTCAACTAGGGGCAATAAGGTCGAATATGATTTAGATTGGAAATAGCTCTTGAACTAGGGCAATGATGTGATCCAGATTGGAAACAGACCTTGAACTCAGTGCAGAGAATGTGATTTCGATTTGAAACAGCCCTTGAACTAGGGGCAAAAGTGTGAGGCTTGCATGGCTGAAATGGAGGCAGCCCTTGAACTAGGGGCAATAAGGTACCACCCTTGAGAGGCTCACTGGGCCGAAAACCCGGAAGGGCGACCCAGGCAAAAGTTAGAGCACAAAAAAAAAAAAAAAAGGAAAAAAAAAAGGAAAATGAAAATCTCACAAGGTTGAAAACCCGAAAGGGCGACTTTGGCAAAATTTAGAGCGTAAAAGGAGAGTGTCAATACCCGAGTGAACCTTAGCCAAAACTATATAGGGCCTGTGATTCAGATAGGAAACAACCCTTGAACTAGAAGCAAGAAGGTCGGATGTGATTTAGATTTTAAGCAGCCCTTGAACTAGGGGCAAAAGGTTAGATGTGATCAAAGAGTTAAAATTAAATCGTTTCCGAATAAAGACTGCCTAGAAAGGCAAAACCCAGAATTTGAGAGAATGAATTTTATTATCGAAGGACAGTCGAGTTCCTATCCACTACACTAGGGGCAACACTAGGGGCAAATTCGGTCCCAATTAGCCTAGTCCCTACATCATCATATCTACTGGTCAAGTGTAGTAGTCGTTCTTATAGATGGCCTAGAGATTTCACACCCAATCAACATGGACAAGTTAAACTGAAAGTAACCCTTGAGAGGCTCGCTAGGCTGAAAACCCGGGAGGGCGACCTAGGCAAAAATTAGAGTAGAAAAACAAAAAAAAATAGAAACTCAAAAGAAAAAAAAAATGAAATAAACAAAATCAAAAAAAAATCAAAATCAAAAAAAAAAAAATCAAAAGCTCGCAAGGTTGAAAACCCGAAAGGGCGGCTTTGGCAAAAGTTAGAGCACAAAAGGAGGGTGTCAATACCCGAGTGAACCTTGGCCGGAACTACGATGGCCTAATTCCTATCTTTGGGATACGTAGGTAGCTTCATCTTGAAGTTCGGCCCCAATAATTTTTGTTAACTTATTCATTTCGTCCATGTTTGATTGGTGTATCTTTAGTCGACTTGGTTGTCCTATCCGTGTTTGATTGGTGTATCTTCATTCTGCTCAGTTCAGTTGGTGCGATTCAACTTGGTGCGGTTCGGTTCGGCAGTTCGGTTCGGTCCAGTTCTGCTCGGCTTCATTCGGTTCGGATTGGCTTGGTTCGGTTGGCTTGGTTCGAATATCACCATTGATTATCTGGCTTAGGACTATGCACCCCAATAGTTGATTCCATGTTAGTTGAGCAGTGGCCATTTGCAAAAATAGGTTTTGATTAATTTAAATGAAGCTGACTAATTTTTCTCGAAAATTGTTCCATTTTTTTCAAAACTTGGACTATTCTTTGGATTTGAAAAGGGAAAATTTTCAGTGCTCACAATTTAGCTTACATGATTTCAAAACAGAAAATGGAATAAGTATGCTACTCCAACTCTTATGTTGATCAAAACATTTTTTTTTTAAAAAAAATCAAAAATAAAAAAAATAAAAAAATAAATCAAGGCAATGAATTAGGGGCATAGTTGAGTCAGTGATTCTATCTTCTCCCCCGCTCAAGTCAACTCGTCAGTATATATGAGTGTGTATTCGTACCAGTCAGTGTATTTATACCAGTCAGTGTATATCAGTGTATATTCATACCAGTTAGTGTATTTATACCAGTTAGGGTATTCATACCAGTCAGCGTATAGAAGTGTGTTTGGCTTATTTTTGCTTCGTTTTTCTTCCGTTGAGTCAATTTTATTTTTATTCAGGTCAGTATGGATCAATGTCCAATTCAGAGTGCCAGTCACGCCATTGAGAAACAAAACTGAAACTTTTTACACAGTTAAGGAGGACATCCCCGATTACAGAGACTCTAAAAAAAAAAAACACACACAAACAAACAAAAATAAACAAACCCAGAAAATACAGAGACTCCAAAAAAAAAAAAAAAAAAAAAAAAGATAAACAAAGAAAAAACAAAGAGAAAAAAAAAAGCAAGCCCAGAAAACTGGAAAAAAATAAAAAAAAATAAAAAGGGAGAGGGATCTTTTTCTCTTCTTTCTTCTCCGATGAAGGCCGCGCACTAACTTCACTTACTCGGCTTTTCCGTTGCCGAGCTCTTCCGCTTTTTGTCGTTCTTTTTGTCGTCAACCTTCGAAGGTCTTACTCCAGTGTCTCCACCGAGAACCACCACAGTGCTTCCGCCGACAGAGTCGGCTCCCGCTGGCTATCAAAGGCGAGGTATGAGGAAGCCCCAAATCTAGCCATGGAGGTGGTTTGCCTTTTCAGCTCCTTGATTTCAGCCTTCAATACACAAATTTCTGCCCGCGCATCTCTGTACATGCACTGGAGTAGGGAGAGTTGGGCGTTAGCATGGTGTACCTCACACGCCTTGTTTTGCAGACAGTGAGACAGATTAGTGACCGCTGCCACTGTCTCCATGCAGGACCTCAACGTATAGTGGTTGGCCTCGATATCATTTTAAGCAGCCATCACTTGCTCAACTGATAGTGTGGGAAGACTAGGTTGAGTAAGAGTAGGGGCACTTGGCCCAGAGGAGCTCGATGGACCATTAAGATCTGGAAAAAGAGAGAGAGGGCGAGACGAAGCCATGTATAAGAGAAGAGAAGAAAGAAAAGAGAGGAAAGAAGGGAGTCACAGAGGAAAAGAAGAAGGAAGAAGAAGACGGAAAAGTGATGAAGAAGAAGATGGAAGAGTGATGGGAGCAGAAGAAGAGAGTGGTTAAGAAGAAGAGAGAAGAGTGATGAAGATACTGATTCAGAAGAAGCTGAGAAGAAGAAGACAAAGAGTGAGAGAGCCGAGGCGAGCATCGTTCGAGGCGACCTGCTTTTGTTGGCCTGTGACGCGAAAGCAGGCCGCGTGTCAGGCGTGGCTATCAAAAAAGAAAGAGACGCGGGAGAGTTGTGTATGTATGTATGTATATATATTGTATAGCTATATAATATATATATATATATATATTTGTTTGAACATTTGGGTCACAAGTGTGGCTTGGGTTTAGTAGTTTGGCCTAGTGGGTTGAGGAGTCGGAGAGCCTAAGCCCGAGGTCAAGGGTTCGAACCCCACATCGAGTGTTTCTTTTATTTTGTTTTGGTTTTATGTACATATATGTCTTATATACCCATATAGATATTTATTTGAACATTTGGTCATATGAGTGGCTTGGGTTCAGTGGTTTAGGCCCAGTGGTTGAAGAGTGAGAGACTGAGCTTGAGGTCAAGGGTTCGAACCCCACATCGAGTGTTTCTTTTGGTTTGTTTTGATTTTGTGTATATATGTCTCGTATATGTATATATATTTGTTTGCATATCTTGTCATAGTCATAAGAGTGGAGTGGCTCAGTGGTTGAGTACTCGGAGGCCAAGCTTGAGGTCAGGGGTTCGACACCCCGTATCCCATGTCCATGCATTTTGTGTTTTTCCTTTCTTTTTACGTGTTTTGCGTACGTGTGCTGACGTCAGCGAACAGAATATGCCTTCTCAGTAACAGCATCTTCCCGTTGGCGGTTCCAAACGGAATATTCTCCATCTGTGTATATATCCGTATATATTTGTGTATAGGTCTGTATATGTCTGTGTCGTATATACCTGTATATATACTGTATATGTCTATGTATATATCTGTATATATCTGTCTGTATGTTGTCTGTATATGCATATGTGTATACCATATGTACATATCTGTGTGTATTTATATGTAAATATTTGTGTATTATCTTGTTTGTGTTTGCAATGAGTTCTTAGGAGACCAACTGCGACGGTGAAAACTAGAGTTTGAATGGCCGATGCCTAGAACGCAAAAGGTTTGGAATTTCCGAGACTAAAGTCTGGTTTAAATACCCAGGGGTGTATCCCCGGCTTGAAATCTGTATGGCAGCCCCATAGGTTGAGGTAGCGTGTATGCGCCTCAATTCTGGATACTAAACCAATCTAGTCTGTCACCCCGTTGGAGAATAGGGAAAGTTTTGAATATGATCAGGAAGAAAAGGGACATCTGTGTAGAGATTACCCCTTATCAGCAAGAAATCATTCTCCATTCGCATGAGACGCGTTTGGACTTCGAATCTACCTTCGCTCATTTCACGTGAAAACGTGTTAGGACGTGGCGTTCACCCGGTTCAAACCTTCCCTCTCTCCGTATAAAATACGTTGAGATACGTCTGTTGGTTACACCATTGTTTTTTTCCCCGGTTAAAACCTTCCCTCTCTCCGTATGAAATATGTTGAGATACGTCTGTTGGTTACACCATTGTTATTCACCCGGTTAAAACCTTCCCTCTCTCTGTATGAAATACGTTGAGATACAACTGTTGGTTACACCACTATTCCTCCTCTCGCGTGAGACGCGTTTGGATCCCGAGTTTACCCCCTTTCATTTGTGCAGTATGCACATTTGTATGCGATGCAACCACCTTTCATTTGTGCGGTATGCACATTTGTATGCAATGCAAACCCCCTTTCATTTGTGCGGTATGCACATTTGTATGCGATGCAACCCTCTTTCATTTGTGCGGTATGCACATCTGTATGCGATGCAACCCCCTTTCATTTGTGCGGTATGCACATTTGTATGCGATGCAACCCCTTTCATTTGTGCGGTATGCACATTTGTATGCAATGCAACCCCTTTCATTTGTGCGGCATGCACATTTGTATGCGATGCAAACCCCTTTCATTTGTGCGGTATACACATTTGTATGCGATGCAAACCCCCCTTTCATTTGTGCGGTATGCACATTTGTATGCGATGCAAACCCCTTTCATTTGTGTGGTACACACATTTGTATGCGATGCAACCCCCTTTTATTTGTGCGGTATGCACATTTGTATGTGATGCAACCCCCTTTCATTTGTATGGCATGTACATTTGTATGCGATGCAACCCCCTTTCATTTGTATGGCATGTACATTTGTATGCGATGCAACCCCCTTTCATTTGTGCGGTATGCACATTTGTATGCGATGCAAACCCCTTTCATTTGTGCGGTATGCACATTTGTATGCGATGCAACCCCTTTTCATTTGTGCGGTATGCACATTTGTATACGATGCAAACCCTTTTCATTTATGCGGTATGCACATTTGTATGCGATGCAACCCCCTTTCATTTGTACAGTATGCACATTTGTATGCAATGCAACCCCTTTTCATTTGTGCGGTATGCACATCTGTATGCAATGCAACCCCCTTTCATTTGTGCGGTATGCACATCTGTATGCGATGCAACCCCCTTTTATTTGTGCGGTATGCACATTTGTATGCGATGCAACCCCCTTTCATTTGTGCGGTATGCACATTTGTATGCGATGCAACCCCCTTTCATTTGTGCGGTATGCATATCTGTATGCGATTCAACTCCTTTCATTTGTGCGGTATGCACATTTGTATGCGATGCACCCCCTTTCGTGGTCTAGGAGACCTTAAATCCTCTAAAGGTGCAATTCCTTTGGTGTTTGTCATGCCCGAACGACTTCAATTGGTCTGGTATAGTCACTTGACTATGTTTGTAATGAGTTCCTAGGAGATCAACTGAGACGGTGGAAACTAGAGTTCGAATGGCGATGCCTAGAACGCAAAAGGTTCGGGATTTCCGAGACTAAAGTCTGGTTTAAATACCCAGGGGTGTATCCCCGGCTTGAAATCTGTATGGCAGCCCCATAGGTTGAGATAGCTTTGTATGCGCCTCAACTCTGGAAACTGAACCAACCTAGTCTGTCACCCTGTTGGAGAATAGGGAAAGTTGCAAACATAGCCAGCACTCCATGACATTGCATTGCATTGTATAAATCATGAATTTTCAAACAACCGGCTTCGCGAAACGTGTAAGTCCAACTTTCAAACTGCATTTTGAGTATGTCACTTGCATTCTGCCCCTGAACTACGCTGGTTTGATTCCTTGTAAAGGGATATGTAGGCAACCTACGGGTTCAACCGCTCGCATTACATCTAGGTTGTTTGCCCAAGTCTTACGGCCTTGTCAAAAGGGTCGTCTTCGGGCTTTGACATTCACTCACGTCATGAAATGACTTCGAGTTCTGTCAAAGAGGGGCAACTGTAGACACCACATTTTAACCAGCACTAAGACTTGGGCACTTTATTTTGACCACCCTCACCAGAAAAATCAAATTGAAATTTTAATCCCAAAACTCACCCATTTTGGTCAAATTTGAATTTATAATTTTGTATAATTTTATATAATTTTGTGTGTTTGTACAAATTTTTAGGTGTGTTTATATAAATTGGCATGTGATATTTTATAAATAAAAATAATAAAAACAAAAAAAAATAGAAAATTAAAAAAAATTTAAAAAAAAAAAGAAGAAAGAATGAGTGGGTAGAGGGGGTGGTGACAAAAGTGGTAGAAAAGATTTGTTTAGAAGAGAATAAAACACAATGATGAAGGACTCTCTGGCTGAGGGGTCTATGAAAAAAAAAAACACACTCATCACACACAGACCACTACACATGCATACACACTCATACACCACGCAGGCACACACAAGACCCATGCATGACACACACACCTACACGATACACACTCACACAACACACCATCACAGGGGAGGCACACTGCCAGGGCTCTCGGTCTCTCTCTAAAAAAAAAGGAACACACCCGGATAGAGGAGACACGGCCATCTCCCTCCCACTGAGACACCATCACCAACACCACACTCATACACACCCAACACACATACAGCTTGACAAAATCAGTGCACAACACACACACACAGCAGGCACAACACACATACACACATCCACACCATCATACACACACACACACACTACCAACTTCACCACTCATACACACACCTACACCATTGACACACACACACACTCAACACGCCACTGATACACAGACCCAGCACACATGGATTCGGGTTGAACACACACACAGACAAGCTGGACTCTTTCTCTCCATCCACGGAACACCTCTCACACATGCACTCTCTCTCCATGCATGACATAGACACACGACATACTCACTCTCACTCCTCTCCAGCGAGGGGAGGTTAATCAAATGGTTTTGTTTTGAGGAGCTACACACGGCCACACATCACACACCCACAGACCATGCACACACAGCAGACACGGGGCATTCTCCCTCTAGTTATCTATCTCTAACACACACTCACTCCTGACACACACACCATTGATACACCTCCCATGCACACACCCACTCAAACTCTCTCCCTCCCCCACGACTCTCTTGAATGATGCACACCCAGCACCACCAGACCACCACGGCAGCAACACACACACGCCACTCTCTCACTCATGGCACCCATACACCTCCCATGCACACACCCACTCAAACTCTCTCTCTCATGGCTCTCTCCTTCCCTCACGGCTCTCTTGAACGATGCACACCCAACACCACCAGACCACCACAGCACCAACACACACACACCACTCTTTCACTCACGACACCCATACACCTCTCATGCACACACCACACAACTCACTCTCCTCTCATACACACACAGACCACCAACTTCATCTTCTCACACACAACACACATATCACAAACATACACGGTAGCAGCTGGGAGAGGGAGAGGGACACACAGATTTTGAGAGAGAGAGGGTCACGGCCATGAAAATGTTCAAAAAAATAGATCCTCTCTCTCGGTGCATGTAATTATGGCAGTGGGTCTGGTTTCGGTTGCGGCAGTGGCTCTTCGTTCGGCCATGGGTGTGTCTAGTTCCAGCCAAGTTAGCTCTGGCCATGGGTGTGCATGCGTGTGGGTAATAAAAAGGATTTCTGTTGTAGAGAGAGAAAGCAGAGAGGAAAGAGAAGGTGAAGTAGAGAGATAAGTGGGTGTTCATGGGTGTGGGTTGTGGGTAATAAAAATGTTTGTGTTTTTTAAGAAAAAAAAATGTTTATGTTGGGTTCACATAGGATTGTTATAAATGTTTATGTTGGGTTCACATCGCTTCTAGATAGAAAATCTGTTTATGTTGGGCCCATAGCCTTCTAGATTGTTGTGGAATTGGGCCAATTCTGCTATGTTCTTAATAGATGCTTAGTAGATCACAGTGAACGCACATCTTTGGGCTTGCAAGCTAAGTTATTTTGGGCTGGGCCCATATGATTAAATGGAGATGAAGTGGCAGGACCTCCATTAAAGATGAATTGACATGGGCTGAGGTGTGCAGGCCTAAGAGATTGAAGACATATGGATCTTTGTGCTAGCGATGAAGTTCTTTATTTTATTTTTATTTTGAGTGTTTTGTGAGGTTTTATTTTATTTTATTATTTCTCCCCCCTCCTTTATTTGGATTTGTAATATTTAAGATGTTGTAATAATCCCCCACCCCGCTCCTTTCTATCCCATTCTTTAATCGCTTTCCCTAACTGTACATATGTATATATCTGACATGCCATGCATATCCATGGTTTACATTCATGTCTCATGCATTAAGATTCGGCTACATTTACATGTGTGGATTTAATCAATTCTTCTGTGATTCTATGCGCTACCTCATGTTATTGAGATAATTCACATGCCATATTTTAGAAGCCGAATCTTTAGTGCATCTCATGAGTGAATTGCATTAGGATTCTGTATATAAGATCATGCATATTTTTCTAATTTTGTTTTGTAGCTGCTCGAGGGACGTTGGTCAATTTGTGAGTTTTTATGCTTTAACATCCCATTTGTGTGTGTTTTTCTTACTATGTTTTAGTATTCTACCATGAGGCTACTTGCTTACTTGATATAACTATATGAATGCATGTGGATGAAGGCTTGTTGCTTTAATTGGCATAATTCAATGAATGTACGTTTTAAGCCTCCTTTGCAGTGGCAAATTCACAAATTCTAAGCCCACTTTGTCAAGTGACAAATTCAAACCCTTTTCGACAAACAAACATGAAATTGAATTGTTCCAATTTGAGCAAATTAGTCTATACCTGTATGCTTCACATAGTAAATTTTTGGATTTACTAAAATAATCAGAACATGAACATATAAAGAAAATAAAAGTCATATCATGGTTTAGTAGAGGCCGATCTTTTGATCGGGTGAGCGGGAGTGCTCATTATTGGCCTTCCCCTCTCATACCTAAGGTTCCGAGCCAAACATCCTTGGTTACGATGAACAGTGGCCTTGGCACCGAGTCATGGGTTTCCTAATTTCCCAAAATATTAGGTGGCAACTCAGAGTTCTGATGACGCAGTCCATTTTTGACAAAATTGCAATAAAATGGACTTTCAATAAAAGTTGTCAAATCTGGACTCTCATTTACGTTTCACATTGCACTCGTAAGACTTGAGATTAAAAGATTTTGAGTCCGAATCGCTTTAACGCGCTGGTACCCGGGCATGTTACAAAGTTCAAAGGCGTCTTCGTGATGGTTTCCTTTCCGAGCATATTTGCTGGAGTGAGGTCATCTCTCTGTGCGGTCTCGTCAGTGGCTATCAGAGGATCTTCAGTCACGCCTGCCATGGATGTATTTGAGTATTTCCACAAACAGCGCCAATTGTGGAGAAGTGGTTTGGAAATACTCTTCAGATCCTGGGAGACGCTAGTGATCCTCAGCTAGTCACCTGAAAAGATACAAACACTCGGTCCGAGGTGCCGGAATTAGCACTCCGACGAACAAGTCAGTTCAGACACTCAAGATAGCTTGTTTACTAAGTTAAGTGAAGTGATTCTTACAACCTTTCTCAATCTATTGTTCCTATATTTATACATGTTCCTTTTGATCCTCGGGGCCAAGGCCTACTTTTTAATCATTATCCTTTCTCTTATTCGGCTCTAAGGATCTACACTTATTCGGCACATATATTATATTCGGCTTCCCATTCTCATAGGATACAGCCGATTAATGTCAGTCTTCTAAGGTACGCACCTTCTGATTTTGCCATTATTCGGCTCCCACACATACTTACATTGCCTCATAACGTCAGTTCCTTAACGAGTGCCCGTATGTCATTGAAACACACATAATTGAAAACATTATGCCCAGTCCAGATTTGCACACTAATAATTCAACAAGACATTGTTCAACACTAAATTCATGTAGAAATGAAATTGGTAATAGTAAGTTTGGAAACGTACCTATTCCCGTCTTTCTCATAAGTTTCTTTAAGCTTGTCTTTCTCTTGCGTTGATAACAACTTCCAAATCGGAAAACGTTTAGTCAAGTCAAACCGAGAAAATATTCTCTCTGGCTCTGCAAGGTCATCAACCTCTATAATATCATCATGCATGATCTGCTTATCGGAACACTCACCACGTCGACCACACCATCCTCAGGTGGTTTCTTCAACCTCCTCAAAACCAAGGGGTAATCATACTCTGGCAATTTGTGCTCTGTTTTGTTTTTATTTTTAATGTTTCTCACAAGCGAGTTCTGCAACGCAGCTACTATTCTAGTAGTTTGACTGATTACAGGCATCATATCCACATCAGACGCCACATGCCCAATTTGGTGGGTGGAGGTCACATGGGTATCCACCCCTTGTAACTCTACCTTCACATTCACGTCAGACGGAGATGATGCCGACAATGGCATAATGTCAAGTATGTTTGTCTCACAATGGTACATGGTCAGAAGACTTTGCACGATATCATGTACACCAGCAGCTACTTTGGTGTATTCATGCACTACATACTCCTCCAACTGATCCACAAGCTTGGCGTTTTTGGTGTTAAGCTCAGCCACTAGCTGCTTCAGCCTTTCTATCTCACAATCATTCTGATTATTGCACGGTGTGTATTCATGTGCTAACTTCCTACATTTTTCTTCGTTTGATGCCCTCATTGTTGAAAGTTGTATCTCTAAATCAACTATGACATCACATTTACAGCTAAGTTCTACCTCGAGCACACCAATTTTACCCAATGCTTTTTGGTATTCTTCAAACGTAGACGCACACTGACCATTACAATCAGCACCACCTTTATTGACACCCCTTTCATGTTATACATTTTCTTTTACGTTGTCGAGTCCATGGACACGAATACCATCAGTCGAACCCAAAATGCTACCATCTACAATTCTCCCACTACTTGAACCCATGTTCCCACTAACCCCACTGCGATACAAACATTCGGCATTTGCTTCAATTTCCTTCACGTCATTCGCCTTCGTGATGGTCCGTTCAATTAAACATGGGACGAATGATGCATTCAAGTGTTTCCGTTCAACATGACTCATGTGAAGCTCTTCTAACACAACCTACCAACAAAAAAAAAATACAAATATCGCAAATAGTAATTGGCACGTCTCATATTTACGCTAACACTAACACACATGCATACTTCAACATCATACGGCTGTTCGATGTCCACAGATCTTATCTTTGTGACCAACTTGCTAATATTCTATTTCATGAACCTCAAAAATCCATCTCCATGATCAGTGTTGATCAATTTGGTGTGCTCACATATCCAAAACTGTAGATCCATGGGTAAAAAAAATTAAGTTGTCAAATTTATTCGAAACGAATGCACGTACCAAAGTTACCAAAAAAATCATAATTAACTAAACGGGGAAAAGAAATAATACAAAGCACTTACAAGCAGGGTAGTTACACATCCAGTAACTTTCTCAGGCTTAGAGTAGAACCCTTAATTGACTCCATCAATGTTGCGCATATTGCTCCCACCCAATCATATGCTTTCATGTTGTCCAGATCCTCAACAACCCGGACAAACCCCCATCCCACAGTCTCGCCCAAAGTGGAAAAGAACAACTTCCCACATAAGCACAAACGCAGTAACTTTGCGACATCCTAGTGGTCCTGACTATTGTTCTCCAATAATGCATCCATTAACAATTCCTTAATGGTCTTCAAGTTTACGCGCTATGTTGAGACAACTCTCTTGGATGAAGTTGGTTGGAAGTCTTGGGCCATGTGACATATCTAAACTTTGCTTGCCACCATGGATTCTAAATATTAGCTATAAATCGATGCTCATCAACTCAACGTGTTTCCCGCCAATCATGAAAGCGGCTTTCTCCAGAGCAAAAGTTTTTATGATCCTCATTACAATATCATCACATTTTTGGAAATCATGTTAATTTAGTTCTGTTCTTCACATAGCATCAAACAAAAGCCAGAACGGTGTTTTCTTAAGATGCTCCAAATGCTCATCTTTCAAATTTGATGCTGCCACGACCTTCACAATTCCTGCGATGTTCGACCAGTAGCAAAATTGAGCTGGTTTGGTCAATGGTTTTGGAGGTTCATATTTGACCTTCTTTCCTTTTTCACCACTGCTTTGCCCTATTGCATTCGCATTCCTTAACGGAGATAGACACCGTCGTCTTTTACCATATGTAGTCTGTTCACGGGTGTTTTCTTTCGCATTGGACCCCTTTGGTGGTGTAGCCTTAATTGTACCACCTGATAAACATGCCACAAACATTTCACATTTTGTATACAAACAAGTGGTCAATAGCTATGTAAGAACTAATGTGAATATGGAAATTAATAGCAGTATGTGACAAGATGAGTTAATATGTTCATTGTGAACATTAACATATAATAAGATAAGATGTGATAGTACATGTATTCAATTCACACCCATTCACAGACTCACACCATACATTAACATTCCAATTGGATAACAATACAACAGTTTAAGTCCAACACATTCAATTAGTGTAGCGACCATGATTTTTCATAAGTCATTATTTATTATTATTATTTTATTTTATTTTTGACTTTATTAATTGTGTGAATACATGAAAATTTAATGTGGTATTTAATTAATTTAATGTGATATTTAATTATATATAATTAATTTGAATATTTTTATATTTTATATAAAAGGTGTTTTATATATATATATATATATTGATCTTATATTTATATATGTTATATTTATGTTGTACTTATATAATATTATATATAATAGTCAATTAGGTTAAATCATGGAGGCTACATTAGAAAGAAAAGAAAGAAAAAAAAAAGAGAACAAAAATAGAGAGAGAGAGAGAGAGAGAGAGAGAGAGAGTAATCAAAGAAAAAAAGAGAGTGTTGTGTGTGGCATGAAAAGAGAGGCAGGAAAGAGGAATGGAAAAGAAAAAAAAGGGGTTAGGATTTTGTTTTAGTGGTTCCATTAGTTCTTTAAATATTTCTTTGATCTTCAAAAAATAATTGTGAGTGCATAACCCACTTCCCTTGATTTATGTTTAATTCGTTGTTTTTATTTATTTATTTTTATTTATTTGATGTTGGTCTGATATTGTATTTACATGAAGATGATAGATTGATTTTAATTATTTTGATTAGTTGTGTATTTTAGGTTTAGGATTTTTATATGTATTTATGTTATGGTTGTAATCACACTCTCCGGAGATATGATATTAAAATAAATTAGGAACCCATAGATTAATTCCTTACACTGTACAATAACTCCATGGATTGTTGTTTTATTTTAGTGTTGGTGAGAAAGAGTGTATAAAAAAAATGAGGATTATGAGATTGATTTGAATACCTTAGGCTCGGCATTGTTATGCTTGTTCTCATGAGTAGATGAGGGATTGTGTGTATATATATTATTACTTCATTCTCAAGAATAGACGAGTGCTTTGATTTACAAGCATACGTATATACTAACCATCCGGGGAGTGTGGGTCAAACTCAGGATGATATTCCCGTGCAAGTTTGGCTTCGAAGCGGTATTAGGTATACGGGAGGCAGATGGGATATATGTGTAGGCCGGAAGTGGAGGGCCGAAGTGGTGGAGTTAAGGTACAAAGAATTAAATATGAACTTATTGGTATAGTTTGAATTGAATTGATTTGTACATCTTGAAAAATAGTAAGTGACGTCAATAAATTACGAAATTTGGGCAGAGGCATGTATACATAATTCTAGACAACTTTTGTGTTTTAACGTTTTACTAAAAAGATCAAATAGAACTTGTAATCAGATGATCTTGGTTACAACGGTTTTTGTTCATTTTAGCAATGTTGATTTTAGATGTTGTTTTAACCCATGAAACAAGTTCATTTTTATTGGTTTCGCGTAAACTGAAATAAAATATCTTTCTCAACACTTATCGTGTTTTGAACATTTTCGAAAAAAATCATCTTAGGGCAGTTTCTTTTCATTTTCAAATCCAAATTTTTTGATCAAATTTCGCTTAGGTTCTTCTATTAAATTTTTCTCTCAACCTGTTCAGTTTCTACTAAATTCATTCTCCTTGCCTTTTACGAAATTTGATTTTGTACGATTTTTGTTCTTTGAGTTTTGGTTAATTCGAATGATTTAAGCATGAAACAGTGCGTTTTTATACTTTTTCAGCAATTTACTTATGATTAAATTATACTAACTTTTTTTTTTTTGGCAAAATGGTAGGTCTTACTAACTTTTTATGCAAGGTTGACCCACCATATATTTTTTTTATTTATTTTGTTTAATTTATACTCAATTTATATTTAGTTGTATACAGGTAAGAAACTAAATGTCACCGTATCTCAGGAAACTACCCCTTCGTCTTGGTGTAGTTGGAATTACTTGTCTTGTCCCATAACAAGAATTAAATGTATTTTTATTTGTGTCTGGTGGATACGTAGGTGTCAAATATTTGTGTTGATACCAATATACTTGTATACTGACCCGTTTTGTCTCTTGGCATCTCGGGTGCATTCTATTTAAGCGCAACTGAGCTTTCTTTGCAGGATTAGTTAGTGCTACGGTGGTGACGAGAAATAACTGTAGTTGTTGGACATGTCTTTCGGACTTATTTTGGTTTTATGAAGTTTAGGGATCGATATTAGTTGGTTTATTCATTTATTTTTTTTATGATCTTAGTATTTTGACAATTTGACATTTTGGGTTATTTTTTAACTTTACATTATTTAAGTTGTTTTGACTAGTTGTTGCTACTTTAATGTTTGAGGTATTGGATATTCATGAATCTATGATGGATAGTTTGGTTGGCATTTATTAATTTTTTTATCCCTTGTATTTTTTTTTTTTTATTTTTTTTTTAGCATGAAAATTTACTTAAACCTAATGGAGACGAGAACATTTAGTTTTTTGTTTCACCCCTATGATTTGGATGATGGAATATTGATTAGAGTTTAGTCTTAATTTAATATTTAATGTCCAAATTTTGGGGCTTGACAATAAGTATGCCTGAAGATATATTTTTGCTTCATTCAATAAATATAAAATTAATTAGAACATTTTCACGTGTCATTACGCTTCACTTCTGTTAGATTAACATGCCTTTTCTGAGCTACTCAATTTAATGCGCATCCTTCTTTAGCAGGAATGTACTTATAAATCATGTAAATATAATCCAAATGACACAATACCTTTCTGATTAAAAGCACCACAACACTGTTGGTTTGAATCAAAAATTAAGATGAAGAACATGTGTATATAGGTGTTAACATCTTCAGTCCAAAAACAAACAGCCTAAATATCAATTTTTACAAAACAATATGCAAATTGACATATACGGAACAATGTCATACTTGATATAACACAACATATAGCATAATGTGGCGCATGTCATTTTTATCCAATAATGTGACAATATAAACCATAATGTGAAGTGAAACGATTAGCGTGTAACATACCCCAAACACGAGTGTGACAACATAAAATGGATATGTACAACTTTGTGAATGTGACGAAATGAGAGACAATGTGACATATGCAAATTGAAATATGAACCAAATCTACCCAACACAAACAACAAACCGTAGTCATATTATTCATCCCGCAAAATACAATTGATGTTGCTACGGAAATTACCCCACCATATATTTCAAAAATTAACACATAACTATGTATCCACATGGCCACACACGTTTACAAATGTGACACTAAAGTATGCAACATAAACATGAATAATGTCAAAATATAAACAAGAATGTACTACATGAATATTGGTGTACAACACAATACGAACACGAACGTGACAACATAAAATGGGCACGTGAAACCACAACCACAATCCGAGGTCGTGTTAGTCGCATTATTCAACTCACTATGACAATCAACTAGTAGTCTCCTAAAAATTCACGTTCACATTTAGATTTAAAACATGTATTATTCATCCCGCAGAAAACAGTTGATGTTACAACGAAAATTACCTCACCACAGGCTTAGTGGCTTTATTCAACTCACTGTGACAATCAACTAGCAGTTTCCTAGAAATTCACATTCACATTCAAATTTAAAACATGTATTATTCATCTCGCAAAAAACAATTGGCATTACAATGAAAATTACCTCACCACATATTTCACAAATTAACACGTAACTATGTACCCACATACCCACACAAGCTTACAAATGTGATGGTAAAATACTCAACGTAAACGTTAATAATGTCACACAAGCAGATTCATTAAAAATGTGGAAAGAAAATAAACGAAAATGTACTACGTGAATCTTGACGACCAACCCACTACGAACACAAATGTGACAACATAAAATGGTGACATGAAACCACAACCACAACCCCAAATCATGTTAGTTACATTATTCGACTCATTGTGACAATGTACAAACAGTCTCCCAAAAATTCACAATCACATTCACAAATCTTAAAGTACGCAAAACATGGACGTGGCACCAGCTACGTTCGACAACTTACTTTTGTTACTGAATGCAAACAACCAAATGACATCGTAGCACAACGTGGACTACCAAAAAACATACAATCAAATATCATCGTTTGCGTGGGTAAGAAATAACCACGTCATACCTACGATGTTACAGAGCTTCATTCAAACGTAAACATCACAAAATAAAACCCCTATTCGAGACCACATCAATAAATCACACACAAACGAAGAGAAATCGACAACCCACATAACCACCATCCAAAGTCACAGACAAAAAAACTCACAGCACACACGAAATCGACAACCGATACATATATACTGACAACTTCAAACCTAAAACTATCAAAACCTCTAATAGTCATAAAACCCACAAAATATACATCTCACGTTACGACTTAACTTTTGACCAATAGAACCCGTAAATGTCAATAATCACATATTCGCATAAACCCTAGTTATGGGCTGCTAAAAGTCACACTTACATTTCAGGGCCATCAATCGACGCTGTTTCACCGGAGACGCAATGTAGAGCCCACCGTTCCATCGCACCTCGCTGCTGAATCGAACTGTCATTTTTCTCTCAATGGTGGCGTTCCAATTTTTTGGTAATGAAGCTTCCCTTTTCATTAGCCTATTGAGACAAAACATATCTCATATATTTTGTTTCTTAAAAAATAGCTTAATCAAAGCTGTAATCACCAAACATAATGTGAATTTTGAATTTAAATTCACATATATATAGATAGGATTATAATTTATGGTAACATTCAATTTCCTATATATATGCTATTGCCATTATTTATTATGTTAACAAATCATATTGAGGGTAAATGTGTCAACAAAATTTTCACAGAACTTATGGGAACATAAATTTTTTTTATAGGATCAGATATAATATAAGTCTCTCAAATAGGCTTATAAATAATTATCCTTAAATTAATTGAGAGTAAATTTCATGAATAAACACTGACCATATTTTTATTCCGCACTTGATTTATCATATGAGATGTAATCACTACATTGAAAATAAATATAAATGATACCACTCACTAAAGCGTGTTTTGAGAGATGGTTAAAAGTTGACTTTTAACTTTTAATCAAGTTTTTTGACTTTTTCAAAAAGTCATTTGGAAAGTTGGTAAAAAGTTATTTTTTGACTTTTTGACTTTTTTACTTAATATTTGTTTATACTGTGACATCATAATTAAATAACCAAAATATCCCCACCAATTTTAGAAAATAACCATTGTCACTCATGTGGCTCATTTAAACAATATGAATGGTATAATTGTAATTTTACAAGTAGCTTTTAGCTACCTTCTCAAATGATTTTCAGGCCAAAAAAACCAACTTTTTACTTTTTACTTAAGCTGCAAAAACGTAGCTTTTAACATGCTCCCAAATGGCCCCTAAGTGAATGTTTAGTGTCTGTTTGGTAACCATTTCGTTTTTAATTTTCAGTTTATATTATAAAAATTTTAAAAATTGTCATAAAAACTTGTTTGATAATTTTTTTGATTTATAAACGGTTGTCTCAGTTTATAAATTTGAAGAAAAAATGTAAACTCAAAAAATGAGTTTACGTTTTCCGTTTTCAGTTTTTTTTTTCAATTAAATTTTTTTTCAAATAATTTTTTTTCAATTATTTTTTTTTTAATTATTTTTTTCAAATAATTTTTTTTTCAATTATTTTTTTCAAATAATTTATTTTCAATTTTTTTTTCAAATAATTTTTTTCAATTTTTTTTTTCAATTCATTTTTTTTTCAAATAAATTTTTTTTCCAATAATTTTTTTCAAATAATTTTTTTCAATTAATTTTTTTAATTAATTTTTTTTTTCAATTATAATGTGTATGATCCCATTGTCATAAATAATAAAAAAAAATAAATATAAATATTTTAGGCCTGAACAAACATATTTTTTAGTTTATATTTTTAAAAAATTTCAGACATTTTGTTCAAACCAAACGCGTTTGTAGTTTATGTTTTTCTAAAAATAAATAAAAATCAGTTTATAAAATTTTTATAAACATAAAACAAAAACGTAAACGTTACCAAATACTATCTTATTAACTTTTTTTTTTCAAGTAGTTTTTTAGTTTTTTAATTTGTTATGAGGTGAAACAAGTTTGTGTATTTAAAATAATTTTTTAAATTGAATAGATAAACCATAAACACCAATTTCCATTCATCTCTCAATGCCCAAATCGCCCAATAAACCAAATCTTCGTTCAGTTTGACACTCGCCTGCTCAAAAAATCAAATCGCTTCTCCTTTGGAAGGAATTTATTTATTTATTTTAGTGTTTTGACCTATTCTTTTATTATGATTCAAATATATATATATATATATATATGGTTTTTTGACCTATTCACGGACACCCAATTTGATATTTTGATGGGTTTCATGATATATTCGTTGAAATTGATTGTTTCATGGTGAGGAGTGCCATCATCAATAATGTTACAATTTCAGAAATTTTATTATGAATTTTATTTAAAAATATTAATCTATAATTTATATTCATTTCATTTTATACTTGGACACATAATATACGAATTCAATTTTTACTTTATAAACACTTTACCTAGAAAATGAACAAAAAAAATAGTGTCCATAGCAATTTTGGTACCATCACTGGTTCTTAAATTTGGTCTCATGGACTCATAGTTTGTTCTTTGGGCTTGAAAAAGCTGACCCAAAACTGTGTTACGTGAATTTGTTGCCAATTTTTAATAGACTTCTTGTTGTTTGTCTCCCTTTTGCTTTGTAAAATCAAATTATTGGAGATCATTCTTGCTCAACTTGTTTGTTCAAAATCAATTTGTTAAAACAAATTATAGGAATTAATTAAAATTTGTTCGAAATTGATTAGAAAAATAAACAAGTTTTAAGACAAATTTAAAACTAATGCTATATTGATTATATTTTTGTAGTTTATTGTTTTTATTATCTTATATATCAACACAACATTGGTTTAATGAATGTCTTTATTTATTTTTATTTTCAATGTAGTGTTAACACGTGAAGTAATAAATATATTATAATATAAAATTACTTATTTAAACAATTTACTACTATTACTTAACTCGAATGGTTGCAATTTGTATCCCTACCAACCAACCACCGATAGTAAAAAAGATGAAAAGTAGTTATATTAAAAAATAATAAATAAAAAAAACATACAGATTAAAATATAAGACCCTAAAGAGCCAAACAAATAACCAAACAACAAATAACAAAAAGTAAATTCACTAAAAAATCAGTTACAATCCAGGGAAAAACCATCGATCTCCTCATAAATGTGGTTTGGAAAGTTAGATCTATAACAAACAAAGCAAGATTTGCATCAACGCCTGTCATCATCATCAACATGGTCTCCGTCATTGCTGTCCAACTCTACCATTGCCGCTGCCATACTTTGGACACACTAGAAGGTAGAATTGAAGAGGAAGAACACCTACAATGATATGAGAGAAGGTTTGAGAGAAGAGGGAAACATTATAAGCGTTGAAAATTCAAAAATCTATGCCAAAATCAAGGGAGAAATATTCAAAACCCCTATTCTAAACATAAAAAGCCCAGATCTATACTTTGGAAGTGTAGATCTATACTCTAGAAGTGTAGATTTACATTTTAAAAGTTTAGAGGAGCTCACCGGAACACCGCTGGAAATCTCTAGAGAGAGAAGGGAGAGGCTTCTCTTCAGTTGGGTATCCCATCTAGAGAGTGTTGTTGGGCTTCAGTGGACCCATTACGGAACTCACATCGATGATCTGAATCATGCAATGTGTAGGACTCGTCGAATACTTTATTTTTGCAAAAAATCACATTAATTGAATATCAATAGTCACTTGATCAGATCACATTTATATTTT
Organism: Camellia lanceoleosa; assembly: GCA_025200525.1. Lineage (NCBI taxonomy): Eukaryota > Viridiplantae > Streptophyta > Magnoliopsida > Ericales > Theaceae > Camellia > Camellia lanceoleosa. The sequence goes on along the minus strand of CM045772.1, from coordinate 96,303,580 downwards.
TTTACAATGATGAAGTACTCGACGAGCCCTGTATCAAATAAATTATTTATACAATTGTGATCTGATCAAGTGAATATTGATATCTGATTAATGTGATTTTTTGCAGAAATGAAATACTTGACAAATTTTATGTCAAATAAATTATTTCTACAAATGTGATATGATCAAGTGACTATTGTGCAGGAATGGAGTACTCGATGAGCCCTATATTAAATGGTTCAGATCATTGTTGCGAGCTCTATGGTGGGCCCGCGGAGGTCCAACAGTATCATTGAGTCCGATTTGGACAAAAGGGAAGCCTTGCCCATATAAAAATTTATGTAAAAAATATTTTGAAAATAAAAAAAGAATAATTGGAAGTTTTTTTTTTCCTTCTCACAAGATAACCGTTAATATGTTAGTAGTTATAATACAACGAAAATCAAAATCAATTTATAGCTTGATTTTTCAAAAACTAGTTTAGATAAATTTTATTTATTTTTAGTGAAGTTTTTATTGTATTTTAATTAATTTTTTAATACTTTTTAAATACACCTAATCAAAATGTATTTAAAAAGTAAAACAATTAACCAAAATATAAAAAATAAAATTTAAAATGTAAACCAAACAATCCATATAACTTGAAACTCACTGTACCACCTAAATGTCTTTTTCATGACACGACAGCTTGAATAATTATTTGAAATCTAACAGGAAGGCCAGGGGTAAGGGTAAGGAGAAAAATGTTTTGGCCCTCAAATCCCTTCTCTCCCGAATCTCCCGAGAGAGAGAGAGAGAGAGAGAGAGAGAGAGAGAGAGAGAGAGAGAGAGAGAGGAGCAGGTCGTCGTGGGATCTGTCCGATCGTCTCTGTCCGCCCCATCGTCGGCCGTGGCCTCCGCCGATCGTTCGATCGTCTCCGTCGGCCGTCGCCTCTGTCCAATCGTTGCAGGCCCGCCTCCATCGCCGCCTCCGCCCGCCCTCTGCCTCTTCCCCCTGCATTTTGCCCCCTGCATGGCCTCCGTCCCCCGCCTCCGACCCTAGTTTGTTGGCCCCTCCTCTCCCTCTCCTCCCTTCTTCTTCTTCTCTTCTCTTCTTCCTCCTCCTTCTGTGTTCTCTTCTTCTGAAATCGAAAAAAAAAAAAAAAAAAAAAAAAACAAGAAACGACGTCGTTTCGATGATTAGGGAGATTTGGAGGAAGAAGATTCGAGGTCCCAATCGCTGTTGGGGTAAGGATAAGGGTAGGGGTTGGGGTGGGGGTTGAGAAATTATTGATTAGTCTTAGAATATTGTTTTATATTATTTATAGAGAGATAAGTGTTTTATTGTCTCTTAAATATAGACATAAATATAATAGATTCTGGTGATTCAACTAATAACAATAAAGTTGGAGCATCACATTAACTTGCTCTAGAAGGAAATAATAATTTTTCGTGGACGTGGAGATCAGAATAGGGATGGGGATGCTACTGTGCATAAAGCACAACATGCTACGCATAGGTACGGTGTCGTTTCCTATCTTTTCTTTCTCTTTTTTATTTTTATTTTTATTGACTTTTTAAAACATTAAATTTTTTGTTGGCTTCATTTATTCAAAGAAAAAACCTTGGATCAAAAGATTGCTGATTTTCTTATTGGTTGTATTAAAAAAGTATTATGCTTACAACCCCTCTCTAAGTATTTGTTCAAAATTAAATAATGTTAAAAAAATTAAAAAATTTAATACATATTTTAAAAATTATATACGTAAATTATATTAAAATATGTAAATAAATATATAAAATTGTTATGTGTATTAAAATTTTTATTTTTAAACATTATTTTATTTTTAACGAATAGTGATTCGTGGGCTAATTTTTTTAAATACAAAGAAAATCTATAAAAATTTGGTCAAAGATTTTTGGGGAAATTATAAATAAATAAAAAAGCTTAAAGGCTTGACCCTTATAACAAATTAAATTATGTGGTTTTAATTTTGTCAATTTAAATCATAGTTTTTTGATTTATTTTTAATTTAAACTGTTTGTCTAACTTTATGAGATAAAACTAACGAAAAAAAATAATATTTTAATCATTAAACTCAACAAAAAAAATAATATTCTTAATATTATATATCTACATTGAGTTTATAAATCCCATTTAGAGCACTTATAACCCAGTAAGTCCATAAAGTTTTTTTGTGTTCCATCTAGTCCCATATACTTAGACTTGTATACCAGGAGGTCTTTTTTTCCCTTATTTATAATATTTTTAGGACTAATATACCCTTTATTCTATTTTTGATAGTAAGTATTATACACAATTATAATCTTCTTGTTTCCTTTTTCTATTTTCACTGTTTCGAAATTAGTGGGATGGGTTTCTTTAAAAACTAAATATAAATTATTAAATTATAATATTGACAAGAAAACATGGTTGAAAAAGAATCTTATAGCACAAAGAAACTTCCTCACACACACACACACACTCTCTCTCTCTCTCTCTCTCTCTCTCTAACAACCCCGACCCATGATTAATTGTTAAGCCATGATTAAGTATACCTAACAAGTAAATAAGATGAAATCCTGAGTTAATTACATATTAATTGCATTGTTTGTATTTATTACTATTTATCATAGGAATATATGTTCATATTTCTATTTTGTTTTGTGAATTAAAGGCATTATTGGCATCCGATTATGAAATTGACTTAGGTTATGTGTTATTTGGAATTTTTTAAATTTTATGGTAGATTTAATTGAAATTTGATTTAGAACGAATTAATTAGAATAAATAATAACCATTTTCTTAGTTTAAGCCAAGATTAATTAAGTCAACTTAATGGGGCCTATATAAGGCTCATGTATACTCTTACCTACATTACACACTCTTGTTCTTTCACACTAGAGACTCCAAACATGAGAGAAAGAGAATTAGAGGGTGAGAGTTGATTTCAAGAAGGAAAGAGACGAATTGATAGGCAATTAAGGGGCAATTGGTGAATTGAGCTAGGTCTCACCAAGAATTCAAAGAATTGAGGACTTTAGGTCAGAATTTCATGCCTTAGGCTTTCATTGACTCACTCTTACAAGAATTCAAGAGAATTTAGTTGAATTATGCAAGAATTGAGCTAGTGAGGTAGGAAAGAGGAACATATCATGCATGCATGCATGCACATTTTCTTCCATTTTGAGCTTAACTGCTAAGATTTCTCACATGCATGCACCAAGTCTACCATGGTTTCGAGAATTCACCATGTTTTCCATCAATTTTCCTTCTTTGATAATGATTTAGAAGCTTTGAACTCACGCCATTGCATATATGATATGTTTTCAAAGTTTTGAGTTGACATTTGAGCAATTTGCAAGCTTTTGGACCTTGATTTCATGAAATGATCTTTAATCCTCCATGTTTTCCAAGTTTAGACATGTTTTCTCAAGTTTTGGAGTCCAAAGGTTGAGTTTGAAGGCATTGAATTCAAGTTTTGGACTTGGAAGTGCAATTTGAAAATTCCAGAATTTGCACCCTTCGCTCGAGCGACAGATCCTGCGCTCGAGCAACCACCCTTTGTTCTGCACTTCTGCTCGAGCGACCAAAAGTTGGCTCTAGTGTAAAATGCATGCTCCTAGAAGTTTGCAATTTTTGCAAACTGCTCGAGCGATAAGAGTTGCGCTTGAACGAGGACCTTAGTCTTACGCTCGAGCGAGCGTTGAGAAAAAAAAAAATCAAGCAACTAGTACTTTTGCAGAGTTCATAGACCACTCAAGCGACAAAAGTTGTGCTCGTGCGAAACCCTTGTTTTCAGCAAGTTTTGTTAAGTGTTTCCAAGTACATTGTGGCATTCTCATTACATCCTAAGCATTCTTAGGCCAAGATTCAAACATAGTAATGAAGATAAAAAGTAGAAACACACCAAGATAAAAAAGAACTAAGCTAATGATTTTCGGTGTGTAATTTGGTACGTATTCGTTCTGTATCTGTGTAGGTTACGCGCTGCAAGTTGTCTAATCTGTCTGCTCTGTGGTCTACTTGGAGCCATCTATGAGTAATAACTTAGTAAAACTAAGTTCAACTTTATATATTTTATGTATGATGAAATAAGATCTATTCTATGAAATGTTATGTTCTGTACAATGAATGACAGTCCGATTTCTGACAAATATCCGTAGCACAGGTATGTTATCTGTTCTAGATTCGGAGGTTCCTTTATGGAACTGACAAATTTTCTGTACCCAGCTGGAGGTTCCTTTATAGAACTGACAAGTTATCTGTTTCCGGTCCAGAAGTTCCTTTGAGGAACTGACAAGTTATTTGTACCCGACCGGAGGTTCCTTATGGAACTGACAAGTATGATCTTTGTTATTCTGCATGTGATCTGTTAGCGCTAACGGATGTACCATGTATGAACAAGCACGTATTCTGATATATGAATATGAATCTGTTTTGTGTACTAATTTAGTTATGGGACATCATTTATTTAACCCCTTTACTCTGTTATTATTCACTAGACTTTCGCTCACTATTTATATTACATATGTAGGTGAGTAGACGCGTGACTAGGCCTAAGCAGCTGCCTAGAGAGTTTGGGTCAACCAACCACAATGCCTCCTAGGGAGGTTTCCATATGAAAAGTCAAGTTTGAGAATCGTATAAAAGATGTTATTGTTTTGTTTTTTTCTATCTGTGTATTGGGCTAAGTCCCTTAAGACACTATCTGTATGACAAGGCTTGATGTATGAGATGTTTGATATTATACCTATAAGTTTCATATTTTTGTCCTATGTATGTCTGCACAGCTCAATGGACTATGTATATTTTATGTATTTGCTTCCGCAGCCCCTTTAAGTAATGATTAATCTGTTTAGAGGCCTTGGGTAATCCTATGATTACTGGTCGGTTACGACACTAAACCTATAGAGGCGAGTTTGGGTCGTGACAGAGTGGTATCAGAGCATGTGTTCTAACACACGAGTCCATATGAGCTTAGGATGTCCTAGTAAGAAGTAGGCGCATTCCATCTGCATGTGTAAGTGTGTGTGTTCTTTAAAAGTGAAAATCGAGGCTGATCATGACCACATGACATCGAAATGAATGATCTGAATATTGTAAAAATGACTATTTGCCTATGTTTATAGTGCTCTGTTTACTTATAGCAAATGGAAAATACAAGAAATAATGATGCCATTGAATCCTCTGAGGCCCGAATGAGCCACATGGAACAAATGCTTACAGCTTTAACTAAGGCAATGACGCAACAATAGAGGCAACAACCTTTACCTCCTACACCTCCGTTGGTGCAAGTTGAACTGGATAACAATGACATTATCAACCTAACTCAGAAGTTAATGAAGATGAAACCGTCAACTTTCTTGGGCAGTATTGAGCCATTGAAGATAGAAACATGGTTATTGGAAATGGAGAAATTATTTTAAGTGTTTCCTTACTCCGAGACTCAGAAGGTTTTGTTAACCACTTATACTCTCAAAAATGAAGCCCGAAGGTGGTGGTTGTTAATCTGAGATAGTAATGGAAATATGGCATGGTCTCGATTCAATGAGATTTTCTATGACAAGTACTTTTCCCAATGCTTCAAAGATCGGAAAGTGTCAGAGTTTCAAGAACTTAAGCAGGGCAGGATGTCCGTGGTCGAATATGAAGCCATATTCACTGAGTTGGCCCGGTTTGCTCCACACATGGTAGATATTGATTACAAAAAGGTGCAAAAATTTAAAGGCGTCTTGGATTTGGAGGTGTTTGACTGAGTAGGCATCTTGAAGTTGCCTACTTATGTAGAAGTCTTAGACAAAGCAATAATGGCGGAAGCCATCTTGGCAGCAATGAAACAAGGCAATACACCAACAACAGAATGGAGAAGCAAAAGATCTGGATCCAATTTTCCGAAGGGCCGTTCATTCTTTATGAACAAAAAGCAAAATACCGAATTTTCAAGCAGTTCAAGTCAAAGCAGTGGGTCTATGCTAACCTGTTCAGAATGTAGAAGGAAGCATAAAGGCACGTGTCATCGTGCATCGGGTGTGTGTTTCCGGTGTGGCAAGACCGATCACATAATTAAGAACTGTCCGATGAGGTTTGACAATGCTAACCATACGACAGCAAGTTTAACCGGATCTGCTTCTGTAATGAGAACCAATACAAGAACTAATGCCAGGGGCAATAACGGGGATGAAACGCTGAGGCAAGGAAGAGTGTTCGCACTAGTGCCTAAGGATGTACAGAATACTAAATCTGTGGTGTTAGGTATAATTCCTATCTGTGCTCAGAACACCTATGTGTTGATAGATTCTGGTTCCACACATTCATTTGTATTGCATGCTTTTTCTCGGAAATTAACTAGACCGTTAGAACCTATGCACTATTTACTGTCTGTGTCTACACCATCTGGAGGTTCTATGATATATGTTTATGTATACCCGGCATGTGATATTATGATTGGTGATATGACATTGTACGTTGATTTGTTGCCTTTGAGCATTGGTCATTTTGATTGTATTTTGGGTATGAATTGGTTAACAAAATACTATGCCACCATTGAGTGTGTGAGTAAATCTGTCGTGTTTAGACCACCTGGTATGCTTGAGTTTGTTTTCACTGGAAATTGAGTAGTTCCTCCGCCGTATTTGATTTCAATTATGAAAGCCAGGAAGCTGTTAAGGAAAGGGTGTCGGAGATATTTATGTTGTGTAACGACTGAGTCTTCAGATAATGCTAGTGTAGAAACTATTCCCATGGTTTGTGAATTTTCTAATGTGTTTCCTAATGACCTACCCAGGGACTTAATTGATAGGGAAATTGAGTTTACGATTGATGTAGTACCTAGAACACAACCTATCTCCAAGACTCCTTATAGAATGTTAACTTATGAACTGAAATAGTTGAAAGTTCAACTCTAAGAACTCTTAGACAAGAAGTTTATCCGCCTGGGCATATCACCTTAGGGTGCTCCAATCCTATTTGTTAAGAAGAAAGACGGATCTTTGAGGTTATGTATAGACTATCGGGAATTTGAACAAGGTAACTGTCAAGAACAAATATCCTTTACCCCAAATAGATGATTTGTTTGACTAATTGCAGGGAGCACAAGTACTCTTTAAGATAGACCTTAGATCCGAGTATCACCAATTAAAGGTTAAGGCAGAAGATGTGGAGAAGACTGCATTCAGAACTAGATATGGGCACTATGAATTTTTGGTAATGTTGTTTGGGGTGACTAATGCACTTACTACCTTCATGGACCTTATGAATAGGGTGTTTAAATCATATCTGGATGAATTTGTTGTTGTATTTATTGATGATATTTTGATTTACTCTAAAAGTAAGAAAGATCACTAGAATCATTTGAGAACTACTTTACATATTCTGAGAGAAAAAAAAATTATATGCAAAATTTTCCAAGTGTGAGTTCTGGCTTGACAGCGTAGCATTTCTAGGACATGTAATTAACAAAGACGGCATATCAGTGGATCCACAGAAAATTGAGGCTATTGTTGACTAGCCAAGACCAACCAATGTGGCAGAAATCAAAAGCTTTTTGGGGCTTGTGGGGTATTATCGCAGATTTGTGCAAGATTTTTCCAAACTTGCAATGCCATTGACTCAATTGACTCAGAAAAACGTGCCCTTTGATTGGACTGGCCAGTGTGAATCACCTTTCCAAGAGTTGAAAACTAGATTGGTAATTGTATCAATTCTGGCATTACCCAATGGAACTGATGGGTTTTAGATTTATAGTGATGCCTCCTACAAGGGTTTGGGATGTGTACTAATGCAAAATGGTAAGGTGATTGCGTATGCCTCTCGTCAACTCCTATCACATGAGAAGAACTATCCGACTCATGACCTGGAATTAGCAGCTATGGTGTTTGCTCTAAAAATCTGGCGACACTATCTATATGGTGTGACTTGCGAGGTGTATATTGATCATAAAAGCTTGAAATATTTCTTCACTCAAAGAGAATTGAACATGAGACAGAGGAGATGGCTCGAGTTGATTAAAGATTATGATTTACAAATTCTGTATCATCTAGGGAAGGCAAATACCGTTGCAGATGCTTTAAGTCGGAAGTCAATTAGGAATTTATCATGTTTGCTCACTAGTCAAAGAGAAATGCTATGTGACCTAGAGAAGAATGAGATTGAGATTGTGATGTGTGAACATAGCGGAATTCTAGCCGCTATTTCTGTCCAACCGGCACTCCTTGAAGAAACCAGAGAGAACCAGTTGCAAGATGAATTTCTGAAAAAGATTGTGAATGAAATTGACTCAAAACCACGACCCGGATTTGTGTTGGAGAACAATGTGTTGAAATTTCATGGTAGACTTTGTGTACTAGACCATTCTGACTTGAGGAAACATGTGATGACCGAGGCTCACAACTCAAAATTTGCTATCCATCTTGGGAATACCAAGATGTACCATGACTTGAAACAAAACTTCTGGTGGTCAGGAATGAAGAAAAGTATTCCTGACCACGTAGTTAGATATTTGCATTGTCAACAAGTTAAAGCCAAACATCAATGACCCGCTGGATTGCTTCAGCCGTTTTCAATACCGAAATAGAAATGGGAGCATATCACTATGGACTTCATTGTGGGATTACCTCGCACTTTTCAAGGTATGGACTCTATTTGGGTTATTGTCGACCGATTAACTAAGTCTGCCCATTTTCTGCCTATTAAAACTATTTATAATGCAAATATGAATGAGATTGTGAGATTAGATGGTGTGCCAGTATCCATTGTCTCTGATAGAGATTCGAAGTTCACATCAAGATTTTGGCATTGCTTACAACAAGCTTTGGGAATCGAACTCAGACTGAGTAGTACCTACCACCCCCAGACAGATGACCAAACGGAATGAACAAATCAAACTTTAGAAGATATGTTACGGATGTGTGTATTGGACTTTCAAGGGAATTGGGAGACTTACTTACCATTGGCTGAGTTTGTGTATAACAACAGCTACCACTTAAGCATTGGAATGGCTCCTTATGAAGCTTTGTATGGAAGGAAATGCCGTTCTCCAATTTGTTGGGCAAAAGTAAGCGATAGACCATTTTTGGGACCGAAATTAGTGTAAGAAACAACTAAAAAAGTGAAACTGATCCAACAATGCTTGAAAACTGCACAAAACCTCCAAAAGAGTTATCCGGATGTCCGAAGAAAAGATAGACAATACAAACTTGGGGACCATACATTTATCAAAGTGACTCCAATGAAAGGGCAAACACGATTTGGGATAAAAGGAAAGCTAGCACCATGGTATATTGGGCTATACGAAATTCTTGAGAAAATCAACTTAATAACCTACTGAGTGGCCTTATCTCCAATTATGAAGAATATGCACATTGTTTTTCATGTTTCGATACTTCGGGAATATTTGCGGGATCCGCACCATGTGATTGAACCAATCCATGTGCTTCTAAAAGATGACTATACATACGAAGAAAGGCCAATTCAAATTATGAATCGCCGAATCAAAAGATTGAGGAACAAAGAAATTCCATTAGTAAAAGTTGATTGGCAGAACCACGGAGGAATTTATGCAACTTGGGAAACGGAAGAAGATATGATGAAAAGATACCCTGACCAGTTTCCGTTGGACCCAGTATTCTTTCAACACGAAGGTAATTTGAGTTTGGAGGACCAAACTCTTTAAGAGGGGAAGACTGTAACAACCCTGACCCATGATTAAGTATGCCTAACGAGTAAATAAGATAAAATCCTGAGTTAATTACATGTGAATTGCATTGTTTGTATTTATATCTGACTATCATAGGAATATCTGTTCATGTTTCTATTTTGTTTTGTGAATTAAAGGCCTTGTCGGCATCCGATCATGAAATTAACTTAGGTTATGTGTTATTTGGAATTTTTAGAATTTTATGGTAGGTTTAATTGAAATTTGATTCAGAACAAATTAATTAGAATAAATAATAACTGTTTTTTCAGTTTAAGCCAAGATTAATTAAGTCAACTTAATGGGGCCTATATAAGGCTCATGTATACTATTGCCTACATTACACACTCTTGTTCTTTCACTCTAGAGACTCCAAACGTGAGAGAAAGAGAATTAGAGGGTGAGAGTTGATTTCAAAAAAGAAAATGAGGAATTGCTAGGCAATTAAGGGGCAATCGGAGAATTGAGCTAGGACTCACCAAGAATTCAAAGAATTGAGGACTTTAGGTAAGACTTTCATTCCTTAAGCTTTCATTTGACTCGCTCTTACAAGAATTCAAGAGAATTTAGTTGAATTATGCAAGAATTGAGCTAGTGAGGTAGGAAAGAGGAACATATCATGCATGCATGCACATTTTCTTCTATTTTAAGCTTAACTGCTAAGATTTCTCACATGCATACACCAAGTCTACCATGGTTTTGAGAATTCACCATGTTTTCCATCAATTTGCCTTCTTTGATCATGATTTAGAAGCTTTGAACTCACTCCATTGTATATATGATATGTTTTCAAAGTTTTGAGTTAACTTTTGAGCAATTGGTAAGTTTTTGGACCTTGATTTCATGAAATGATCTTTCATCCTCTATGTTTTCCAAGTTTAGACATGTTTTCTCAAGTTTTGGAGCCCAAAGGTTGAGTTTGAAGACATTGAATTCAAGTTTTGGACTTGGAAGTGCAATTTGGAAGGTTCAGAATTTGCATCCTTCGCTCGAGCGACAAATCCTGTGCTCGAGCGACCACCCTTTGTTTTTCACTTCCGCTTGAGCGACCAAAAGTTGGCTCGAGTGTAAAATGCATGCTCCCAGAAGTTTGCAATTTTTGCAGATCACTCGAGCGACAAGAGTTGCTCTCGAGCGAGGACCTTAGTCTCACGCTCAAGCGAGTGTCGAGCGGGAAGGGAAAAAAAATCAAGCAACCAGTACTTTTGCAAAGTTTACAAACCGCTTGAGTGACAGAAATTGCGCTCGAGCGACTACTCATATTTTGCATGTCCGCTCGAGCAAAGGAAGTTGTACTCGAGCGAGACCCTATTTTCAGCAAGTTTTGTTAAGTGTTTTCAAGTGCATTGTGGCATCTTCAATGCATCCTAGGTATTCCTAGGCCAAGATCCAGACATAGTAATGAGGATAGAAAGTAAAAACACACCAAGATAAGAAAGAACTAAGCTAATGATTTCCGGTGTGTAATTCAGTACGTATTCGTTCTGTATCTCTGTAGGTTACGCGCCACAAATTGTCTGATTTGTCTACTCTGTGATCTACTTGGAACCATCTGTGAGTAATAACTTAGTAAAGCTAAGTTCAACTTTATTTACTTTATGTATGATGAAATAAGATCTGTTCTATGAAATGTTATGTTCTGTATAATGAATGACAGTCTGATTTCTGACAAATATCAATGGCAAAAGTATGTTATCTATTCCCAGTTCGGAGGTTCCTTTATGGAACTGACAAGTTTTCTGTACCCGGCTGGAGGTTCCTTTATGAAACTAACAAGTTATTTGTTCCCGGTCCGGAGGTTCATTTGAGGAATTGACAAGTTATCTGTACCCGACCAGAGGTTCCTTTATGGAACTAACAAGTATGATCTTTGTTGCTTTGTATGTGATCTGTTAGCGTTAATGGATGTACCATGTATGAACAAGCACGTATTCTGATATATGAATATGAATATGTTTTTGTGTATCGATTTAGTTAGAGGACATTATTCATGTAACCCTTTTACTTTGTTATTATTCATTGGATTTTCGCTCACTGTTTATATTACGTATGTAGGTGAGTATACGCGTAACCAGGTCTAAGCAGTTGCCTGAAGAGTTTGGGTCAGCCAACCACTGTGCCTCCCGGGGAGGTTCCTATCTGAAAAGTCAAGTTTTGAGAATCATATAAAAGATGTTTTGTTTTGTTTTGTTTTTTTTTTTTTTTTTTTTTTTCTATCTGTGTATTGGGCTAAGTCCCTTAAGACACTATTTGTATGACAAGGTTTAATGTATGAGATGTTTGATATTATGCCTATAAGTTTTATATCTATGTCCCATGTATGTCAGCACAACTCAATGGACTACGTATATTTTACCCTTTAACTAATGATTAATCTATTCAGAGGCCTTGGGTAGTCCTAGGATTATTGGCTAGTTACGACACTAAACCTATAAGGGCGGGTTTGGGTCGTGACATTCTCTCTCTAATTTGCCTATTTGAGAATTGGGAAAAATCACAAAACAACAAAAACTCAGAGAGATGAATTGGGTGACGTTCATCAAAAAAAGAAACAAAATAGAAGAAACCCAGAAAGAAGCTCATCATCATTATCATCATCATCATCATCATCATCATTATCGTCATCATCATTCTTTTATTGTTGCAGCTCGAAACTCTGTGTTCTTCCATTGTTACAATTCAAAACTCTGTGTTTTTCCATTGTTGCAGTTCGAAACTCTATTTTCTTCCATTCAGATATTGTAGGGGCAAGGTTAGCACCGTTTTTGTTTTGCAACTACATATAGGTATGTGTTGGTAGAGATGTATGTTCATAATTGTTTAATAATTTATTAAAGTTAGATTTGACTTTTTGTTTCAAAATGGATTGATATGGTATTATATATCCGTGTATGCATATATTAATTAGGTATTTTTATGAATGTAAACATGTACATCCACTAAAGTCATTGTTATTGTGCATTATTAGATTTTAATGTTTTGAATTTGGTGATGTGAACTTCAACATTAGAAACATGTGATGGTTGAATGATGTGCAATGTAAACTGATGATTCCATGATTGTTGCATAATGTGAATGTTCACATTCACATATTACTGATTATTGTATGAGTTTTCATGATTTTTACATGATTATTACATGGTGTGAAAGTTTGCATTGGTATTGTGATTATCACATCTTTAATCAATGTTAATATTTACATTTAGAAATAGTCATATAAGCATAACTAACAATGTGATATTTTAGTCAGAACATGTTGTGCATCTTAGTAATATAACATAGAGATGTGAATGTTCAAGTCAACATGGTTATATACACACAATAACAAACAATTACCAACAATACCAAAATAACATGACAACATAAACCATGTATTACTCACAACAAATCACAATTAATGTTAATATTCACATTAAAAAATAGTCATACACTAGCATAAACAATGTGAATGTTCACAGTGTATGGTTCGATGAGGTAGTATTATTTACCAGCATGCATTTGTAATATGAAAGTTTATATTAATATTTAGTGAGATTTTCAGAAGGTAGAAGATTTATGGTTTTAAGAATGTGAGAAATTTTTTTATGGAACAAATGCGAGATTTTCTCCATAGAATGAGGATTTTTTTTTTTTATGGAATAAGGGAAAGATTTTATTCCTGAAATGTAGAGATTCCCTGGAATAAGGAGAGATTTTCTCAATGAAATGAGGGACTGTTGTTATTTTTTTTATTGTGTATTAATTTCAAAATGTAAACATGCACAAAAAGTTGGAAGGGTGATTTGGTCATATTATTCTAAACAGAATATAATGAAATAGGGTGATTCTACTTACACCACTCTTTTACCTCCTTACACCCTCCATATAAGATTGTTTTTTTCTTCCAATTTTATCCATATGTGAAATTACTTAAAGAGACAAAACACTAAAATTAAATGTGTTTGATTATCTCCTTACACCCCTTGACCTTTCAATTCCTACTTCTCTTTTTCCTTTCTTAACTTTTCTTTTCTCTTACACATCTCTTTTGAAAAAATGATAATCATAGTGTTTTGATCATCAAAAAAAGCAATGGATGAAGAAACGGTGGTGAAAAACCATCAAAAAAGTGAAATGGTGAGTTTTTTTTTTAGTTTAGTAGGGTTTTGTTTCGATTTTCTAGGTTGTTGTGCGACTTTTGTTCGGTGTTTCAAAGTTAAACAAAATAACATAGTCCGGCATCACAGTGCCAAAAAAAAAATATAAGTCTAGCATTCTATTACCGAACAGCCCCAAATTATTATTTATAACAAAGTGGCTCTATAACTGTATAGCAACAGAACGCTAGACAAATATATTTTTTCCAGCAACATAACACCAGACAAATGTAATTTGTCTACTATTGTGTGACTGAACAGACACTTCACAGTGGGCTCCACTGACTTTGTTATGAAGCAAATTGAAAATTTTCAATTGTATGGCAACATAATGCTGGGAAAAACTATTTTGTCTAGTAACACAACACTGGATTAATTAAAATTCACTAACATTTTATTACCGAACAACCCCAGCACAAATTATTGCCACATCATTTGGGAGGATATGGCTCTGTATATGTATAGCCACAAAAGGCTAGACAAAACCATTTATTCCGACATTATAGTACCAAATTTTTGTAAATTGTTTCGCATTATGTGACCGAACAGGCACTTCAATGTGGCTCTGGAAATATATAGCAACTAAAAGCTGGAAGGATCTATTATTTTGGGCAACTGAACACCGAAATAATTCAAATTGTTTAGCAGTATGACGCTAAACTGGCCCATAACACTGAAAAAAACAATGTTACTTCCAGCAAAGATACCATATCCCTCCAAAACACTTTAATACCATTACAATGCATTACAAACAATAACAAATCCATATATTTGCCAAAATAAGTTTCCATTGACATAAATATTGAATACAAAATAGATATGAAACTGTTTAAAATTCTTACAAAAGTATGACAATTCATTACTTATCCAACCAAGTATTCAGTTTACAAAAGATCCAAGGCATTCACAAAAACTATGCCATTAGGAAAAAGTATATCCCAAATTTTGTACGGCCTAAGCATTCACAAAAACTATGGTCCGCACATCATCCAATGTGACAGTCATCTCACCATCTAGCATGTGAAATGTATTTGTCTCTGGATGCCACCTTTCAATGACGGCAGATATTGCCACTCTATTGCCATGCTGATATGTGTAATCAATAAGGACACTAAGACCAAACTGCTCAACCAAATGTCTCCACCTAACATTTTGGACTGTTGGTGACATCCATGGCCACTTGGCAAGCTTTCGAGAACGATTCAAACATTTAAGAGGTCCCCGTTCCTGCATTTTACATAAAACATATAAATAATTTGAAGCATATAGTACATATGATTAGTTTATTGTTGAGAAATTCTCAAAATACCTTTTTCTTCCAAACAGCAGCAACAACATAGTTACGGAAGCTAATTAGCAATGAAGGATCCTTTAGAGCACTCGGAACTGGTTCTGTGTTGTCATCATCCACACCAACATCGTCCTCCATGAGGTCGGCCTCTACACCAATATCATTATCGACATCGTCATCCTCCACACCAATATCGTCGTCAACATAATCATTATTCGCATCCACATGGTCATCCTCCTCTATAGGGACATTCACTTCCACTTGTTCAGGTTTTGTTTGCCTAGCACGTCTTCTGTTGGATGCCGTTGGTCTCTTACGTGAGACATCACTAACCATTTCTGTGTAAAAAAAAAAACATTAAACCCAATATCAGCAAAGTAACCATAATTTCATAGATAAAAGGAGCCATTATGACTTCTTGTTAACTAAATTTCTGGAAATGTTTTCAGTCCCCTAGTAGGATATTAGTTGCCAAAATTCCCATAAAGGAGCTTGTGGGCAAAAAATAGTAAGGAACCTGGGCAATGTGGGCAAATAACAATATAGCAGTACCATACTTCTATTAAGCAAATTGTAAGAATTCAATTTGCAGAGTTTTAGAGGAAAAATAAGTTGGGATTAATGATCTTTAAGTACAACTGGAGATACATTTCATTTTTATTGGCATGCAACTGGAGATACATTTATCATTTTTAAATGGGCCTACTTTTTTCAACTCTCAGTCCCTCTGATGCATCAGAAGTGACTTGGTGCTGTTTTCAATAGACACACTCGCTTTGAGTTTTTTTTTTTGGCACCTTGACTTCATTGACCATTAACTTCCACCTGTGGCATACTTGAAAACAAATATTCCTTCTTCAACTTACACGATTTCACATTCATTCCCCTCTTTAAGTGGCTTTGTCTTGTTGCCTTGTATTGTTTCAATTATTCTGTGAGAACATCAATGATATACTTGTCTCTTTATACACATTTTCCTCATAAACTATACCTCAAAATCATTTGCTTCCATGTCAATTCATTGTAATTCTACCATTTTCCCCTTCCTAAAACTATCTATGATAGCACTGATTTCAATATCTGCTAATTCAGTTTCCTCAAGCAGGCTTCCTAACCTGTTGTATTCATTACTTCCTCCTCATCATGTGACTCCTTGACTTAAATGTTAAATCTACGATCTTGGAATTTGCACGGTAATCTACAATAGTCGAGATAATTTTTCAGTTATTTTAATAAGGTAACAATAATGCAACATCTTTTTTTGTTTTCATCAGCTCCCTAACTCTCCACAACTTGTTAATTGCTGCATCTATTGGGATTTGGGTGGAAAAACAACAATTGTACTACAAAATTTAACAGCTTGTAGCACAAAGGCTCCTCTTTTTAACTTTTCCCCCCCAAAAAAAGACAAAATTTGAAGTGTCTTTCTTTGTTTAGGGTAATTCTATACAGATAAAATTATATGCAGAAACTTCATACATAAGAATATTAGAAGGCCCACAGCTGTGTCTATAATTGCAAAAAAATTTCATTAGCATTTTCCTTTCCAATAATACTACAAAAGGAATCAATCTCAATAAAATCATAGAATCACTCTTCTATCCCTTGTTTGAGCAGGTTAAATCATTCAAAACAAAAAGAGAAGTGGATCAATGGCTTTTCAGCAATTCCATGTAATGCCCTGGAGCTCTGCATTTTGTAGAAAGAAATGCTACTGTAATAAGCTATGGTTTACAAACTAATTCTACTCCGGTTGGAAAGCAAGATCATTTTGAAGATCCCATATTCAAATTCCAAATTAGAACATCAAAACAGAGAACAAAAATCTGACAAAATAAAGGACCAAAATTTGAACTTCAACATTCAAAATTAGCACCAAAAATTACAAACCCAATTAAATTAGAAGATCAAAACTACCAAAACTATGTTGGGAATGTGTTATTCTTTGTTTATTCAAAAAAAATTATGATATAGATGATAGAGATACATATATAGATACACATATATGTCTGTCAATATAGTGAGAGAAAGAAGAGTTTTTCACTTACCTTGAGCGAATGAAAAGAATGAATTTAATCGTCCACGTCGATAACACAGACCACAACACCGTTCAAATCCCTTCCACCGTCCGAAACACTCGCCTTCTTTGCGTTGGACCCGTCATCTTCTTTGCTGCTGCTTCTCTCTTTTCCCTCCAAAAGTTGAGTGGTGTAAAGAGATGAAAGGTTTGATTTAAGGTTACTATTGGTAATATAATGGGGGTGTAATGAGAGTTATATTTTTTTTTTAGTAGTGTAATGAGATGGTGGGTGTACGGAGATAAAAGAGTGGTGTAAGTAGAATCACCCAATGAAATATTAAAAAAGAAGATGGATTAAATGGAATATAACAATTAGAAATAGGACTTATGATCAAGAAAAAATTAGGAATATGACTTTTTGAAAAATCACTCTTGAGTTTAATGGCTGAAATATATTTTTATGTTGGTTTTATTTACTAAAAATAGAAATATAATTTAAATTAAAACAAATCAAAAGAAAATTTAAACCTCAAAATTTATTTTATTACTAGGATTAAACTATTTTTTGGTAATTTGTCCAAGTTTTTTATTTTATTTTTTATTTTATTAACGGCAAACTTTGCCAATGAGGTACTTTTAAAGGTCCAATGCCATTTCTTTCTACACACAAAAAAAAAAAAAATAAAATAAAATAAAATAAAAAATCACATACCCAAAACGACACCGTACGTATGCGCAGCAGTTGCTGCAGCATCCCCATATATGATATGGGCCATACCCAACACGTGGTGTGTACCTCAGTGCTGAATGGTCATTTGCAAACAGTAAATTGAAAGAAAACTATACGAGGGTTTTAGCTCAAAAATCAATCAAGGAGTGAGAGAGAGAGAGAGAGAGAGAGGGTTCTGTTTGGGTGTGAACAAGAAAAGCAACTCACAGAATGGGAAGCGAAACGAAGGCCAACAATGGTGGCAACGGAGGGGCAGCAGCAGCAGCAACAGGAGGAGGAGGGTTTAGGTCAAAAATGGAACATTATCTATACAGTGGTGATAAGAAGCACGTTTTTGCAGGGATTCTCATCATTAGCGCCGTCTTTGCTGTCCCCTGGTTTCTCATGAACCGAGGTTCATCTCTCTCTCTCTCTCTCTCTCTCTCGATCGACATGTACATACACACATGGATGTATCTCTGTTTCTATATTCTAATAGGTTAATTATTCGCCTGATTCCCTATCTGTTTGGTTTCTCAGAATATATAAAGAAAAAAAAAATAATGTTGAAGTTGTGATTTTTTTTTGTCTGTGTGAGCTTTTTTGGATCTGGAACGAAAAAAATTACATCTTCAAGGGGGTGTTTTGTATCGTTTAGAAACCCAAATGGCAGAAGCGTAGATTTTGGAATTATCATCTTTTCTTTTCCATAAACAATTGGAGGTGAAGGGGTTTAATGAGGTCAGTTAGATGAGAACCATGTTGTTTTATTTGTATGTATTATAGTGGCAATCTTGTACTAGCAAGCAACTTGTGATTTAGGGAAGATCTATAGATGGTGTGACAAATGTGGTTAGGTCAACAAGGTAGAAGGTAATTTTAAGTCTGGGGAAAATGCCAGTGGGTGAAAAAAAAAGAGAGAAGGAGAAAACAACCCGGGCTCTATGTAGATGCATTTCTTGATCAACACTAACCCGCGTCCCCAAAGCAATCGTGCACGCTACTGACTATCAATCTTTTGCTTAATTACCAAAATATTTTTAAAAAATGCTATTTTTAGTTAATGGACGGATGTATGATTTGTACTAGGGAACACCAAGATCTTTGTGGCTTTGACTTGGACATCAATTTGATTGAGGTTGAGGGGTTTTGCATAGGAATGTGAGACTTAGATGCACACTACTGACTATCAATCTTTTGCTTAATTACCAATTTTTTTTTTAACAAAAAAAATAATGCTATTTTTAGTTAATGGACAGATATATGATTTGTACTAGGGAACGCGAAGATCTTTGTGGCTTTGACTTGGACATCAATTTGATTGAGGTTGAGGGGTTTTGCATAGGATTGTAAGACCTAGTCAAGAATATACTATAATCCACAGTTTTGAATTTGCAGTTATTGAATATTGAAAAGGCCCTCATTGGTATATGTGGAGCATGATGCGGTTTGTTGATAAATTAATTGGACTTGTTGGACTAGGGGGATTTTTAAGGTAAGGTTGGCTGTGATATGTTGTGTCAGGAAATTGGTTTGGTCTGGTGAGATGGCCTTTATTGTTCTATTTGTAATGATCTATCAACCTGCAATTCTTTATCTACACACACACATGTATGTATTTTATACACAAGCTTTATAAGGCAGATGAAATTTAACACTCACAAGTATTGATGTTCTTTTACTAGTTTACTTGTCTGGGAGGTAAGGTCGTGGATTCCCGCATATGGACATGATTTTGCATAGACAACTTAGTAGATAATGGTACGTTGATAATTATAGAGAGCAGAGAAAAGATTATAGAACTCCCAAGTCCCATTTCAAAGTTGGGCAGGTTTCTTCTGTATTTATTATCTTTTTTTTTTTTTAATAATAATAATAAAATTTCATTCACATCAAATTCAAGGTAGTTGGGTGCTGCAGTTGCAATGGCAAAGAATTGAACGTAATTACTAGCCCAGTGGCATATTATGATAACTATTTGGCGGCCACCACTGTACCATGATCAATCCTGGCTTCCTATTTTTGTTCCATCGTGTGACTTACTTTTAAAGTGAGTTGTGTAGATGAGGTTATAATCATCGAGAGTCTTCAAATTCTTTGCGAGTGATAACAAACTAGTCCTTTTGTACAGTGAATAAAGTAGGAAAACAAATTTTAAGTTTTAAGGTCGAATGAGTGATAATATTTCTAAGTGGTATTAGGACGAAAGTAAAAATGCAGCCCCCTTAAGTGGTATTAGAAGAAATTTACTTTCCAATATTTTCTTCCCCCACCTTCCCAAAAAATAAGAAATGAAAATATATACATTCATATATATTTATTTGGGAGGTTTGTTATCAGAATTTTATGATTCGCGATTCGATTCACAATCCGATTAGCAATTTTTGCAAAATCAATACGAATCTAAGTGAATTTATTTTGGAAGTAAGGCCAAGTTTGGGTACTTTCAAATAATCTAAAAAGTCAAAAAGTTACTCAAAAAGTTAAAAAGTTAACACTATTCACCAAAAGTCAACAATTACGGCTGCACAACTCCCAATTCAAATTTTCCTCTAAAAACCAATTTTCACAATTTTTTATTACACATTTTTCCATAAAAAGTCAAAAAGTTAACCCAAACATTCATATTTTCAACCTCAACTTTTTTGTCCAAAAAGACAAAAAGTGCACTTATTTAGTCTTCCCAAACAAGGCCTAAATCTCTAGTGAATCGCATGATTCACAATCGATTCACGATTCGATTCGATTCACTTTCTACGATTTATGTAATTTTTGAAATTATTGTATCCGGCATATTTTTGACTTTTTTTTCTCCATTTTTTTAGTGAAAATGACATAATATAACTTCTAATAACGTTTAATACCAAGATAAGCAACATATATACATGATTTATTATTATTTTAATGATCATGGAGTTTTTAATAAGATCCAATCAGATTCAGTCAGACCCAACGTATTTTTAACCTTTCTTCTTATTTTTTCCTCCTAAAAAACATATATATATTCCAAAGATGTTTAAGATTAAAGTTACACTATGTATTATCTATTACTCTTTTATTAAATTGAATATAATTGAATATTACATGTGTGAGGTCAATTATACCTTTTAAAATGTTTCAGGCTTTAAAATAAAAGATTCTAAATAATTCTTTCTTATTATTTGCTCACTGTTACTTAGACAAATATGTATGCTTATTATCCAAATATCAATATCATTAATTGTTATTTTGAAAATTGATAGTTTGTTTATTTAGTTATTATCTTTATTAAGAATGGTTGATAAGAAATATCTAAAAAAGAAAAAAAGTAAAATGGTGATCTTACATTAGAACCTTTGTTTACTTCTTACCTATTAAACTACGTAATTATCATTCAAAATAACATTTTCATTGATTTAAGTTTAATTATTTCATATTCATAAGATATATTTAACATCTAATTGTGTAGATATATGTTTTTTAGTATTTTTAAAAAAAGTAACCGAATCTTTACAATTCATGATTCAATTTGATTCGCAATTTGGTACGAAGCCATTTTGATTCACAATACGAATCTCAATTTGACAACTATGTTTGAACTTCAGTTGCACTAGTTTTGGACCACAGGTCCATTGCGGAGTACACATTTTGTCATACCTAGTATTATAAATCTCAAAGATACAATATGTAGCATTAAAATATAGGATACATTTTGCATACCATATGTTTGTATTAACACCATTCCATGTCCACAAGTAAAGACTTTCTTACAGCTGTGAGCCAGTCACCCGAAATTGCTCACATGCAAATTAAATGTGGAGTGACATCTGACTTCCATGAACCAGCTCATGTACCCAAACTGTAACACTTTTGAGTCACAAATTTTGGAGTGACTTAAAATTTTCTACATGTTATTTTTATGCTACAATGAAGCTGACCATTGGGAATGCCTTCAAGGGCATTAATTATTGGTTAAATTTTCACAATGTTTTATCAATGCTCTATCAGGAAGATTTGCATAAGATCTGGTTAAAAATCCAGGATCCACTATTATCTTCTGCCTAATTTAAATGAGCTCATCTGTTAGGGACCATTTCAATTGGCAATTTGTGGAAGAATAAAGATAGGCAAACATATACTATCTCTAGCTGTTTTTGGTCTGTTTTCATTGATGGAAAAATGAAAATACAAATAGTTCTATTGCCTTTGTAACTGGCGTTAACTTGGCCTCTCTGACATGGATTATCCACTACACTTGTCATAGAAGGGTTTTGTATTCTGAGGACCTGTAAACTTGACCTGATTGGACAATCTTAGCTGCTATTTTGTTTAGCTCTTGGGTATATTTGGGGACAATATTTTCCCTGGGAGAGGTTTTAGAAAGCCAAAGCCCTTTCTAGGGTTGCCTTGTTCACTTGGATGGTATCTTGTGGGAAGATTTTGATGGTGGACCACTTCTAGAAACAGGGGAAGATTATCTCTAATTGGTGTTGTATGCATAAGGAGTTAGGGGAGCTGGTGGATCCTTTACTTCTCTATGTAAAGTGTGGAGGAAATTATGTGCTTTCCTCTTAAAGTGTGGAGTAAATTATGTGCTTTCCTCTTTATATTTGTTTGGGACCTGGAGGGTAATGCCTAGATCTTTTCAGGATTTGTTTGGTAGTTGGAGATTAGGGACACTCTAGAAATGCAAAGTAGGCTTGGCTTGGGTCTCTTTTATGCTTGATTTGGTGCATATTTGCTCAAACAGGTAGATCTTTTGGAGGAATGGAGAAGCCAATATTATAGGGTGAAGAGTCTTGTTTTGGCTCTGCTTAAGAGTTGAGTCAGAGGGAGTGCGAATCCCTCCATGGATGTGCTGTCAATTATCTACATATTTTGGGTGCCCTTTCATTTAGTATAGCAGTATTGTATATGTTGAGCATAGATAGGAACATCGCCTTGTTTTTTGGCGTTTTTATTAGTAAGTTCTCTTACGTATTTAGAAAATGGAAAAAGATTTGTGTTCAACCATCGGATCAATTGAAATCGGACCATAATTTCAGTTTTGACATCAGAAGTAAAAAATTAGTAACAGTTACATATTGAAAGAATTTGAACTTTTTCAGTTTTTCTCAACGTTTGTTTTTTGTAGCACTTTCAAGTTTTCAACTAGCTTCATTTTGCCTCAATATCATAAGGAAGCATTTCTATGCAACCAAAACATCAAAATTGTTATGTCAGTCATGATACAACAATTTAAAAGTAATCTTTTATTTTTCGAACTTAAAGCGTGTAGGTTAAGTGCATTCAACAGCCTGTTGTTTTTGACGAGTAACAAAAATTTATATTGTCTGACACAACTTTTGTTGTTCATTTAGTTTACTCAAAAAAAAGAGAAAATTTCCTTCAAGTTTACAATACAAGAAATATCAGTAAACTCAAAAAACATAATGATCTCGACTCCTTTATGTTCAAGAATTGATCAATTAATATACTCAGGAACAACTTCTATTGCCTGCATTCTTTTGCACGTGCTTTAGCTGATGCATGCCTTCATCTTTGTTTTCTAAAAGTGTTTATTCATCAAACAAGAGGGGAAAACAATTAGAAATGAATAATGTGTTGTCTCAATATATTTTTATTTTTGTAACTACTGTCTCAATATAAACTTACGTGGAAAATTTCTATTTCTTTTGTAGGGTCAAAACATCAATCCCATCAAGATTACTTGGAAAAAGCTGACAAAGCACGGAGTGAAAGACTTTCTTCGGTCTCGTCTTCAGCAAAATGATTTACGGAAGATTTCTATGGTAAGCATTAGTTTTACTGCATTGACCATATACCGGAGTATGGAAGTTGTCTGACATTTGGGCACCCTTAGTACCTTTCTTTTCCTTTTCATTTTGGGTTAGCACAGGACAAGCTTCTATTTATGCATAAAGAGTAGTACAAAGGCCTATGAGGGAGAAACTTATGCTTTTTGCCTTGTAATTTGAGAAACAAATGTTTTGGATGAAAACTAGAAAGTGCTAAGAGAGTTTACATTGCAATTTAAACCCTACTTTTCTTCTGGATTAGAATGGTTACATCATGATTGGAGGATCAATCGAATGCCACTTGGCATAATCCGTAGCTGCTTGTAAGAACTTTGGATTTTTGATGAGCATGGCTAAATCTTCTCTGACCTAGGCCATTCTGAAAGTACGGACACATTCAATTAGAAGTATTAACTAAACAGAGATTACTACAATCAACCCACACCATAGTTATCGAACCCCAGTTTTGGGACAATTACATAAAAAATCCCAAGGTTTGAAGTAATTAAGAAGGGAGAAGTATCAAATGAGCAAACCATTGGCTGACAATAATTCTAAAGCTCGAACATAGCAATTAAACGTCATAAGTGAAACTTATTAACGATCGTCGATCATCAACATTCCAATTTAATGTTGTAGTTGTCTGGTAAACCAATTGAATGTCTTAAAAAATGATTTCCAGGCATAATCGATCCCATCCATCGCCCATTCAAAAGTGAAAATCCCAAAGCCATCCATGAGACACTGCCAACCCCTAGCTTTCTCTTTTCATCGTCTTCTTCATGTTCTCACATAAGAGCTGTAATTCAGGTAAAAAGGGCAAAAATAGATATTATGCTTTAAGAAGTGGAAATGTATTAAAAAAAATTCAGGAGTTTATTATAGAAACTTCAATACCTCAAGTTTGTCATGGCGACATACCACATAAGAGAATCAGATTAAACTTCACACAAGTATTGTATGAAATCTGCATTTGTCCTTGAAGTAATACATACTATGGGATTGAAATCCTTGAGATGACATAGTGGGGCGAGGTTATCACTGAGCTTTTTTTGAATAAATATAGGCTGCATAAAAAAAATAGAATAAATGAGGCGGATAAATAGACACAAATAAATTGAGCAATGAAAAATTACAGTGAACATACCTTGGAATTGTGGTGGTAAAACATAACCAATTTAAAATCCTTTGAATGACTTGACTGGAGAAGAAAATCCTTCAATTTATCCAAATTACCAAGTTGAAGACTTTGAAGCCAGAATTCGATATCAACATTGCGAAGATGAGGTGTATTCATGAAAACGAATGGCATTTTGTATCCAGCATAGTGAATTGAGAGCAGATTTGGAGTGTCAAGCTCAGTGACTGACAATCCAAGGCATTGATGCACGACAAGCCGACTGAGCTTTTGACTAGAAATCTTGATTCCATTCAATATGCTACAAGAATGCAATCCCAAAACCTCAAGGCTTGGTAGCTGTGTCATAAGGTCTTGAAATGTCTGGTCAGTGATCAAAGCTTCTCTTAACTCTAATGTTTGTAGAACTGTACAAGCTGACAAATTATGCTGGAATGATGAAAATCCTTGTCCGCAAAACGAAAATCTATGAATATTAGGTGCTTTGATTTCGATACTCTTGAGATCAAAGGCAGCATCTAGGTGGACATTCTTCAATCGAAGCAGAGTTGAGCCTAAGTGAAGCCTGTTCAGCCCCTGACACAGACTAAGTTTGAAGTCCTCAATGGAAGGACAATGAAAGTCTAGGTTTTCAAAGAAGTGATTGTCTTCTTCGATGTAAACTCTGTGAAGGGACAACTTCTGTAGCTGAGGAAGTTTTCCGAGGCAGTTGTTTTGCAATTTACAGTAGGATAATGAGACTACTTTAAGCGTATTGGCAATCGGGACACTCGTAGGTAGAATATAGAACTGGGTTGTTGAAGTGACATCCAGATTAAGCTCATCAATGTTTCGGGCAAGCGCAATGGTCACCCACTTGTGTAAACAAGTGGCTAGTGATTTTGTGTAAGGGAAGGAAATGCTCATCTTGAATGCACGCATGTTAGGGTTTTGCAGGAGGTGGCGTTGCAGGCACTTGTCGACTAAATCCAACTTCTTTTTATACTCGTTTGGAGTGATTATGTAATCGGGGTTCTTGAAACCTACTTCGAATGCCAAGAATGGGGAGGTGGAGTATAGGTGGTGGCATGCCTTGGACAAGATAGAGGTGCGAGCTGCATCTTTGGGCGGGAGCAAAGAGAGGATGTTATGAACAATGGAATCTGGCAATTGGGGGATACGACCGCGCATGACCATGGCTGCTGCGGCTGCTGCTTTGGCTTCTTCATCTCTCTTTGGATTATTTTCTGCAAACCAACCAACCAAGCATTCAAATCTCGATCTCTACTTAACCAAAAAAACTAGAATCCTGTTATGTAATTTCAATTGGCAACATTCAGTTTTAACCTAAAAAATTAAAGTCGCTAAAAAATTAAAAAGTAACAAATTATATTAAAAAATTTTAAATTTTCTTTTCTCTTTACTCTTCACATATTTTTTCGTAAAAAATAAAAAAATTATCTTAAACATATCAATTTTTTACTTAATGCTTTAATTAAAAAATTAAAAAATTATTAAAATAATATGTTCTCAAACGAGGCTTTAATATTCAAATTTGGTCACCTTGACTGCATATAATGCTAAGGTCTAGAACTAGAGATGACCATTTTTTCCTGTTTCGTTTCGTCTACGCATCCCCAGCTCCGCCCCATACGGGTTTTCTCTGTCAACAATGAGGAAGTGGGGTAGGGATGGGTATTGCTTCCTCCACCTTGTTCTAACTTGTCTCGCCCTGTTTATATTTGTTAAATATATAATATATAATATATATCATTTAGTTCTAGTTATAAGATTAATGGGTAACATTTTTTAAAATATTAATTTAAAAAATAAGTTTAAAACTATTTGAATTTGGGAATTCTGTTTTGAAATAACTTGTATTTGGCACAACGAAGGATTTCTATTTAAAAAAAATATTTTTAATATATTTTTCTAATCACACAATTTGATAAAATTTAAAAACATAAAAAAGACAAAAAGATTCCATATTTACAATTGACACCCCAGTTCGCTATCCATACATT
Organism: Camellia lanceoleosa; assembly: GCA_025200525.1. Classification (NCBI taxonomy): domain Eukaryota; kingdom Viridiplantae; phylum Streptophyta; class Magnoliopsida; order Ericales; family Theaceae; genus Camellia; species Camellia lanceoleosa. The sequence continues at coordinate 96,276,853 of CM045772.1, read as the reverse complement.
TTATTAGTTTGGATTAGTTTGGTTTAAGAGTAAATCAAACACTGAATCATTAATTACTTATTTCATGAAATTTGAAACCAAATCAAACTATAAAAATCTTGTAACTAAATCAAACCGACTGTGATTGTTTGGAATTAATTCTACCACTAAATAACACGTTTGCAAGAGTAGAGAATTACAATATATATATATATATGATACTAATAAAATATTTGAGTATTTATTGTAAATAACAAATTATATATATGGTCTGATTTCCATAAATATGAAGTGCGATTTTCTTATTTTAAAAATTAAGACTAAATCGTGCATTGAAAAAATCAAACCAAATTGTATGATTTGATCTGGATCGAACTGATTTGTGATTTGTTCATTTTTTTTACACTACCTAATTGGCAGAGGTCACAAAACCAAAATATCAACCATTAATTTTCCACAACAGTTATTCGAATATTCAATACTTGAATTACTTTTCTGTTATTTTGCAATCTTCGGTCTCAACCTTTGTGGTTATATATTATTTTCCAATCTACACACAGTTACCATAAACATGCAAATATATCGGCATACAACAATCTTACAATGATAAAATATAAATGTGAAGACATAGCTAAATGACCTGAGATTTTCTATCTTTAAATTATTATTATTATTATTATTATTATTATTATTATACAAACATGTCTTGAAATTTTCATATCTCAAAATTGTTACTGCATTGTTTGATTGAGAGGGATTTGAGATAGAGATTAAAGGAGATTTGAAAAAATAAAGGATATATTTAGCTAGGATAGTAATTAGAACAAACAATGAAATTTTCATGAATTTTACTCTTCCCATGACAGCTCCAAAATTGTTAACAGAACAACAAAAAGTTGATGATTACTAGCGCACACAAAAAAAACGAATGAAGTCTATAAAATGTGACCAAACCAAAATACCAACCATTAATTTTCCACAACAGTTATTCGAATACTTAATTAATTCAATACTTGAATTACTTTTCTGTTATTTTCCAACCTTCGGTCTCAACCTTTGTGGTACACACAATTACCATAAACATACAAATATATCGGCATACAACAATCTTACAATGATAAAATATAAATGTGAAGACATACCTAAATGATCCGAGATTTTCTATCTTTAAATTATTATTATTATTATACTTCTAGTTATACAAACATGTCTTGAGAATTTCATATCTCAAACTTGTTACTACATTGTTTGATTGATAGCGATTCGAGATAGAGATTAAAAGAGATGTGAAAAAATAAAGGATGTATTTAGCTAGGATAGTAATTAGAACAAACAATGAAATTTTCATGAATTTTACCTCTTCCCATGACAGCTCCAAAATTGTTAAGAGAAGAACAAAAAGTTGATGATTACTAGCAAAGAACAAAAAGTTGATGATTACTAGCAAACCCAAAAAAAACGAATGAAGTCTATACAATGTGACCAACTTAAATAGATTTTTTTTCCCCACTCCTAACTTGTAATTGAAAAGAAAAATAGAATTTGAGTACAAGTATGTTTAGGATTTCCTAATGAAATTAGGAGTCTGTGTTTGATTATAGTTCGACAGGTTTTCTTTTAAGAAATGTTTGTTTTATTTTTAATTACATGATATAATAAAATTTTAAAGAATTTATAGAATTAATTATATTTTTAGTTCCCAAAGTATGTGGTTTATATCATTTTAATCCATAATATTTAAGTTATGTCGATTATCAAAAAAATATTTAAATTGTGTCAATTTAATTTATAATATGTAAAGTGTTCTAATTTGGTCTCGCAACCTAATTCCTTCTTTAAACACTATCAAAGTCAGAAATATGAAAACTCATTTTAAAATTTATACTATCGGTTTAAAAATATGTGTTCATGTGTCGTTAATGTAAAAACTCACTTGAAATAGATTACTCTTCTTCTTCTTTTTTTGTCAACATTTTAGGAAGTTAGATTTGTTAGTAAACTTAATGTAATAAAACTCACTTGAAAAATATACTCTTCTTCTTTTTTTTGTCAACATTTTAGGAAATTAGATTTGTTAGTAAAATTAATGTAAGTGTACTACTTAAAAGGGCCGCTGCAGATCCATCAATTTGAACTCCTAATTTTTTTTCACTACACCATAAGATGCAGTTACATGCCAACTTACCATAAGGACGTTGACAAAAAAAATTAGTCTTTTAATCTTTAAAATATGTGATTTGTGTTATTTTTGATTTTAATGACATTTATTGCGAAGTTGGGTTAAGAACCAAATTAAAATATTTTTATTAAATTAATATAACTTAAACATTGAAAATTAAAATAGCATAAAACTCATATATCTTTTGTTCTATAGTTCAAAATATATTTTTCGTTTTTTTAGTATTTTATACCCAAAGAACAAAACCAATATATCAGCCATTATTTTTTCTGACAACAGTTATTTGAATATTTTATTAATTTAATATTTCACCCAAAGATAAAACCAATTTTATGTTTATGTTTACAATTGCCTATGAGAAAAGGAGAACAGAAAAGATCAAGTGTATGTTTGGTTTAATTTTTTTAAAATTATATTTAGATGAGTTTTTATTTATTTTTATTGAATATTTTTGATATTTTAATAATTTTTTGTATTTTTTAGATGTACTTAATTAAGATGTATCTAAAAAATAAAATAAATTTGACTAAAAATATTTTAAAAAATCACTGAAAAAAAAAAAAAAATCCAACAAAAATCTGTGTGAATTTTTGTTTGGGTTTATTATATTTTTCGTAATTTTTTTTTTCATATTTTAGTTAAACAATTTTACTTCTTGGGTGCATCATAAACGATTTTTTTTTTTATTATTTTGGTATAATTTCAGGTATCTATTTATCTAAATTATGGGGACAAATAAGTTAGAATAATTTGGACAAATAAATAAAAATACCAGAACATATAGATTAAAATAATTTAGACAAATAGGTTAAAAATATGGGGACACAAATGTTAAAAGTATGAGGACAAATAGATTCAAATATGTGGATAAATACATAAAATAAAATTTGGAAAGATGGCTAAAAAATTTGGGATAGATATTGGACATATAGATACAATATTGGGACACAATTTGGACATATATGTCCAAATATGGAGACAAATAGGTAAAATAATTTATACAGATAGGTATGTCGTACAAAAAAATTTTAGTGTTAAAATTTCAATAGGTCATAACTTTGCGTGGATAATATGTTTTGGATGAATTATTTTTTTATGTCTATTTTTTAGAGATGTATCCATCCAAAGGCAATTTTGAGTGCTTATTTTTGCACAAAAAAATAAAAAATTATTTCGCTGTTTTGGTTGATTGAAAAATTAATCTATTCACTCTTTTTTGTTTGTTTGTTTGTTTTTTTTTTTTTTGTTTTTTTGAAATTTCATGTTTAATATTGATTTTGTTTGAATGATCTCGAAAAAACAAATATACATATATTAATTTTGTTAAAAACGAATTTGTAGAATTCAAGTTATGAGATCAAAAAAAAATTTAACCAGCAAACTTGGATGCTCTCCCCAAAACACTCCGTCTGTTTTTCTTTTTGAATATCTTATAAAATTATAAAATCATGTGTAATTGAACTATTTGGCAATTAATCTATTATTTTTTTAATAACTTTATACAATTCATACAAAGTCTTGATATCAATTTATTTGAGCTTTAAACTAATTTTTTCTTAGTAACTTTATACAACTATACTTAAAAATAATTTTTTGTATTTATAACAAGCAAAAGAGCAAAATGTGATGGCCAAAAAATCAGATAATTTTTCAGTAATTCCGAAATATAAACACGTGATATTCTATAATATTGGAGTGTTTTGAAAAATTAGTAAAAAATTGACTTTTTTTTGCTTTTTGACTTTTTTGGTTAAAATAAGTTAAAAAGTCAAAAAATTGGTTTTTTTAGCTTTTGCCAAAAGAGCCCATTGTGATTGATAGAGAAAGTAAGTAGGTAAAGTATTATGAGTAATGCTACGCATCATGAAATAAATATCATGAAAAGTTTCATGAAACTAATCCAAAGGTGATTGTATAGCATACAATAAAACACTACAAACACTATAAACTAATCTAAGGGTGGAGAATCTTCATGAAAACTTTTCATAATATCTAACATTATGCAAGTATATTAGGTGATTGAGAAACATAAAAAGACAAAATAAATAATGATTAGTTAAGAAATACGGACATGTGATATTTCGAGAATAATCTATAATTTTTCCAAAAAATCAGTGCCAATATCCCATGCATGGCCAAGTCAACGACTAGTGTTTTTTTAATTGAAAACCTCCTCTTTTTTGTGTGTGTGTGTGTTTTTTTTTTTTTTTTTTTGGGGGAGGTGGTTGGTGGTTCAAAATTGAGTCGGCCTGCATTTTTTTACCCGCTTCCAAGTTGAAAAAAAGCTTCCAAAGAATAAAAAATGAAGTCAACCAAGAAGGATCTATACAAACTAAATAGAAAGAATTGCTCTTAGAGAGCCATATTTTCATTTCTTATATTTTTTCATTTTTCAATAAAGAACACAACAGTAAATGATGACATTAATAATACTCGATAGCATTTTTTTGCTTCAAGTAATTGCAATTTGCTTCACTGTCATCTACAGCGGCATCAATCTTCTGTACTTGAAAAACCACAAAAATGAACAAAATATGACGATTCCAGTTACTCCTGTTATTACTAGCACCCACTTGAACGCACCCTCGTCATCAAACAATGGTATTGGAAAATTCATGCCAAATATCCCCGCTACCACGCCAAATATTGCAACCACAAATGTTGCAGTTGTCAGTAGCAGCTCGAATTGTATAAGCTGGTTTGAACATTATCCTGGGAAAAAAAATTCAAAATCAAATTTCAAAGTTCAGATATGGCCTTCTACCTGAAACAACACCAAATACTACAATGTTATTGTTACAATCATTCAAAAAGCTCAATTTTAACTACATCTTTGACTTGAAACTCAAAGGGTATTAACCACCTGGAGATTTTAAGTTTACATTACGAGCGCGCTGTCTGCCAAGCTAGAGGCAGGAGCAGCGGGCAAGTGCTTGATATACCTTTTGCCCAGTGAGCTGGGCCACTCAAAATTAAGAGGGGTAGCCACCAAGAAGAATGAAATCCCGAACGAGTCCAATAAGACTTCCTTTCAAGTAATAGGGACAGTCTAATACACTCAACTCCTGATCTATGAAGCCCGGACACTTCTAAGAAGGTGGAGTGTCCATGTTGGACACCGACACTAGTTGGACACTTCCCAACACATGTCGGACACTCGTCAAAATATGTCCTAATATTTCTTAACTTTTTTAGACCTAGACAATCTTTGGACTCTTGGGAAACACATATGTCCATCACTTGACAACACATGAAACAATTATAAGTTTGAACAGAGTAACCTAAGATGCAAAGCTAAAAGAAAGATAATGTAGATTTATGAAAATCAGTATGATGTTGCATTATTTTTATCATCTTTGAATAATATATTCATATATATATATGAACATACAAAAAATATATAGAACTATATATTTTATGCATATCCCCCACGTGACATGCTCTGTATTTTTGAAAATTGTGGTGTCGCTGTCCGTGTCTTGTTGCATGTCTATGTTCATATTTCTTAGCTCCTAATGCAGGAGTGGGAATCTAAATGAGGAGAAAGCTTTCGAAAGGCACTGAACCTCCCAATCGATTGAATATTAACATTCATAATAATCAACTTCTAGTTATAGAATCATCTACTGATTTCCAACATACTAACTAGCAGAACTTCCTCTTTATTTAAGTTTACAGAAGTATTGCACATACATGATCCACTCTAAATATAATCAGGTTATTTTTAAGATGAGCCAAGGATTCTTACGAGCTGAATGTTGATGAAATCTTCTGTGTCATCAATGTACTCCTTTAGCTGAAATGAAGGAAACAAACAGACTATTAAAACGTTTCCACCTTAGTTAAAGGAATGTGAAAAGACAAAGCATAATGAATCACTGTAGATACCGATGTGAGCTTGTTGAGGGTGCTGTCAATGACAACAAAGTAAGCCTCCAACAACATCTCCAGTTCTTCAATACTCTCTGTAGCACTTTCTGTACTACTTCGTGTGCTCTCGTGACGGCTCCTAGCAGTACTCAAGCTTTTCTCGAGCTTCCTACTCTCGGGGGGTGAAGAAACGGGAGAAACTGGAGCTGAAGCAGACTGTACACCGTCAGTTGATCGGTATCCCATTAGAGCTTGGTCACCGTAGAATGATGATTCCATCCGCATTTTCTTTTCAGTGAGATACATTTCGGCCATATCTCCATCATCATCCATCAGCTGCTCTATCTCATCCCTAACCTATATGAAGAAGAATGAAAATGGAGAGACAAAATAATATATTAATCAGAGATCAGCAACCATTTGTGTGCACAAAATAGTAAAATCAACTAGGAAAACACAAAACCTTTTGAACTCGTCGAGTTAAGGCAACGAGTCTACTTTTCAGTCGACGCACACGTTCCAAGTTTAAGGTACTGATCTTTGACGTGAGTTCATCTAGCAATGGATATGCTTCAATTTCTAATTCTGCTGCCTGAGTAATTCAGAAATTTCAAAAACTCACAAGTGGGCAACCAATTTTTTATTTGGAGATAATGCAAGCTCAGAAAAAATAATATCTTCATATTATCAAAGAAACTAGAAATTTTATCAGGATAAAATGGGTATATTTAAGAATGCCTCTCCAATTTTAGAAAATCTAATTAATCGAGCAATATCACAAAAACCATCACTACCTCCATATGATGACAATATAGAAACATCCTCTATGTGCAGACCTGCATGATGATGCAATGCAATATCCTATTTTAGATACATTCTTCTTTGGTGGATCTAACAGATATTGATATATATATATATATGTATGTATGTATGTATGTATACATATGCAAGTATGATTCCCTCCCCAGTAAATATGAAAATGTTACTGGAAGTTTAATTAACAAAAGCAAACCCAAATTCATTATTCAATTTGAAACATGCCCTCTACACCAAGGTCATGTTTGCATAGGTAGATTGAATTAGATGAGATTAGCATTCCTAGGACTAGGATTATCAATATGAGGAGGAATTAAAAAAATCCTATCAATTTTACAATTTAACCAATTAGTCCAAACCTATTCTTAGTCCTCGATTTTGGATTGTCCCATGTTTGGATTCAATATATGGGGGATACTATGTCTGAATGGACTTTTAGTTCGGACCTCAATTTTCTTAACCAGACACTGGATTGTGCATTTTGTTTGACTATTAATCCAATCCCAAGGCCATATCCACCCAAACAAACATGGCTCAATTGTTTTCAAAATTATAATATCATCCTTACAACATGAGAAATAGCAGTTTCGACTACATCTTTGTTCTCTTGGGACCTTCATTTCTAAAGTTCAAATTAATTTTTTAGGAAAAAAAGAAAAAATAAAGAAAAAGAACAAAATTAAGAAGTGTATTTATTGTCTAATGCACAAACAAGGGCAACCCAGTGAATGGGGCTCTCATCACTACAGGATCTGAGGAAGGTTAGATGTATGCTGCCTTAGCCTTGCATGTAGAGAGATTGTTTCCGTGTTTCAAACCCATAACACCAGGTCAAAATGGAGCAACCACACCACTACCCCAAGGCCTGGCTCCAATTCTTGTCTAATGTAGACACACAAAATTTCTAACAATTCAATCCTGGCAAGGTTTTCTTACCTGAATTCTTTTGTGAACTTGGAACATCAAGTTAATTAATCTCCTAAAAAAGACCAGTTTCAAGTATAAAATGTCTTCTGGTTGTTCCCCATTTGCCTTGCTATGAAACTTTTGTACTTCATAAGGGAACTATCCCATGTGGAAAAGGAAGTGCATAATGCAAAAAAAAAAAAAAAAAAAAAGTTGAACACACACACACACAAATCCATTTGAATCTAGGGTATTGAAGTTTCTCTAGGTTTAATGAAAAAGGAAAAATAGAGCATTGAGCAACAACGCCTCCCCATCCATGTGCAAGCCTCAGATTACAACTTACAAGACTACATGGGGGATATCAAGTTAAGGAAAAGCAAATCATAGTTGAGATCAAAATGCAATCCTAGCCACCAAATCTACATAAAAATGCCCTCCTAAAAAGAAAAGCCAAAGGGACACACCATCACAAATTCCAATAATCAAGATAGTGAAGCCTACAATAATTTTCTTTATTGTGTCAGTCTTATAGCTTACCAAAAAGCAAAAAAGAGATGCATATTGCCTTTGAGGGTGCAACATCTCCACTTCTTTCCGGTGACAAATGCCTTCCAACCAAGTTGACGGATGCAACATGCTTCAGATCCCAATCATATCATAATAAAGACACTCTTTCCATACTAAGTGAAAGACGAAATGCTTTTCACAGCCTAATTAGTAACACAGAGTTTTGCATTCTTCCAATGAAAGCCCAGACTCACAGTTAAAAAGCACATCAGTCACTCCCACCAACCATGATGAGAGCACCAGCTGCCTTTTCCACCCTATATATACCTCCTCTTCTTCTACTGGCAATGATGAGAACACTAATAGTAAGTGAAAGATGAAATACTATTCTCAGCCTCATTAGTAACACGGATTTTCGCATTCTTCCAATTGAATTCAGGAATCACAGTTAGAAAACACATCAATCACTCCTACCGACCATGATGAGAGCATCAATTGCCTTTTCTTCCCTATATACAGCTCCTCTTCTTCTTCTACCAACCATGATGAGAGCACCAACAACTTTTTCTTCCCTATATATACCAGCTTTTCTTTTTCTTTTCTTCTTCTCGTTTTATTTTTTTCATTTTATAGGGGTGATTAAAGTTCCACATTTTGCACTCAAATTTTAGTTTATGCTCAACAGTAAATAGCAAATCCCTTTTTTCTTCCTCCTCCTCTACCCTTTTGTCCTCGACAGTTCCTGATAATGTTCCATTGGTCATATGAAGCTCGCTAATCTCTATTAGATACACTGCCCACGGATCTTCATCCTTGGGACTTTAATTCTATTTAACTACGATGAATAAAAGACCAAAAACTAACCTAATGCAGGCCATTACAGAAACTCAATGTATCTTGCTCTTTACCAGCTTACTGCTGGTTCCATCTTTCCACAGAGGTCTCTCATCAGGTGCGTGCAGCAAATTTTGGCATGAGTTCTTCCATAATTTAAAGTAAAATATTGATTGCAATATGCAAAAATCTTATGGCAGTACAAAAATGGTGCTGATGAATGTATATTTTGTGAAACAGACTTATCCCTAATAAAATGATAAAAAAAAAAAAAAAAAAGAAGAAGAAGAAAGCATGTAAGAAAGAAAGACCGACATCTAAGAAGCAAAACTGAAACAGAGCCCCTTCTTTACCCATTGTGAATGAGGTCCTATCCATCTGCTACCAGAACTCAGAATGAGGTGCAGAGACAATCATATGCACCATCCTTTCTAGACAATTACACATTAAGTCAGTATGCTTCAACTTTTATAGTTTGTAACCCCCCCCCAAAAAAAAAAAAAAAATTTTTTTTAGTGACTTTGATGAAGGATTCTTGATATTTTTGCCATCTTCCACTACACAGCTTTTAGATCTTGACTAACATTTGTCATCAAAGCAAAGTCCACTTTTTACCATTTAAGTCCACCGATGTACATTTCTTAGATCAAATTCTAAACATACACTTTTAAATTGTCCCAACAGTCAATGCTGGCATCATATTACAACAGCTGTCTAGATATTAACTTAACCTCTCAATGACTCCAAGATGTGGGATTACAAGTTTCTTGAAGGCTACAGTGTTACAAAAAAGTAGCAAGCATTCATGTCCAAAAGCAGTCAGTCATCTAACAACTTCCATTGATTTAAACAGTTGGTAGCCATCAATTCTAAAATATATGTATCATACAATATGGTGGTTCTCTTTTGGTACGCACCTGAGAATCAAGAAATGTACAAGCAGCCTCCAGAGCAATTTCAAGAGCCCTAAACTCGAAGGGCAAGTAATCAGGTGACACGCTCCCAAACATGTTGTCAAAACTCTTATTTCCCCTCCTGCTCAACTCATTACGTTCTGACTGCCAAACCTCACCTACCCCAGCAGTTGTCAACCGCCGTTGTAGCTCCGCCACATAGTGAAATACATAGCTATCAAGAGAATTCAAAAGAAGAACCTCATCAGCTGTGATAATACATCGAATTTGCTCAAGATTAACAACAATGGCCTTCTCTCTGCCAAGAATTGTTGACGGGTATACGAATAATGGATCAAGCAAGCGTAGATCACGGGCAGGAAGATCACAACGACGCATCATTGTGAACTTGTCAACCTCAATCACTTGGGAGTTCCCTGATGCATCAACATGAATCCATGATCGAAGGCCTTGGCCACGCTTTTTCAGGCCTACAACATCCACACCTTGAAAAGGTTGACGACCAGAGGCAGAAGGTCGATAAGATGGGTCTCTAAGATTTGCAGCTGATGCGGGTTTTGGTGGGAGTAGGCGTTCTTTGAGGTCTGGCATTAAAAAAGAGCTTTGAATGCTGCGTGAAATGAAAGACATGAAGGAGCAATGTTAGGTAAACCATCAAAAAGCGGATTCCTCACGGTAGATTTGGCCAAAATAGCCCTTATCTAATGCCCATGCCAATAGGAACATGATTATGCACCTAAAATGTGTAGAAGAAAACTTCTGAAAACAAGTATTGATACTAGTGATCAGGTAAATGGGTTACTTGGACAATCTCATTTTCATGGATTTTTTTTTCTACGTCAAAATATTTTATAATTTTTTTTATTTATGGGAGTTCTTATGGATTTTTAATTTTATATTATTTGGGGGTATTTCTATGATATCTAAAAGCAAGTAAAACATCACAAGAAGAAGATTCATGCAAACTTCACAAAGTTTAAAATTGAAGACTCCAATGGGGTAAATGTGAAACATGCAAATGAAATTGGTTCCACAATTCAAATAATTGTTGTTCACATAGAATTAAAAAGATCTGAAAGTAAGAAAGAAAGGAAAATATTTCCCCAATACCTTAGTACAGTGAAATGATTTTGTTCTTCAAACATAAGCTTGCTAGAATTTGGATAAAAGGGTGTAAGAACATATTAGTAATGACTTCTTTGTTCATACAGACGAACACACGCACAAACATATATATGTATTCTCAATTGTCTTGCAGTTCTAGTTTTAGTTTTAAGATGTAAACTGTAGCAACTCTTTATCATAAAATATATGCTCTTAGTTGTAACCACCTAATCAAATTTTTGATTTTTTTCAAAATATTCATTGTAAGACTTAATAACTGTTCTAATCAAGTTTGGCACCTTTCCCAAATAATAAGAGTTAACCAAGCTTTATACTCCTACTATTTTAGAATTGGAAACAAAAACCAATTTCCCATTCATCTTTGTTGAAATTCGCTGCAATTAACCACAACATCAACAACAACAAACACATTAACTGTATTTTAATTGAACACATTTACCAATATAGGGCTGGCCCTTAGAACATTTGTGGCCTAAAGCGACAACAAAAAATGAGGCCTTCTACATTTTAAATTTTTTATTGAAAATTTATTTGTCTAACTTTTTGAAGTTTTAATCTTTCTTATGACATAATTGATTTAAGGTAAGAAATTTTCAATTTTAATTTTGAATAACTTTTTATGGGGAAACAACTATAAGTATTCTAATAATATTTTGTAAAAAATGCATGCATTTGGAGAAAAATAAAATCTATCATTTTATATAATTTAGTACATTAATTAGAGTGCTTTCTTCATCAGTTTGAAAAAAAAAAAAAAAAAAAAAAAATTTGTTGGAACTTTTTAGTTGGACACTGAGAAAATTATGTCATTTAATTTTCACGATGGTACAAGTCTCTGTCGTGCAATTTTTTTTATGTTTGGTACAAATCTTTTCTGTGTTAGACATGCGCAAAAAAAAAAAATTAAATAAATAAGTAAAATAAAAAAAAAAAAATTCTACCGATAGTATAATTATTTTATATCTGTTTCACTTATTTATAATTTAAAAAAAAAAATGTGACTAAGAGAGAGAGAGAAAATAGGTTAATTTTTTGGAAGGAGATATTTAATTATTTTTTTAATCAACTTTGTCTCTGCTAGCCAGACTTGCTCCAGACGTATTCTCCTTTAGAAATCAAACAAGTAATAATTTCCTTACACACAATGTTACATTTACTTTATTTTATTTTTCTTTTTTTCATTTCACGGTACATCAATAATTAGATCGAAAATACACAACAATTGGGAGGCCGACCTATTTCAACCAATATATATATATATACATATAGTTATTATATACACCTAAAGCAAAAGCTTTGATGACTTTATGCTTGAGCCGACCCTGTATGAATAAACATGGCATTCAAACTAAAAAAACTAACAAATTGAACTCAATTCCCAAACAAAGAACAAAAAGCTAACAAAGAGTTGTTGAATACAAATCTAAACAAGATCAAAACCAGAACAAACATCTATATTAGTACAAGTTACCTCCAATGAGAAAGTTAGGGTTTCTTTTCTCACAGGAGTCGAATTTTCCGCCACCGCCTATCAACGATTGGATCATTCGAGAATCCGCAAAGAAAATAAGGATGATTATTCAATCAATACATATATGTATATAACAGTATACATGTTCTTATGTACCGGAATGTGTGTGAATCGGAGAAGAGTAGAAGATCAGATTCGGAATCGAGGAGAGTGCGTATCTGATACTCTATCTCTATACACAGGAGATGAGCCACAGAGAGAGAGAGAGAGAGAGAGAGAGAGATCCGCAAATTCTTTTTTTTAACTGTCCGCAAGTTTATTCTGTTAAGGCAGCGATGAGCTAACGTCACGTGGGTGGTCCCATTAGATTGGTAAAAATTTTAATAATTTAATTAGATTCCTAGTATAACTGTTTTTGGATTTGCTAAAATCAAATATATAATGAGTGCATTTAACATTCATTACCATATGATGAACATTTTGAAAACATTTATGACAAACCCGACTTAAGGACAAGTTTGGCTAAATTAAAAAAGTACACTTATTTCATACTTGGGATGTAAGTTGATTTTTTGGTTTTGTGGTTATTTTAATTTGAAATTAAAAAGTTTTATTTGAGATAAATTTTTTAAAATTTTTAACTTTTATGATAAAAAAAAATAAAATGATTATAAATTTAATGTGATATTTTGTCATATTTAATTAAAATAATCTATTTTATTTTATATGACTATTTTAGTCCAAGGGACCTGCCAAACTAATGTTGCCTTTTTGAGAAGTGTATTTTTTTGAATTTTTTTTTTTTTTGTATCTATTTTTATTTTTAGTGAATTTTTTTTTTAACTTGACAAGACGAATCGAAAATCATAATTTTTTTTTAAAAAAATTGAAAAAAATTTAGAAAAGACAAAAATAAACGAAAATAAGTAATTTTTTTGGCTTATTTTCATTCTTTAGTATTTTTTTTTTGAATTTTTCAAAAAAAAAAATACTTTTTAATTCGGCTCGATAAAACGGACCGCAAAAATTAAAAAAAAAATTGATATAATTTTGAATTTTTTTTATTAAAGTCAAAATATTTGAAAAAATAAGTGTTTTTTTTTTTTTTTTTTAGTTACCAAAATGGGCCTTAATTGTTCATATTAAAACTTGATAGGATTTAATAAGTAATCTTGAGATAAAAATAGGACTTATTGATAATTTTTTCAAAATTAAATGCATCAAACATTAATAATCATATAATAAAATCACATATATTGTAATAAATGGACGATTTATTTGAAAAAACATGTGTATCCTATATACAAAAAATGATCTAATAATATTATAATTAATGTTAGATCAACTTAATTTTTTAAATAAACAATTTTACAAGATAAATTATTTAAATTATCAAAATAATAAGTTAGCTCCATAATAAATCAACTTCACTGTAACATTGAAATTTGTAAGGGTAAATTACACAGATAATCCTTGCATTTTATTTCTATGTATCATTTTAATCTCTATAATTTCAATTAGTTTAATTTTGACCCTTAATTTTAAATTTGGTGTCACTATAATCTAATTGATAATGCCAATTAAGAGTTTTAGAAGAAAATAGTTGCTGATTTGATTAATGAGTTGAACAAGATATAATTTTGCATATAATTATATAACGTATGTCACTTATATGCACATTTTTCATTAAAAATATTAATAATTGTAATCAATTAAATTAAATTGAGACAAAAATCATACATTTATGATCAAAATTAAACTAATTAAAATTACAAAAATCAAAATAACACAAAGAAAAGTATAAAGACTACCACTAAAATTTATCTAATTTTTAATTTTAACAAATCTAAATTCTAAAGATAATACGGATACCTTCCTCCATATGATGAACAAAATCATTTAAAAGTACCATCCCCCAAAAAATTTAAAAAGTTAAAAAATAAAAAATAAAAAAAAAACTGCTTTAAAAGCCCGAATTTGTATTATGGGCCTTTTTTTATAAGGCAAATATATTAGAAGTTTGCACTATTTTATTTATTTATTTGATAAGAGATTATTTACAAAAAAAATTACGTCTAAACAGTTATATTTCAATAATTACAGAAGCCCAATAACATCTCATAATCCACCAATATAAGAAAGAGTGTCATTCTAAGAAAGAAATGAATAATACAACAAAAAAATTTGATAATAAATGAGAAATTATTAACGCATTACTAGAGTTAATTTCTTACACTTATCATGCCAAATCATAACATTGACACCATTAAGCAGTTTTATTTTCTTTCAATTTCACAATCAGTTTTTTGAAATTTTTTTGAAAAGATCCGAAATTAGTTTGACAAAATAAACACTAAAGAGATATTTTTAAATTTTGTAAAAATTATTTTCACTCTAAAAATTGTAAAATCATATGAAAATGATAAGCGTTATTTATTTATTATTATTATTATTTTTCACTACATTAGTTTTAAAATAAAAGTTTCAAAAAACCAAACAAAATACTTTTCCTATTATTTTGAGCATGTTTTCTCAGCCTCCGTTTGGGAAGTGGGTTGGCTTCTTTTTGACTTTTTTGGCTATTTGAGCCTGGGCTTAAAAGTTTGGTTTGGGAAGGACCTTTTGGCTTTTTAGCTTTTTAAAATTTTTTTGTGAGAGAAGAGTGTAATGATTATGAGTTGGATGTGATGTTTTGTCTGTTGTGACTCAAATAGCCTATTTTGTCTTGTATGACTCAAAGAGCCAAAAAAGCCCAAATGAGCCCTTCCCAAATAAGCCAATAAAATGCCGATTGCCTAGTAATTTAACTTTGTTTGATTTTGAGTTTTTAGAAATAATTTTGGAGTTTTAAAATTTTTAGTTTTTCATTTTTGTTGTTTTTAGTAAACTTTTTTCATAGTTTAATCATTTTTTCAAAAACTTTTGTAGATACATTTAAACCAAATGCACTTAAAAATGAAAATATTTGTGAAGAAATATAAAAATAATTAAATACAAACAAAAAATATATAAACATGCATTGAATTATATATTTTTTTGTATTTATGAATTTTTTTTTATACTTTTTAAGTATATAAATCTAGAAAATTAAAATATTTAAAGAATTTACTAAAAGTAAAAAATATATAAATTAAATTTTTTTTTTTTTTAAATTCTTTGAAAACACTGAAAACCAAACAAATTTTTGTTTGGTTGTAGTTGTGATCTTGACAATTTTAAAGTAGATGGTTAAGATAAGGCAATTGGGTTAGTAATTCATGCATTTGTCTCTTGAGATTGTGGGAAGGTAAAAAAATTTAGAGTTTAAATTGATAAATCGGCTCAATCTTTTCGTAATAATCTAACTTACTAACTTCTAACATCTTATTATATAGAAAAATAATAATAATAATAATAATAATAATAATAATAATAATAATGTTGGATGAATGGGGAACAAAAATGACCTGACCTGTTATGAGCCATATATTTACATGTGGTGACCATTTCCTGTCCCTTCCTTTATTTTAGTTAAAGTAATGTTACGCTAATATTTTTTTTATGAGTTATTTATTTATAAATTTTTCATCACTTATTTATGTTATAATTAATTTAAATTATTTTTTTATATTTTAATAAATTTTATAGGTAATATAATTGTTAAAATATTTCTAATAATAATGGGATAAAAAGCCACATTGACATTGCGAATGTTCCATAATGTGAATATTCACATTATCAAATAATGTTCACATCATCAAGTTCCTAAAAGTTCAAAAAATATTTATAAGAATAAAATTGTCCATAAAATACCTTAAATATAATAATTAGGATTTCGTAAATTAAATGTTTAAAATAATAAGACTTATTGAAATATAAGAATATCTTATAAACTAATTGGGATACGAGTACTTGAAATATAATTTTCTAATAAATTTTGCTTTTTTTATATTACTTTTAGTATTTTGCTTCATGTGTTAACATTATATTAAAGATAATCTCAAGGAATTGGTTTAGTGGGTGCAACTTAGAGCCTAAGGGTATTTTTTCTTTAGGTCTTAAGTTCAACTCCCATTAGGAGCAGTCTATTCCTTGAGGTGTATAGGTTCTGCTTGAGAATTATCCAATTCTCCAAAATTAGTCAAGATGTACGTAAACTGATTCGAACACCTGATTAAAAAAAAAAAAAAAACATTATATTAAAGATGGATTGGATATAAGTGTCGTTATTCATTACATCAATAATGTAGTGTCGTTATTCATTATCGATAATGTATTACCAAAAATGATATAAAAAGATAATATAAATATAGCATTACCTTATTTTTATTTTTTTAGTTAAGAATGCAACTTGCTATGAAGCACGAGTACTCCAAAAAATAGTGCCATACACGTACCGGGTACGGTAAAAAAGAGTCTGATACGTTTGGTTCAATCGAGTATGGCATGGGTACGCCTTTGGTGCGTTTCGGATACGTCGGGACAGAAATCAAATTTTTAGGAGAATTGAGGGGTACCGGAGCAATATTAAGAAATAATTTTTTTTTAAAAAAGAAAAGGAATATACACGAATGATGTTTGTTTTGCCCTAATCTCATCACTTTTGCCCTAATCGCATCACTTCAAAGAACACAAAGAAGAAAGAGGCGACAATGAAAAAGGCGGCAATGACTCCATCCATTCCTTGAAGGCCTCCAAATGACGGCGACGCAAGGAGTTCCGATGACTGCTCTTCATCTTCTTCTTCGCATTCTTTTTCTTTGTCTACATCTTTCACCCTCGTCTTCTTCGTTTCTTCTTCTTCATCTCATATATTTTTTGTTTTGCAGGTCAGCAAGCATCTGGTTTTGTCCCTTGTTGCATCTCTTCGTCTTCCCTCCGGTGAGAAATTGGTCAGAATTTTTGGGTGCCCCTGCCTATCAGCAAACAGCAAGCAACTGGTTAGATTTTGTTTCTTCTTCATCTTTATTTTTTTTTTTTGCTTTTTTTCTTGTTTCTTGTTTCTTCTTTCTTCTTTAGAGAGGTAGAACCTGGTCAGAGAGGTAGAAGCAAAAAAAAAAAAATTAGAGAGGTGGAACCAAGTTATTCAATCATATTTAGAACAAAAAAAAAATAATAATCAATGACAATCACACGTACGTAATGTTAATAATCAAAAAAATTAATTAGAACAGAATTATTCCTCAACTAAATTTGCATTGTTTTTCCTTTGGTGTTGGTTATGTTGAATTGAAATATATTAATATTTGTCTTTTAGTTTTATAATTCTCTTTTTAGTTTTGATATTTAATTTTAATTTGTAGGTTGGATCTTTTAACCATAATTATAAAAAAATAAAAAAAATAAAAAAATATCGGCATACCGCAGCCGTACCTGTATTATACTTTTTTGGGATTTTGCCGTATCGCGTACCCGCACTCGTACCCGCACCATACTCGTACCCGCACCCATGCTTCTTAGGCAGCTTGTCTGCAATTCAAACATCCATATAGTTCATCCTTTGTGGGCTCACCTGTGATTTGTCTCCATAATTTAAATTATTTATTTTGTACGGAGCGATAAGAAGATCATTCTTATAAAAAAATTAAGTTGGATATCGTTAAACACATGTTTAGATTAGTTTTGTTGTAAAAAAACAATGAATAATCTATTATCAAAATTATGTATGTCGTTCAATTATTAAGAGAAATATGAATCAAGCATATATTAAACGATATTCGATTAATTTAATTTTTTATATAGATGATCTTATGGGCGATTCTTATAAAAATATACGCATTGAATTATCAAAATAGACTGGAGTGAGCAGACAAAGGGTGAATTGCACTGTGCCGTTCAAAATTTGGACTACAGCCAAGCCGCATCCTTAGTTAATCCCAAAACATTGCTATGTCCATGAATTTGGTTTTTATTTTTTGAGTTCTGAAAAAAAATTGATGATAATTAATTAAGACTAATTTAATGATCATTTTTTTTAATGGGTTGGTGCAAATTATGGAGGTATTTTGAGTAATTTAGAAATATATATAAAAATTTATTTGGCAAAAAATCTTAGGATATTATGTCCTCTTTATATGTAGTAATACCATGTATAATTCAAATAAATAAAAACAAAATAAAAAATTTATTATATGTTGTGTGTTTATTAAAATGAAATAATGTTTTTTTTACCTAACTTATGTCTTAGATTCGAATTGTATTATCTTCTTTCTCTATCTAAAAAAAAAATGTTTTTAAAACAAATAAAAATAAATATATATTTTAATATAAAAAATCATACACACAGAAATTAAAGCCATTTTACTTTTTTTAAAGAATAATGCTATATGTATCAATTGGTGTACTAACTAGTATACCAATTGATAATGTGTCATAATTTAAGAAATTTTTAAAATTTATAATGTAATTAATAAGTGAGGTCAATAAAAATATCATAACTAGTGTTGGTACACTAATTAATGCATGTAGCACCACTGTTTCTAAACTCTTTGTTTTAAAGAAAAGTGATAAAGTACAACCTCATTAAGAACCTTTTAAATAGACTTTTTAATTATATATTCATTGTAAGATTTTTTTGAACACATCATTGCCAATGCCTTTTAATAGAAATCTAGATTAAGGCCCTGTTTAAGAATAAGTTATTTTAGTATTTTTTAATTTTTTATGAAAAGATGTGCAAAAAAATAAAGAGAGTAATGTGACAATTTATAGTGACTTTCTGGCTAAAATAATTTCTCCCCAAACAAGGCCTAAAATTGAAAAACAACACTTATAGAATGGACTTCTCAAAAAATTACGAGGAGATGATTTTAGTTTGGGGGGCATTTATCCACACAAAGTATGAATTAACAAAAATTTCAACTAACAAAAAGCAATTGCATAAACTCTCTCCCCCCCCCCCCCCCCCCTCTCTCTCTCTCTCTCTCTCTCTCACACACACACACACACACACACACACACACACACACACACACACAATCAAAAGCAAAATTGTACATTCCATATTCCAACATCTCTTCCCCACACTGCACTTACTGATTGACCAATTGAAGAAGACGAGGGTGAATGGTTCAAATAGCCTTCCATCATAGAATTATTTGGAAAATAGATTGTAATCAGCAGAATTGTTCTATACAAGAAAATCCAAAAGCATGCCGGGATTCTTTTATGCTGTGTTTGGTTGAGAGATTTAATGAGAGATTTGAAAAGGAAAATGAAAAAGGTAGGTAAAATGTGAATAAAACATATCTATATTTCACCTAATTTCACACACCTTTTCCCTTTCCCTTTCCAAATCCCTCTCCACATCCCCAACCAAATAGAGCGTTAAAGACTTCATATTCTCCCACTCTTCAACAATATTCAGCAATCCAAGCATCATCATCATCAGCATCATCTTCCCTCAAATTTTAATGCTAAATATGTACTAGCAAAAACATAATAACGATGGCAATGATTAAATTAACTTCAATATTCATGATGAAATTTAACTTCAATAGTCACAACTCAACAAAAGACCTGGAACATCATCCTTCAACTTTCATTCTCCAACAGGCTCAAGTTTCAAAGATGTACAAGCACGAATGATAGCTACGTTAAGATACCCGCCATTAAGATTTTTTTACAGCAAATCACCAAGGAAATCAGGATGTGCATCACACCATGCAATTGCCAGCACAAGTATATATCGCCATTATATTTTTAGAGGCTACTCTCACAGTAAGCTGAATGAGTTGTGTTCAGTAGTTTTCAAACCCAACAAAAAAGGGAAACAAAATTCAAATTTAGTGTGCATACAGAAAGAGTATAAAACCAAAATCATCTAGGTCAAATTGTACACAAATCTCTCAATCCGTCTTTTCTATCTAATCAAATCCCTCAATCCAAACAGAGGGTTAATGTCACTACTAATAATACTAGTTATACCAAAACAAACGGCCAAATGAATATGTAAAATGGAACATCAGAATGATACCCAAGAGGAAAAAAAAATCCAAAAAGTTATAATTTGTCAATTTGAAACTTGATTATAAATTGAATACAAAAAGGGGAAAAATAATCTGATCATTGTTGCCAACAAGAAGTGTAATCAGGCAATTGTAACCAGCACGAGCACTCACAGCTGGAGCAGCCATCATGAATACGTGGAACCAATGTAAACCTTAAAAAAGTAAATAGGTAGCCTGTGCACAAACAATAGGGTAATGCATAAACTAAATCCATACATATGTAGAGATATAGATATATTTACATATCTATATATAATTTACCGGATGAACATATAATGGTACACTGCGTCAAGTCTCAACCACAACAAAATGACAAAGAATTCAATGCAGCAATGTAGAACTTCAAATCTCATTTGTCAGAGTGAAAAAGAGAACTCAAACTTGCCTACATATGACAATTTTTAATTCATGGCCTCCATGAATTCAAAATGAGGTAATTCAATAAACAGAGCTTAATTACAAGAAGCAAAAGAATAGGGCAACTGTATGTTGAGTCAGTATCAGACGAAGGCATCCTTAACCAGTCCACACTCATCCTTATACCCATAATTACTTTGCAACAGCCAATTTTTCCTTATACAATTTCAATAGCTCAGGAGCTTCTTCCTGATGACAGTTGACAACCTCTGTTAGGAAAACCTTTTCAGTATACTTCAGCATAGTTGCCAAGGTAATATCATTGTTCTGAATCAAACCTTTCGACAACAAATCTTGATAAACTGCACACCTTGGAACAATCCTCTTCTCAAAACTCATTGAAATAAACCACGGCCTTCTTGCAACAAGGAAAGACCCCCAACCCATTTTATTGACAAAAAAGTCCATCACTCTCACGATCTTATGCTCGGACGCCATCATACACCATGGATACTTCCCAAAAGCCACAAGAATGTCATCCTCAGACAAACCCCACTTCTTATAAACCTCAACCTTCTTCCCCCAAGTTGATTTACTCATTGACTTCAATGCATGAACCGCTAACACAAAATTCGATTTTGAAGGATTAAAACCCATTTTCTTTACTTCATTCACAATCTTTCTAAACCTATCACTAGTCAAAATGAATGCTCTAGGCATGAACTTTAACATGAACAAAATTTTTGCATCTGGCACGTTGGATTCTCTCAAAATTTCGACATTGGGTAATGCACAATTTTGAAGATCAACTAAAAGAAGCCCAGCATTGCGTTTAATAGCAGAGATTGTCTCCTCTTCGGATTGTATAAAACTTTTAAAGAAATTGAAAGATGGGATTATTTGGTTTTCCATGCTTCTTTTTAAAACAGCTGGAGCTGAAGATAGTATTTTGGCAACATCAGTGCTCAAAACACCTTTAGATTTGAAGAACTGGAATTTGGGCAAAAGGGTTTTCTCCGGATCACATAAGATTACCGGAGGATACCTCCTGACGAGATTTGAGATCTGGGTTTTGGTGAAGCCGTGGTTCTCGAAGAATGCAAGGACAGAGTCAGGTTTGTTTGGAGTTTCAAATTTGACATAATTCGATGCTGAGAGAGCCTTTTCTAGAGGAAACCCACATGAGTTTATGAAGTAATTCACTGCGAATGAGTGATGATTTGGAGTCGTTTCAAGTGATGATGATGAAAATGTGTGGATTTGAATGAAATAGAGATTATTGTAAGTAGATGAACAAGCTCTAACAAAGGACCTTACATGGTGTAAAGTTCTGCAAATTAAACTAGACATTGATTGAAATTTTAGCCCAAGCAATATAGAATTACCTGCTCTGTAGAGGAAATCTTCACAATCTTGGAACACTTCCACCCCCCCACCCCCCCTAAAACCCTCTTCTATCATGAACCCTAAATTGTTTTTAAGGTAAATTACACTGAGCACCCGAAATTTGGCAAAAATACAATTAACCTACCTATAGTTTTAACATAATTATGTTAATTTTTTTTTTTTTAGTAGTAACTTTAAATTATGGAGTCCTCTACTTTAATTTAACAAAAATGAGTGAGACCACTAAAAATAGGGGCACTAATAGCTCTAATGTGGTGTGGGTTCCACATGATGAGATGTTTTGCTTTTTTTTTTTTTTTAAATTTCCACATCATTAGTGGTCAATTAGTGCTTCCAAATTAATGGGATGAATCATTGTTGTTAATTTAAATATATCTCTTTGTTGTCTTTATATATATTAACTGGGAGCTATTAAGATGTGCACATTATATACACATTTATTTTAAGCCATTTGATTTTTACAAATTAATCTCAACCACTGAATAATTTGATTAGAAATTTTGAGTACATTTTCAACCGGTTACCATTCAAATTTCTTCATCGATTGTTGTCTTTCCAGCTGAACTCTTCACGTTGTTTTCCCAAAACCCCCTCTGTTTTTGAGATACCACTCCGACACTCTTCCTCGCCCTCGAATACCATCCTTCAAAGACCATCCTCGCGAACACGATCTACCCTCGACTTCGCCTCAAGATATGGCTCGCTCTCTCTGTAACTTTTTTCTCTCTCCCTTTCTCCATCTCCATTCTATGAAACCCTAGACCGCAATCCCCTTTTTTGAAACTGCCTCTTTCACGTTTGTGAACTCACTGGATTGGTTTATAAAATTAGGAAAATATTAGGCTTAGGTTTTTTATGTTTGTTTACTTTGGTAGCTGTTTTGATTCCATTCTTCGAAATCTCCTTTTGTTAACCTCTATTTCCTGTATCGATTCTTGTTTCCCATTGTTCAAAATGCCCTTTCACGTTTGAGAACTCACTTGGAGTGGTTGGATTCTAAATTTAGGAAAAGATTATATGAATAGCTTTTGTTTGTAATATTTGTTTGATTTGGTAGTTGTTTTGACTCCATATATATAGATATATATCTTGAAATTTTGGTTGAGTTTGTGAAATTTGATGTGTGGGCAATTGAATTTTGTACTCATGTAACTGATACGAGATTGCAATTATTTATTTATTGAAATCTGTTTATGTTTCTAATTCTTCGTTTCTTCTTATGTTTTGCTTATGGTAATAGTGCTTTTGGGTTATCATTGAATGTAATATTCCCCTTCTGGATTAGTAGTTACATATTTTACCTATACATTTCAGGATTCCTCTCTCTCAGATCTTTTCCTTCCATCTCTGCAACTGCTCAGATCCCATCCACCCAAACCCACCTCCCCACTGAGATCGAGATCGAATTGGACTGGTGACTCTTTTTTTTTTTTTTTTAAATGTTGTTTTCTGGGAATTTGTTATGATTACTTTTTCAGCTTTCGATTTGCTCATAATCTTTAAGCTTCACTATTTGTTACCATTTTATCCTAGACTAGTGAGATGAAAGGATTGAGTATTTTTATCCCCTAACTTTATCCAATTGATCCTTGATGCCAATGTAGAATTTCTTGCTCCCAGATTTTATCTAGCCTTGAAAGTAGAATCCTAGACTCTTCTTCTGTGAAGGGATTAGATTGATGTTTATCCCCTTTTTTTCTTCAAAAAAAATTGTCAACATCCATGTCAGCACTAGATGCCTAAGTGGTGCCATGAGAAAAGGTAGCATTTTTTTATTTTGTGTACAACAATTTTCTTTTGAAATTTGGGTAAGTTAGTTAAAAAGAAAAACAAAAAAATAGTTTCAATGTGTAGCTAAATAAATACACACTAGTTACAGTAGTTAGGCAAAATAAAAATGCCTTACACAGTATTAGAGTTGCTAATTGTAACATGCCCGGGGGAGTACCCGCGCGCGTTAAACAGTTCGGACTCCCGAGATCTCTTTGATCTCAAGTCTCACGAGTGCAATGTGAAACGTAGATGAGAGTCCAGATTTGGCAACTTTTATTGAAAATCCATTTTATTGCAATTTTTTCAAAAATGGACTGTGTCATCAGATTTCAAAGTCGCCACTTAATATTTTGAGAAATTAGGAAACCCATAACTCAGTGCCAATGTCACTGTTTGTCGTAACCAAGGATGCTTGGCTCGGAACCTTAGGTATGAGAGGGGAAGGTCAATAATGAGCACCCCCGCTCACCTGATCAAAAGATCGGCATCTACTAAATCATGATATGACTTTTTATTTTCTTTATATGTTCATGTTCTGATTATTGAATAAATCCTAAAATTTACTATGTGAAGCATACAAGTATAGACTAGTTTGTTCAAATTGGAACAATTCAATTTCATGTTTATTTGTTGAAATGGGTTTGAATTTGCCACTTGACAAAGTGGGCTTAAAGTTTGTGAATTTACCACTGCAAAGTGAGCTTAAAACGTACATTTATTGAATTATTCCAATTCAAACAACAAGCCTTCATCCATAGGCATTCAAACAGTTTATCATTTAATCAATTAACTTCATGGTAGAATATTAAACATAATAAGAAAATCACACACAAATGGAATGCTAAAGTATAAAAACTCACAGATTTACCGACGTCCCTCGAAGAGCTACAAAACAAAGTTAGTAAAATATGCATGATCTTATATACAGAATCCTAATGCAATTCACTCATGAGATGTAACTAAAAATTTGGCTTCTAAGATATGGCATGTGAATCATTTCAAGAACATAAGGTAGCGCATAGAATCACAGAAGAATTGATTAAATCCACACATGTAAATGTAGCCGAATCTTAATACATGAGACATAAATGTAAAGCATGGATATGCATGGCATGTCAGATATATATATACACACAGTTAGGGAAAGCGATAAAAGAATGTGATAGAAAGAAGCGGGGTGGAGAATTATTACACCACTTTAATATTACAAATCCAAATGAGGGAGAGAGGATAAAATAATAATAAAATAAAACCTCACAAAACACTCAAAATCAAAATAAAAGTTTTAAAACCTCCGACCACTCAGCCCATGTAAATTCATCTTCAATAGAGGGTCCCACCAATTTATTTGCTTGAATTTGATTTGTCCCGGTCTTCTTTGCATGTTTTTTCTCCTCCAACTTCGAATGCACTGGTTGTGGCAAGACAAGCTCTCGATATGGGTACGATGATTCCTGGCCTCCTATCTCTTCGTCATTCGAATCAATAACTACAATCGGCAATCTCTCAATCTGGAACATCATTTGCAATCATTACAGTTATAACCTCCATTTCCATATCATTCATGAGCTTCTTCAGCTGCGTGCTTCTCTTGATCCTTACCCATGTTCACCACCTTGCTCTTTGATGACGACAGCGTCGCCGTTCTGGAATTGGCTTTCGGTGAAAGCGCAAGCGATGTGGCGGAGGACAATGGCAGCGGCGGTGGTGGAAGAAGGGCAGCTTCTGTAGCTGCCGTTGTTGACTCGGGTTTGGCGTGAAGAAGTCAGCTTACCATCTCTCAAGTAGCAGATTACTTCTTATTCAATAAGCATCATTCAATGAGCACCCTCGTGCATACAGGGCATAGGAAAGCTGTCTTGGCTTTTGATGGCGGACGCACACTGCCCCATTATCATCATCATCATTTGCAACTTTAATAACTTTTACTCCCAAATTGAATTCCAGCCCAAAACCGAGCCCCCCCCCCCCCCCCCCCCCCCCCCCCAAAAGACGGTTTGGTGGTCTTCTCTTTTTTAGAGAGAGAGAGAGAGAGAGAGTGGGGTTTTTTTTCTGTGACAGCAGTGTGTACCGTCTGTTTCTGCCTAGTGGGAGAGAGAGGGAGGGAAAGAGTGCATGTATGGTGTGTCTGTTACCACAACACACACATAGAACAGAACATACACACGGTGTTGACGGAGGACACTGATACAACACACCCAAACATACACCTAGATACACACGCACTCACCACACACGACACACGCGACACAGATCACACACACACAACACAAATTCAAGACACACTCTCACACATGCATTGATACACAACACTCACACACCACAGACATGGAGCACACCATATGCACACACACTCGGAACTTCACCACAGATTGACTCACCTAACACACTGACGTGACACACGACACACAGAGCTCTCTCTTTCTCTCCTGATACACACATGACATCAACCTCTCGGAGGGGATTGAGCTACCACTCCATACACACACACCACCCAGCAAAACACAGCCCATATACACACGTGTCTGTATAAATCGTGTATCAGTGTGCTAGAGAGAGAGGAGACATGTGGATGGCTGGGTGTGCATGGCCGAGAGAGAGGGGTTGGTCGAGTCGGCTAGAGAGAGAGATTGTGATAGAGTAGTTTCAGCCCACCCCTAGTGTTACCTTAGCCATTTTTGTGTATCAAGAAGCATCTCCCCCTCCTAAAAAAAAAATCTGCGTGTGTGCGTATTGAGTGTTGTGTGCTGTGTGCCGTGTGGTGTGTTGTGTGCTATATGCGTGTGTGCCTGAGTGAGTGTTGTGTGCTGTGTGAGTGTTGGGTGCATGGGTTTGGTGTGTGTTTGTGAATCAATGAGGTGTGAATCATGTGTGTTGAATGGTGTGAATCATGAGTGTGTGTTGGGTATGGTGTCTCTCCTCTTCCTCTCTCCAAGCCGAGAGAGAGAGAGCCTTTTTTTTTTTTTTTTTTTTCTGCATGTGTTGTTTTTTTTTTTGAACAAACATATCACTCCATGCCTTTAAGACCCCCCCAGAGAGAGAACAAGTGTATCTGTATATGTATTTCTAAAATGTTGATGATGGTCCGATACAGCCTCCACTCCTCCTGCATGTTCAATTTCTTTTAGAAATGTCTTCTGTCTGTCACCCACCAAAACATCATCATATCATATATTCCATCTCCCATCATAATGATATCACCTGCCAAATATGCTCTGCCTTTTCTTTTCTTTTTTTATTATTTTCTTCTTTGTTTTATTTTTTTTTATTTTTTATTTTTTATTTTTTATTTTTTATTTTTTTCTTTAGTTTATAAAATATTTATCAATTTATATAAAACACACCTAAATATATGTACACATACCAAATTATAAAATATTATAAAATACTACAAATTATAAATTTGGCCAAAATAGGTGAGGTTTGAGATTAAAGCTTCAATTTGATTTTTCTGCTGAAAAATTTATAAAATTGCATTTTCCAATTTTCATCAGCGGGTGGTCAAAAGACAGCGCCCAAATCTTAGGGCCGGTCAAAATGGGATATCCACACTAATGTAGAATTTTTATCTTTTCCTCTTATATTAGTTTGTTCTTTATTTGGAAATTATTTTTCTATGATTCTGTCAATAGTGATATGAGCTTTAATCCAATGTTTTAGGATTTTGAAAATGGGTATCAGTAAAACAGAAATAAACTTGAGGAGGTTGCTTGCTGCTGCATCTCATCAACAAAATCAAGCAAAGCTTATACATGTACGCCTACGGATCTTTCAACTCAAACTGTTGACTTGGGAATGGTTTGTGTGCTCTATCTTCTCTATATATGTGCGCGCATGTTTATGTATATATAGATTTTTACTCAGTTACAACTCTCCCTTCTTGGGGGATGTTTCTGTTATTATTATTTTTTAAATGGTTTTAGAGCATGTTAAAATGCCTTAATTGATTGGCATTGTGCATTGGTTGTTATATATATATATATGGGTGGTGATTCATCCCACTAATTTTTGGACCACTAATAGCACTAATAAACTAAAAAAAAAAAAAAAAAACAAACTCAAGCCAAAACATCACATCACTTTGGTGGGGCTCCCTGTGCCACATCATTAGTGATGCTCTAGTGCTCCCAATTTAGAGCTCTAAAACATTATTGTATATATATATATATTTGTTATTGATCCGGCAAAAGAATTTGGTTTGTTGTTTTTTTGTTTACGAATTCATGCCATACTTATTATATATTTGCATTGTTGCCGTATGTTGCTACACTAAGAGAACAATTAGAACAACTAGCTGAAGAGAGAACCTCATATGGATTACCAAGGTCAGTACTCTTTTCTTTCGAAGTTTTATTTTTTTTTCTTTGTACTATTGGATTATTAGAGAGGCGCTGCATGGTGCACATTGTCATGTCCGTCATATAATTGTCGTGAACATTTTGAATTGCTTTTTACATATCCTTCTAGAGGGACCTGATGTTTCACTCTCCTGGAAATTCAAAAAGTTTTTCTTTGTGTATCTTTTTCAAAATGATGATCTTTGATGTTGCAATTTCAATCATGAATTGTGTAGTATTATGGTAGTGTTTGATTCACTGCAATAGAGTGGAATATAATGATCATTCCATCAAAATATTCATTCTCATAATTGGTTAGACAAAAATAATAATGATAAATGCATTATAAATGGATTCATGTTACACCATTTTAAGGGAATTATCATTCCGTAGGAAAATTTAAGGAATCACATTTCCATTCCATTCCCTTTCATTCCAATGAACCAAATAGAGCCTAAGATTGAAGGGAAATTGTAAATAATGCATTATAAGCATTGGAGATAATAGGTGAAGGTCGTCTAAAGCCATTTTAGGAGGAATGATTGTGTATTGATTTCTTCATTTGAGGCCTTCTTAGGTAGATATAGCTCCTTCGGATTATTGTGCTGGCCTTTTATAGCATCAGACATGTAATTCATTTGAAGAACTGAAGGCTAGAACCATTTTCAAGAAACTAAAGCCATAGAAGAAATCTAAAAAAATTCAATATAAAGACATCAATGCAATGACCAAAAAAAAAATAATAATAATAATAACGTTGGCAGGTCTGATCAAGGAGTAAAATATTTGTTAGGTCCCTTTATTGTCAAATCTGGGTACAAAACTTTCAGTTATTCAACTGTAATTTTTCCTGTATTTTTGTCTTTCCCGCTCGAGCGGGATCATTGGCGCTCGAGCGGAGTTTTTGGTCTCTCAGTATTTTGACAGGTCTGTAAAAGTACTGGAGTGTGTAATTTCGTGCTCGAGCGGGCTCTCAAGCGCTCAAGCGGACCACTGTTTTGTCACACGCATTTTTTTGCTGAAGTCGCTCGAGCGGGTTGTTGGGCACTTGAGCGGAGATCGCAGACTCAGTTGCCTATTTATATCTGTTTAGGATGTTTTTAGGATTACTTCTCCTAGATCATGTTTAAGGTTTTCTAAGGTTTTGTTTGAGGTTTTCTTCTGGAGATTTTTGAGCGTTTTCCTTGATGTTTTGAGAAAGTTCTTTACTCATGATTTAAGATTCATACATCAAGGAGTTTGATACTTTAAATTCAAGAGAGATTTATCTTCGGTGGATTCCGAAGATTCAAACATATAGTTTCAAAAGGCGTTTGATTCTGTACGTAGTCATTAATTTGACAATTGAAGATTATGGATTCAACTTCAGGATTGATCAATTCCGCGATGAAGGTGTGGTGAAAGAGTTACAGAAGATTCGAAGACAAATTGACTGAGTTGGGTAATTTGTGTATTATCTTTGTAATCTTTCTTCCTTTAGTAGTGGATTGATTAGTGGTGGTTCGCCCGTGGTTTTTTATTATAATTGAAGGTTCTTCAATTGTGGTTTTTTCTACGTAAAAAATCGTTTGTGTCGATTTATCGTTTATTATAAAAAACAAACAATCTAAATCACTTTCGTAAGTGCTTGTTGATTTAGATTGTGTGTTTTGGATTATTGGGATTTGGAATATTTTAATCTTGATCTAATCATGAATCACTTAGGATTTTCAATTGGTATCAGAGCGGGTCACTCTTTGTTTTATCAAAAACTATGGGAGTGTGATTTTGTGTGACTAGTATTATGGATTCTATTCGTGAAGGTAACTCGACTCATAGACCTCCTTTACTCGACGGTACAAACTATTCTTATTGGAAAGCTCGTATGAGAGCGTTTTTAAAATCCATCGATGAGAAAGTTTGGCATTGCGTGATCTATGGGTGGAGTGAACCTATTGTCACCATTGCTGGTGTAGATATTCCTAAACCCCTTGATAAATGGGATACAATTGATTACCAAAACTCGAGTTGGAACAGTAAGGCTCTCAATTCCCTGTTTTGCTCCGTCACACCTGAAGAATTTCGTCATATCTACATGTGTGAGGTAGCAAAAGAGGCTTGGGATATTCTTGAAACGATTCACGAAGGTACTACCTCTGTCAAAAGGTTAAAACTTCAACGTCTCACATCTGCCTTTGAAATCCTTTTTATGCGGGATGATGAGTCGTTTGATGATTTCTATGCAAAACTCAGTGATATCGTTAATTCCTGTTTCACACTCGATGAAAAAATCCCAGAAGCTAAAGTGGTTGGAAAAATTTTGAGGTCTTTACTCGAGAGATTCCAATCAAAAGTTACAGTCATTGAGGAGGCTCAAAATGTTGATACCCTCAAGCTTGATCAATTGGTTGGAAACTTGCAGACTTATGAAGCCCACCAGATTTCAAAGAAAAAACAAAAAGAAAGTGTGGCTTTCACTAGTGCTCATGAGACTGCAAAAACTCCGGAGACTGAATTTGATTTAGAGTCTGAGATGACGGCTATGCTTACAAAACAGTTTAAAAAAATTTTGAAGAAAAAGAAGCCGAATTTCAGAGGCCCTATTTCAAAAGACAAGGGTAATGAAAAACCCAAAACTTTTCCACCAAAATTTGCTCAAAAAACTGAAAAGAAGATTGTAAAGGGGCAATGGGTAAAGTGCTATGAATGTCAAAAGTTTGGTCATATTGCCCTTGAATGCCCTTTGAAAAAGAATCGAAAGAAAGTTTACACTGTGACTTGGGATGATGAAAGCGGGTCAGAACAAGAACCCGAAGAACCTGAATCCAGTGAAGACAGGGATAGTGCTTTCATGGCTTTTTGGTCCTCTTTCACTCAACCTCTTCCAAAGCCATCGGATTTAGCTCGTGGTCAGAACTTGCGTCATGCTCCCACCTTTGATGGAACTAACTACCTGTATTGGAAAATCAGAATGAGCGCTTTTCTGAGAGCTTTTGAACCAGAAGGTTGGCAAGCCATTGAAAAAAATACAGAAAGTGCAGACAATCCGGGCAACCAGAGAGCGCTAATTACTATTCGTGGAGCAATTTCCTATGAAGAACATCAACGAGTTGCTCATTGCACAAAGGCTAAAGACGCATGGGAAATTCTGAGCCAATTTCATAAAAGAGGAGATTCACCTTCTCTATCATCCAGCAACTTCCTTGTCTTAGTTGCTAGATTGGATGAAGTCAAGCAGAATGAAGAGCAAAAAGAGGATGATGAAACATCTGAAGACAATGATGAGGTAAATGGCGAGGAACTACAACAAGCTTACAAAAAGTTGTACGAAGAATCTCTGAATTTGTCCAAAATCAACGACAAACTCTCTCTCAAGCTCAAAACATGTGAAAGTGAGAATGTTAGGCTAAAAGGAGAACTTGTAGCAGCAAAGCAGAATATCATCAAGATCTCGAGTGACAGGCAAGACTTATGTGGAAAACTACTATCCTGTGAAACTGAAAGGAATGAACTTCTGAAGATGTATTCTACATATGAAGAAAAGCTTGAAAGTCTTGAGATGTCACAAGCTAAATTGGAAGAGATAGTCTGTCAGAAAGATGAAGAACTTCGTATTGCTAGAGCAACAATCTCCATGTGGAACAAAGGTTCCAAATCTCTAGAAGACATCCTCGGGTCTCAACAAATGGGTTGTGACAAAAGTGGGCTAGGCTATGGTGCAACAGCTCACAAGGGACAGGCCTCTACCTCACATAACCTGAAGACTCAAGCAAAAGGAAAGTTGAAGGTAGACCAGGATGATTCCTCTCTTCATCTACCGAAAGTGGGTAAGATCAACAAAAAGGAGGTAAAACCTGTTTTTATTTGTCATCATTGTGGTAGGTATGGCCACATTCGTCCTTATTGTTATGAACTGTTTGGTAAGGTGTCTCAAAATGGTAGAAATTCGAATACATTTTGGGTTAGGAGACAACCTTACATGTCTAGGCGGAATACCAAGATTCATGAGGGTGTTCACAACGCCAAGACATTGACCAAGACCAAAAGGATTTGGGTAAGGAAAGATGATTTGACTTGTTTAGTTGGTCTGCTTGCCTTAAAAAGCACGTGACTCACACATGTGGTATCTTGATAGTGGCTGCTCTCGTCACATGTCCGGTAACAAATCCTACTTCACCTCTTTTGAAAAATATGAAGGAGGAATTGTTACCTTTGGAGATGGCGGCACTTCTAGAGTCATTGGTAAGGGCTCTATAAGTGTTGCTGGTCTTCCCAAACTGGATAATGCTCTACTTGTTGATGGTCTTAAAGCAAATCTTTTAAGCATTATTCAAATATGTGATTCCCATCATGAAGTATTGTTTTCAAAAAATAAATGTGAAATTTTGGATAAAAAGGGAAATACTGTCTATTGGGTGGTGGCCTTGATGGGTCAGCGGGTCTAGATATACGGCATCGAGACATCAACAATCTTCTGCTTGGATGGTGATTTCTCTCTCTCTCTCTCTCTCTCTCTCTCTATATATATATATATATACATATATATAACATATGTATATACATATTTGTATGCATAATTGCATAAACACATGTTCATATCAATTCTTTGTTTTTTCATAATTGGAATTGAATTTGGATGTAGTATAATAGAATGCAAATTACTTGGTTAAGATTGATTGAGTGGTTGTTATTGATTTAAATTACGTTAATAAGGTAAACAAAAATGGTAAAGTCATATAGGTTTATTGATTGTGAATAGAAAGAATAGGATGATCTGTTGCATTTTCTTTCCCAAGATTTAATATAGATAAAATAAGAGAGAGAAAAAAAAATTCTGGGAGTCCAATGAGGAAAAAGCTGAAGATATTTGTAGTGGGTTTCTCTCAATTGATCTATGTTTGGCATTTATCATTCTCTTTAAGGAACATGTTTGTGCAAGTTTTTCATGGTGCAAAAGTAATGTGCATCTATTTTCTATTTTTCCATGCAGTGTAGGACCTTAACGTTATCCGCAATCATGCCCACAAATAAAATCTGTGTAAGGTGCATTTTAATAGTTATATATATATATATATTTGAAAGGAAAAAAGAAAAGGCAAAGGTGATGTCCAAGGGAATAATCTATGGGCTTCTTGTCATCAACTTACAGCTCTATATAGGAATAATTTGTTGTCTAACTGTAAGGATTGAAATTACTAAATGATTTTTCCCTCAATGTTATTATCACCCATATATCCCAAAGGGGAAGGTAACCTTAAGAATATGTATCTTTCTTTCTTTTCTGTTTTTTTTATCCTGTTCTTTTAAGATGCACAAGTCTCTTTTGTCCATTTGGCTTAGTAACTGAATAGTTATTATCCATGTTAACTGATTGGTTTAATAGATTTGAGATTATGTTTGATTTAATAAAAACAATATTTAGGGCTTCTTTTCTATGGAGGGTAAGTTTTGTGTTTGGGTTATGCAACTAACTTTTATTTTACAGGTGTAAGGTGCATGATCATTGAATACGAAAAGAATTTTGCTTTCATGTTTTTATTCTTAAGATACCAAAATCCCCTCTTAATTAATTCCCTGCCGTAGCTTACATAACATTATGCTTTAGGAGCAATGCTACATCTACTTAAATCTTTACTAAAAACATACATGTCTAAACATTATTGAATGTTTAAATATCTTTGCTTGTTTTACAACCAATCACATATTTTACCTCTTGTATTTTTAGTAAGATTGTTAGTATGTGTAGAATTACTCTATGCTTGAGAAACCAATAACTGACAAATTTATTCTTTTAAATAGAAAACTAGGTTGCCATGTCAATCTCTAGCTAATTTTGACAATAGGGTTGACATATTAGTGTATAGTAACATCAACAAGAGAATGAAATCTGCTCCTAGAAAAATTTAAACAAAAAAAAAAAAAAAATGAAGAAAATGAAAACATAGGATAGTGATAAGCGCCCTGTAGTTGGCATGGATAATATTCATTAAGAAAGGATGTCTAAACTTTTTTTTTTTTCGCTCCCTTCTTAATATAACTCCTTGATTTGGGTTGTAAGGCTTTATTGCATCTCTAGAGTAAATTTTACAAGTTCTAAAAATTTGGGCATAATTTCTTCTCTTATGACATCATTTTTTTAAAAAAAATATTTTAAAGTTCTTAATTTTGGATATTTAGAATATAGCTTAGTTGCATCAAGCCCTTTTCTCTTTGTCAAACCTTCAAAAAAATAAAAAATAAAAAAAATGAAAAACCTCTTTAGATTTTTAATATATTTTGATCTACATAATTTGATTTGCTTTTGGAATTGAATCAACTGCATTATTGGTAACTGTTAGGGAAAATCAATGATTCCCCACAAGTAAATCAATCAATGGAAATAAAAACTAATGCGGAAAAATTAAATCAAAAGCAACACAAGAATTTTTACGTGGTTCCCTCAATGTGAGGTACGTCTATGGGATCGAAATCCGATTTCACTATCAACCAAATAAGTTTCCAAACGATTACAAACGAAACACGAATGATCTCACAAACCACCCTTAGGTGAATTCTAAATAATCACAAATAAACAAAAAGAAAAGACCTCACCAAATAGATAAACCAAAATCTTCAAAATCAGAATTAAAGAAGATCCAAAATAATAATCCAAATTAACACCGAAAACGAACCAAACAAAGCAGCCAAAACCACACCACCGAGTTGAATTCAAGCATTGCCACTCCAAACCAAAAATCACCAAAGAAGAATTAATTGGCATGAACCCCGAAAAAAGATGTTATAGCAACGGCACCACTACGAAAAAGTTTGAACAAAATTTGTAAAAACCGTACATCACTTTTTGTGAAGAATAAACACAATATATATATATATATATATTGAATCTTGGGTTTTAAAATCAAACCCTAATTGTTACCAAAGTGAATTGGGTCTCTAAAAATTAGATATAATATATTAAAATATATTATACCGAAACCAAACTAAAATTCTTTTTCCAAAACCAATTGGGTCTCAAACTGCAATAAGGAGATATATCCCAACAATTCTCCCCCTATCGACTTAGGTGGAGATATCAACCATACCTGCCAAAGTTCGACACTTTAAATGTTTGTCCCTCGACAAAGTCTTAGTCAACATATCAGAAATATTATCATCTGTGTGAACCTTTTTGAGTTGCAACAACTTCGAATCTAACACATCACGAATCCAATGGTATCTCACATCAATGTGTTTCGATCTCGAATGAAAAGTAGAATTTTTACTCAAGTGAATAGCACTTTGACTATCATAATAAAGCACATACTTTTCTTGCTTCAAACCCAACTCTTGCAAAAATTTCTTCAACCATAACTTTGCTTTGCAAGCTTCCGTAATGGCAATAGATTCATCTTCGGTAGTTGAGAGAGCAACACATTTTTGTAATTTAAATTGCCATGCCACAGCTCCCCCTGCAAAAGTCATCAAATACCTCGAAGTAGATTTCCTAGAATCAATATCGCCGGCCATGTCAGAATCTGTGAACCCATCAAGCGTCGGTTTACCATCTCCAAAACACAAAGACACCTTCGAAGTCCCTTGAAGATACCTTAGAATCCATTTTACCGCTGCCCAATGTTCTTTACCCGGTTTAGAGAGAAACCGACTCACCACACTAACGGCGTGAGCAATATCTGGCCTTGTACAAACCATGACGTACATTAAAGAACCAACTGCTGAAGTATAAGGAATTTCAACATCTCTTCTTTGTCTTTCTCACTTGTAGGACATTGATTCGAACTAAGCTTGAAGTGACCCGCAAATGGACAACCAACCGGCTTTGCTTTATCCATGTTGAACCTCTAAAGAACTTTCTCAATGTAGCTTTCTTGAGACAACCAAATCAGTCCCTCTTTGCGATCACGAACAATTTTCATACCAAGTATTTGCTTTGCCGGTCCCAAATCTTTCATAGCAGAAGATTTACTCAACTCTAACTTCAAGTTGTTAATTATGGTAGAATCTTGACCCACAATTAACATGTCATCAACATAAAGAAAAAGAATAATAAATTTACCATCCGGGAAATTTTTCACAAACACATAATGGTCCGAAGTGGTTTTAGAAAAACCATTATTCATCATGAAAGAGTCAAATTTTTTATACCATTGCTGCAGGGCTTGCTTGAGGCCATACAAACTTTTCTTCAATTTGCAAACAAATTTCTCTTTTCCTTTCTCTACAAAACCTTCTGGTTGCTCCATGTAAATTTCTTCTTCAAGATCACCGTGAAGAAATGCGGTCTTCACATCAAGTTGCTCAACTTCAAGGTTCATGCTTGCAGCCATGCCAAGTACAACCCGAATAGAAGACATCTTCACAACCGGTGAGAAAATCTCGTCAAAGTCAATACCTTTCTTTTGCCCAAAGCCTTTCACAACAAGACGTGCTTTGTACCTCAGATTCTTACTATCATTCTTCAATTTGAAAACCCACTTATTTTTCAGAATTTTCCTCCCTTTAGGCAATTTCACTAAATCATAAGTGTGATTTTCAAGTAAGGAATTCATCTCCTTTTCCATAGCCTTTTTCCAATCATCTTTCTTTGCATGCTCAATTGCTTCTTGATAGCTCTTAGGTTCCCCTTGATCGGAAATCAACACAAATTCATTGGAAGGATACTTTCTTGAAGGTTGCCGGTTCCTAGTAGATTTCCTCAACTCAAGTTGTGGTGGCGGTTCTTGAGTTGGATGCTCTTCCTCAATTTCTGGCTTAACTTCATTAGGATTAGCATCATCCTCCACTTCTTCAATAGGTGGCTGTACATCTCCCCCATTTTCATCATCAACTGAAGATGAAGGAGATGGATCCATGTCAATGAGATCACTAGTTTTTGGCTCCGGTTGATCACCTTTGCCAAAGTCTTCAATTGTTTGGTCTTCAAGAAACACAACATCACGGCTTCGAATAACTTTCTTATCGACCGAATCCCACAATTTATAACCAAATTCATCTCGCCCATAGCCAAGAAAAATAGATTGTCTAGACTTACTATCAAGCTTGGACCTCTCATCCTTTGGAATGTGAACAAAATCTCGGCAACCAAACACTCTCAAGTGTTCATAAGACACATCTTTGCCGGTCCAAACTCTTTCTGGAACATCACCATTCAAAGGATAGGAAGGAGACAAATTGATCACGTCAACCACTGTCCTCAATGCCTCACCCCAAAGGATCTTGGCAATGTAGCTTGTGAAAGCAAACACCTTGTTATTTCCACAATGGTGCGATTCATACTCTCGGCAACGTCATTTTGTTGAAGAGTCTTCTTAACTGTCTTTTGGTGCCGAATACCTTGGCTGCGACAATACTCATCAAATGGCCCAGTGTATTCACCACCATTATCTGATTGGATGCAATTCAATTTTTGCTCTATTTCTCTTTCAACCATAGCCTGAAAATGCTTAAATACTTCTAGAACTTGATCTTTAGTTTTTAGTATAAAAGCCCAAACTTTCCTTGAATAATCATCAATGAAAGTAACAAAATAAAGTGCACCACTATGTGTTCTAACTTTTAATGGAACACAAACATCCGAATGAATCAACTCCAAAACATTTTCTTTTTTAGAAGCAACATTTTTCTGAAAAGAAACTCTATGTTGTTTACCCGCTAAACAATGAACGCAAGTTTTAAGATGTGTACCTTTCAAACCGGATAGAAACTCTTTCTTGAACAAAACCTGCAGCCACTTTTCACTCATGTGCCCAAGTCGCTTGTGCCACAATTCGGTAGAAGTATCATCTTCAAGTGCATTGACAACACCTTTACAAATTTTTCCTTGCATCGAGTAAAGTGTATGAGCCTTCTTGCACTTAGCCACCACCAAAGAACCCTTTGTGAGCTTCCATATTCCATCACCAAATTTGTTGTTGTAGCCTTCATCATCTAGTTTCCCAGTAAAGATCAAATTGAGGCGAATGTCGGGAACATGCCTCACATCTTTAAGCAACAACTTGCAGCCCAAATTTGTTTCCAAGCAAACATCACCCATGCTGATAATCTTGGACAAACCTTCATTACCCATTCAAACAGAACCATAATCTCCTTCGGTGTAGGTAGTGAAGAAATCAACTCGAGAAGTCACATGAAAAGAAGCACCAGAATCAATCACCCAATTGCTCTCTTGGCCCACAAAATTGATACAATCATCTTCACAAACGACCATGAGATCATCGGTAGTAACTGTTGTAGTGTCTTCTTGCTTCTTATCCACACTTTTGTCATGCCTTTTCTTCTTATTCTTGAGCTTTCAGCATTCTCACTTCATGTGCCCTTTCTCATGGCAATAATAGCACTCAATGTCTTTCTTTGAAAAAGAACCATCTTTTGATTTGTCACGGCTTTGATCACGACCATGAGGAGTCTTACTCCTCCCTCTTGTTTTGCTTCGGCTTCTCACAACAAATGCTTCTGAATGAGAGGAACCCGCTGATTTTCTTCTAATTTCTTCATTTAACAAGCTACTAGTGACTTGGCCCATTGTGACAACTCCATCGGGTACCGAATTACTAACTGTCACAACCAAGGTCTCCCAACTTTCGGGCAAGGAACTAAGTAGCATCAAAGCCTGCAACTCATCATCAAAAACAATTTTCATAGAAGCAAGTTGGTTAACAATACTCTTTATTTCATTCAGATGTTTCAGCATAGGGCTGCCCTCTTTATATTTTAAATTAACTAACTTACGAAACAGAAAAACTTTATTTGTGGCCGATTTCCTATCATAAAGGCCTTCTAATTTTTTCCATAAATCATGTCCTGAAGTTTTAGTAGCAACATGATGAAACACACTGTCATCAATCCATTGACGGATAACACCAACGGCTTTTCGATTAAGCCTATTCCATTCATCATCTGTCATACCCTCGGGTTTGCCACTATCAACCTCAATGGGTCCATACAAATCTTTACAAAATAAAAGGTCCTCCATTTTAGTTTTCCAAGTTACCCAATTGCTTCCATTGAAGCTAGACATGTGACCCACATTCCCCTCCATTGATTTACACAAATAAATAAACTCAAATAAACCGTAAGCTCTGATACCAGTTGTTAGGGAAAATCAATTATTCCCCACAAGTAAATCAATCAATGAGAATAAAAACTAATGCGGAAAAATTAAATCAAAAGAAACACAAGAATTTTTACGTGGTTCCCTCAATGTGAGGTACGTCCACGGATCGAAATCCGATTCCAGTATCAACCAAATAAGTTTCCAAACGATTACAAATGAGACACGAATGATCTCACAAACCACCCTTAGGTGAATTCCAAATAATCACAAATAAACAAAAAAGAAAGACCTTACTGGAAATAAGGACCTCAAAATGAAATTGGTAGGTATTGAATTAATTCACAATTAAACATGATCACAATTGCCATAATAGTTTAAGTAGAGACTTTGGGAAAATTATAACCTCTTTTCTTGTATATTTTTTTGTTATAAACCTACTCTTTTGTGAGATGTAGATTCCTCTCTGCCCAGTTCAAAGAGGATCAAGCTAATGATTGGTTTATTAATGAGTGGCAGCTACCATTATTTGTATTAAAGTCTCATGTATCTATATAGCCTGTGCATACTATTAGTAAAGTTTTGCAGTCCTGTTTTCACTTGGCTGTTAATGTGTTTGCATTGTCCAGTCTCCATTGTAGGTCTTCTTGGATTTAAGGTCCTTTGTATGAAGCTATGCCCATCATTTCCCTTAACTGTTTAGGGATGTTGTGGGTTGAGTGGCTGTGAGATCTATATGCTAGGCTCCTGATATGTGAGTGTTTGTGAAATTTATTTATACTAACTATTTTACCTTTGTTATGTGGTGGTTGAGCAGATGTAATCCTATGTTTGGTGGTGCAATTGTGTACCGCCGGAACTTCGCTCATGTGAAAGGCACAATTGTGGTTCTTAGCTACTATAGTTCGGACTCATGTCACGGTTCTGAATCTAATCTCACAAAGTGCAACGTGAGACTGATAAATCACCAAAGAGTCCAAATCCAGCAAATCATTTTGAAAAATCGATTTTAATAAAAAAGCGTCAAACATGGACTGCTTTGCCAGATTTCAGAGTCGCCACCTAAATGTTTTATTTTTGGAAAATTTAGGAAATCGTGACTCGTGCCAAAGGCCACGTGTCCGTCATCACCAAAGTTGCCTCGGCTCGGGAACTTAGGTACGAGAGGGGAAGGTCCTGAAATGAGCACCCCCGCTCGCCCGATCAAAGGATTGGCCTCTACTAATCATGATATTTTGTTTTTGAAAACACATGCGTTCTTATTTCGATTTATTGGCTAACTTACTATGTGATGTTCACAGCATACAAGTATAGACTTAATCATGCGGATTGGAACAAAACAACTCATGTTTGTTTTTTAAAGTGGTTTGAAAGTGCTACTTGCAAGTAGGCTAAAGCGCGGATTTGCAACCTTTAAGTGGGCTTAGAAAAACATGATTTTGCCACTTCAAGTGGGCTTAAAACTCACAATCATCGAGTTGTGCCAATCTAGGCAATCAAACCTTCACCCACCGGCATTCATGCAGTTATAGCAGTTAAGCAAATAGCCTCATGGC
Source organism: Camellia lanceoleosa (assembly GCA_025200525.1). Lineage (NCBI taxonomy): Eukaryota > Viridiplantae > Streptophyta > Magnoliopsida > Ericales > Theaceae > Camellia > Camellia lanceoleosa. The sequence goes on along the minus strand of CM045772.1, from coordinate 96,235,805 downwards.
AAGCATGATATCATGGCAACACTTACACTCATGCAAGGATGGTAAAGCATAAACACTTACAGTGTACTTCGAGCCAAAACAAAATCTAGTTAGTAATCAATGCATGATCCTAGCTATGTTAAGATGCCTAATACAACACATGCAAAATGAAACTAAATAGGCTCGGCTATTCTAAGATGACATATGAATGCAACACTTGGTAACATGCTTTGAAACACGTATTCAAGTAGATGTATTGAAATTCAATGCAGTTTGAATGATCTGTTGAGCAGTGCATGCAAGATGAATGAATGATGCTGCATGTAAACCATAAGTATGCTAATTGAAACATGCCTAAAACTAACCATCGAAAATTTGGTAAATAAAAGGAGAAAAGATGTGGAGTTGAAAGACATGCATCACACACGCACACTTATTTACAACATTTGCCCTCTCGACGGAGGGTCCGAATGAATAAGCTAAGCTAGCTAAGCTAAGCTAATTAACTAATCTAATTAAACCAATTAGACTAATTATTACAAAACAAAATTAATTAACTACTTCTAGGTAACTAATTATTACAAAACGAATCAATTAATCAAACACATCAACTAATTAATTACAACACTTTTATAAATAAAATAACAGTTTATTCCAAGTTAACAAAAGCACTAAAATGGCCTCGTGACGAGGGATGCACGCATGCTCGGTCGGCTTCGCTCAAAAATTCACTACCATGTCTCATGATGCCTCTGTTTGCACTCTTTTGTACTTCTGAAAATTGTGCCAATTTCCAATATGCTTATGTTTTTACCTTAGAAACATGCTGAGGGGTGGTCGGCCAAGAGGAATGGCCATCAGCCAAAGTTAATGGTCATCGACCACTTTTGATAGCCGATTGGCAGCCTTTGATGGCCGGTCAGCCACTGATTCCTGCAATTTCTCCTTTTGCTGCAACAAAGCACAAACAAGGGCATGGCAGTGTATTTGCAAGGTATGTGTGCACAACCACCCTCCCTATCATTTCTCAAGCTCAAGGGAGTGTAATGCTCGACTCTCGGGCCACCAATCACGCATCTCAATGCATGATGGCCAAAGAAGCCAAGTTTGCACAAATCAATGTTAATGAATGCACACAAATAACACATAAGACTCGATGAACCTCCACCTTATCATACATGATCAAAGGTGTCGGTGACCTAAGGAATGAGGCACGTTTCATCACTTTGAGTATGAAACGTCCCTTGTTCCTCGTGTTTGGATTAACGTCCGATCCAAATACATGCAATGCAACACAAACATGTTATCTTGGCATGTTTTACTTTGGTTCATTTGTTTACTCATTTTAAATTACCAATTAATCCTTTAATCGGTTAAGTCCAAAAGTGAGAAGTCCTCTAAATGGAAAGACTACGCCACAAGCATCTTGAGCATGAAAGAAGCATCATGCCGTTGGTTAGTAGAAACCCTCAAGAGAAAGCTAAAACCATTAGGTATGAATACCTCGATTTCGTGCTCAAACTAACAAAGGGCTTAAAACCACTTTCAAAGTGATATAAAAAATGAAGAATGGGATGCAATGACATACATTCCAGCACTGAAATAGTATGCTAAATGACATTGAAACATGAAAACGATGCATGCAAGATATGTTGAGAGCTAAGAACGCCAAAGCTAGTGAAGTGCATTACACTAGAAGCATGCCATATAATGCTCAAATGATTAAACCAGCCCAAAACAGAGCTATAGCAGGCCAAAACAGTGGCTAAAATGATCTGAAATAATAGCATGAAAGGCGAGAAATGCATGCTCATGCAATGGCTCACAAACAAGGCATAAAGGTGCAACTCTCAAATATATTGAAAGAGTGATAAACATGAGAGTATTGCAAAGATATAAACTCTGAAATACCATGCAAATGATGCCAAGGCATGCAAACATCACAAATATAGCATGCTAGTGGTCTCAAAACTCAAGACTAGTGAAGCCCTCTATGCCATAGCTATACAAAGCAAGCCCCAAAAGGCCAAGAACACTCAAAACAGTCCAAAAGCATGTCAAAATAGTACCAAAACATGCATGGAGTACAGCCAAGACAAGCTAGAATGATGGGCCAAAACACCAAGTATACTAGGCTAGTGAGCAAGGTTTACACTACAAGTGTAAGAAGCATGCAAAAGGTGACCTAACCAGCCAAAATCAGAGTTATCGCATGCCAAAATAACACCAAAAATGGGCTGAGACTAAGCCAACACATGCTAGAATAACAAGCTAACTCATTAGGCATGCAAGGCTAGCAAAGAGGATTTATACTACAAGTGCATAAAGCATGCAACCAATGATCAAACAAGCCAAAAACAGAGTTATGAAAGGTCTAAGAAGTTACAAAAATGAGCCTAAATAAAGCCATAAATAAGTAAAAACACATGCTCATTTGGTTGGCCATCAACACTAGCAAGAAGACAAGAGAAGAGGGGACCACCCTCTCCTATTTGGGCCCTCAAAACAGGGTTTTTACCACTGAAAATTCTCTAAATTTCAGTGGTTAAAAGGCCACAAAAATTTGTTTTGAAAGGCCTTGGAAGATGGCTCAAAAGCTATACAAACTAAGGAACAAAAGGGAGAGACAACCCCCTAGCCAAACAAGGCTCAAACTACCATTTTGAGGACTAAAAAACAGAGTTTTTTTCAGTTCAAAAACACCCCAAAAACAGCCCCAAAGTAGTTGAAGAAGATGGCAAAACAAGCTATGCAAAACAAGTTTAAAGGGGAGAGTTTATACCTCTTGAAGCCAAGCAGCAAAACAGGCAAGAATCTGAGCTCAAATCACCTTTTGGAGCTCAAACAAAGTCCCAAGTAAGCTTCAACCAACCTCCTCCCAAAGATAGGCAACTTTGATCAAGGATGCATAGGCAAACTAGGCATGTTTCTCTACTTCTATGCACAAGAGGGCAAGAGATAGAGCAAACTAGAGAGACAGGCAGAGATTCAGCTCTGAAAATTGTAGAGAGAGAGAAAGAGAGAAAGAGAGAGAGATTTTAGTGTGAGAAGCTCTCAAACTTGCCAAAATGTTCTAACCCCTTCAATATGAGATATAAGGCTCTCATATATAGCAAAATATCAACTTGGGTCAAAAATATCTGAATTGGGACAGCTGGAGCTTGCTGGAAACAGCTGGAGGGAAAAGATCTTCAAAAAATATGAATTGGTGTCACTCTTGGCCGACCGGCCATCTTTGGTGCCGATCTGCTACTTGTGATGGCCGATCGGCCACTTTTATGGCCGACTGTGCACATTTGTGGCCGACTGCAAATTCTGCTTTGCAGGTCCAACTTCAAATGTGCATAACTCCTTCATATAAACTCTTTTTGAGGTCATTCTTGTGTCCAAATTGAAGCCCTAGAAGTAAGATTCCCAATGGTGACAGACTTGCATCAAAATTCCAACTGTGAAAAAAGTTATGCCTCTTTTAGTGAAGACTGCTCAGTTTCGGTCCAACCGGAATGATGCCCAACTTCAACCAACCATATCTCTCCCATCCGGGCTTGTCTTTAGGAGATTCTTGAGTGCAAAATGAAGCCCCGGAAGTCTTATTTCCAACGGTGGTGGCCTTATAGCTTAAATCCAAGTATGAAAAAGGATAGGCCTGATTTAGCGAGGGTTGCCCGACTCTCTTTTAACGGTTCATGCCCATTTTCTTCCTCAACTAGGTTTCTTCCCTCTCCTCCTCTTTTCTTCAACTCCAAACCCCTAAAAAAGGTGTTTTGAAAGATTTTTTTAAAGATTTCACATCTCTTTCATTCATTTCCACTTTGTCCTTGCTCGGTTTACCAAAAAACGCACCATTTAACAAAATGCGAGCTTTCGAGCATCGTAGAAACTTTATTTAAAAAATATTTAGAAAGAGAGGGTTTTAAGATCTAAAAACCATTCAAAATAGCTTTTGGTCCAAAATGGAGTGTGAGGTTGGGATTTGACTCTTTTCTTGTTGAAGAAATCGAACTTTTGCTCTACACATCTTTCACTACCAAGTAAACCATCAGTAGGGCCCAAGTCTTAAGGGCGATCAAAAATGGGGTATCTACAAATTACTACTTGGGTTTGCTGAAGCTGGGCAATGGTTGGTTCTAGTTTACCTGTTGCTGGCAATTGACTGGTGTTGCTGGTTGTGGCTGGTGTTGCTAGTGTTCTTGGTATTATTCTTCTTTGTTTGGTCGCCTACTCTATTAGGAAACAATCTTTGGTATAAATTTGGAATGTTTCTTTGGGGCTCTATTCTTTATTGCAGCTGGTGCAACTGATACTATTGGCTGATGCTGCTGTTATGGACTGCCTGCTCTATTGGAAACTGTTTTGTTGTTTTATTTTTTTTCCTGGTTGGATTTGTCTCATACAATTTGTTGGTTGTTAGAGCTATTTTGGATGTTCCTTCAATTTTGGTTGTTTGTTTTGTTTTGTTTGCTATCTGTCTTTAGCTTTCTTAGTTTCCCTTTGTGAGCTTTTCCTTCTTGTGGCCCCTTTTTTTGGATGGTTGGAAGTGAAATGTATGCAAATTGCAGAATGGTTGATAATATATGTATTGTGTGTATTTATATACATGGTATAGGTTGCACGAAATACATACAGGTTGTGGACAAAATAATTAAAAAATAAATAAAATCTTGTTTTTGGTGACGAAACAATTGGTAGCTAAAAAGGAAGTAAATATTTTTAGCGACTAAATAGTTAGTAGCTAAAAATAAAAATTAAATGAAAAATTTTTTTTGGCTACTAAATATTTAGTGGCCATAAAAAAAAGTAGACTCTAGTAGCTAAAACTAAAATAAAATAAAAATTGGCAATTAAAACTTTAGTAGCTAAAAACAAAATCAAACTTTAGGTGACTAATACTTTTGTGACGGAAAATGCGGCATGGGTCAAGTTCAGCTTCATTTATACAAAAACCTCCACTATAGACCACCTCAACATGCAATCCTCCATCGTAGAACACTTCCATTTACCGCTTGCAATGACCTATATATTTTGAAGTGAGAAAACAAAGTTTTCTAGTGATCAAAGTAGGAAAGTTAAAAAGGAGTGACGGTAAAAAGGTAGTGATCGACTACGAAATAATAGGCAATGAATAATATTGGTATGTGCTACAGTTATAAATGTGTCAGTGATTTATAGCCAACGTTATCATTTGAGCATAACGACAACATGACACTAGTAGCGGCAACAATGTTATTATAGTGGTCTAAGTCGATGATAATGGTTGTATTTCAATAGATCGAAGGGCGTGACTAATTGAAGTTGGTAACACTAACATTGTTGTCTAATTCACTAATAATTACAAGGAAAGAAATGGTAAGAGTCAATGAGATAGTCATAGCAACAACATTTCAGGTAACATTAACATTGACATATGGACTGAAGCTTGCTCAAAACATTTGGAAAATACACTCCCACAATTTTTTTATTTGTATTTTAAATTGTTTTGGAAAATAATAAACTAGCACACAAGGAGAAGAAAATTATGTGGATGTGCTTTGCTTTCTATGACACTGAAACCATCATATGTCCTTAATGTTATGTTTGGATCATGGATTTAACTATGGATTTGGAAAAGGAAAATGGAAAAGATGTGCAAAATAATATTTTTCGTATATAGATTTTTTCTTTTCTCGCCATAATCATTACTTTCCTTAAGTATTGTCTTCTTTACTAACTTTATTTCGATGTTCTGTTTGTGTTTGTCATAGGTTCTCAATTTCTCCATCTTAACGTAAAAGTAAACCTATACCTCCTCCATCCCTTCCTCCGTAGTGGTTACATTAGCAGGTCTGCTTTTTAATTTATTTGCTTTTAATTAATAGCAGGGCATTGGCGGGTGTACTATTTTATTTATTTGCTTTTAATAAATAGTAGGGCACTGGCGGGTGTGCTATTTTATTTATTTGTTTCATTTTAATTCATATTAGGGTACTTGCTTCTATGTTTTTGAATTTCTTTGCTTTGAATTGGTAGCAGGGCACTGGCGAGTGTGCTATTTTATTTATTTGTTTCATTTTAATTGATAGTAGGGTACTTGCTTTTGTGTTTTTGAATTTATTTGATTTGAATTTATAGCAAGGCACTGGCGGGTGTGCTTATTTACTTGTTTAATTTTAATGAATAGCAAAGCACTGGCGGGTGTGCTATTTTATTTATTTGTTTTATTTTAATTAATAGTAGGGTAATTGCTTTTGTGTTTTTTAATTTATTTGCTTTGAATTGATAGCAGGGCACTGGCTGGTGTGCTTATTTATTTATTTGATTTTAATGAATAGCAGGGCACTGGCGGGTGTGCTATTTTATTTATTTTTTTGATTTTAATTTATAACAGAGCATTGGCAGGTGTGCTTTTTAATTAATTTATTTTATTTTAATTGATAGTAGGGTACTTACAGGTGTGCTTTTTTTATTATTGGCATATAATTGGTAGTAGAGCACTGGCTGGTGTGCTTATTTGTTCATTTTCTTTAAAGAATTAATAATTGATAGCACAGTATTGGCGGGTGTGATTTTTTTTGTTTTTTGTTTGGTTTTAGTTGATAGTAGGGTGCTTGCAGACATGTTGTTCAAATTTTTTTTTTAATTGATAGCAAGGCATTGGTAGGTGTGCTAATTTATTTGTTCCGAAGATTTAATTTATAACAGCGCAATGGCAGGTGTGTTTTTTAGTTGATTTGTTTCATTTTAATTGCTAATAGGGTACTTACAAGTGTATATACGATGGATGAACCTGAAAGTAGTAGGCATAAAGAGGTCAATACTGAAATTGATGATCAATTTTCTTCGGATGGCAAGGATGATGTTGTTGATGTGAAATAAGGGTTAGCTTTCCAAACCTATGATAGTTTACGAATGCTTACTAAGGAAGATGTGTTGCAAATGAAATTCAATTCAGAGGATGATGCTTATACTTTCTACAATGCATACGCTAAGGTCATCGGTTTTAGCGTATGAAGAAGTAGAAAAAGAATTAGTGGAGACAACAAATTTGTAGAGAGTAGGAAATGGGTTTGTTCAAGGGAAGGTGTAAGAGAAAAGAAATAGTTGGGCCGAAACTAGACTTTTTTGTAGTGCCGCATTTCGCGTGCGTTATGACAAGACAGTTAGGAAATATGTTGTGACCCACTTTGTAGGGGAACACAACCATCCCTTGGCAGCACCACACTGCGTCCCTTTTCATTGGTCGCATAGATTTGTAACAAGTGCAAACCAAGCTCAAGCAAAGGCCATGCGCAATGTGGGTATAAAAACGAGTCAGATCATGGATTTTATGGTCCACCAATCAGGGGGTTATGAGAAGGCAAGCTTCACTCACAGAGATTTGCACAATCAATTCCAAGCTGAGTGCAAAGTACAACTCGCAGAAGAAGATGCAGAGGGTGCGTTAGGATACTTATCAGCTAAATTAGATGCAGATCCATTATTTTTTTTCAAATACAACGTTGATAAGGACAATCGATTAGACAAGATTTTTAGGCAGATTGTAGGTCTCGAATGGATTATGCTGCATTTGGCGATGTATTGGTATTTGATACAACTTATCATACAAATGCATATAAGAAGCCATTTGTAATTCTAGCTAGCGTAAGTAACCATTTTATGACAACTATATTCGGATGTGCTTTGTTGCCTGATGAAACAATGGAGACATACACGTGGGTGTTGGAAATGTTAATGGAGGCCATGGATGGTAAAAGACCCATCTTCGTTGTAACAGATGGTGATAGGGCGATCGTCGCAATCAAAAGTTATTCCAAACTGCAGACATCGTTTATGTTCTTGGCATCTAGAGAAAAATGCCTCAACAAATGTCCACATACCAGAATTTACAACTAATTTTGCACAGTTAATGTTAAAGCAATGTGAAATTGATGAGTTTGACAATGCCTAGGCTGCTATGGTGAAACAGTACAAGTTGGAGAACAATAACTGGGTGTTGGATATTCATCTCAAGCGTGATAATTGGGCTGAGGCATATCTCCGTGGTCACATGTTTGCTGGAATGAGGAGCACTCAACATGTCGAGGGTATGAATACATATTTCAATATATTCATAGACCAAAGGTTAGGTTGTACGAATTTGTAGCACAATATGATAAGGCTCTTGCTAGAATGCGTGTTAATGTGGCAGAAACAGAATCTAAAATAGAGAATAGTTTCCCAGTTTTGACTACGCCATTGAGAAGTTTGGAGAAACATGCAGCCGAAATCTTTACTCGGAAGATTTTCTCATTGTTTCGACATGAAATCAGGAAAAAGGGTAAATTGTTTGTGATGGAAAGAGTTCAGCTGGAGGATCATCGCACATATCGTTTTGGTGAGTACAAGGAACCAACATGCACGTGGACAGTTGAGTATTTTCTAGTTGATATCATAATGAAATGTTGTTGCTTGAAGTTTGAGTCGTTTGGCATCCCTTGCTACCACATGATTGCTGTTATGAAATCTGAACAATTAATGTGTATTTCACCGAGTTGTGTCTTGCAGAGATGGACAAGACGTGGTAGGTCGAAGTGTCAACAACCAAGTCTTACCCAAATTTGTAGCACCCTAACATAGATAGCTCGGTTTGGTATACTTAGCTCCTGTTTTAGTGAAATGTCATATTATGCCTCACACGCAGACAAAGATTTTGAAGAGGCAAAGGAAATAGCTTTCCAACTGACATCGCAGATGAAAAAACGTTGGGCAATGAGAAAAAAAAGGTAACGCCAAGGCTGGGGACAGAAATATTACACCCAAACTATATGGCATTGGTGATCCTAATGTAGTGAAGACCAAAGGGAACCTCGGAGGGACATCTTCTATGGGTAAACCTCCAAAACCAAGGCGGTGTGGGTATTGTAGGTATGGTACTTTCATTGTATGACCTTTTTATATCTTGTTACATGCACATGATTATTAAAATTGTTTATGCATTAGTTGCTACTGTAGAAGCATCAGACACACGGCGAGCGATGTAAAAATTGGCTTCAAGTAGCGGAGAGAGTAGCAACTCAGAAAGTGAACCATTCATGAACACGAGTTGGATCCCCACGGATTATATCGATGAAGCCAAATTATCCAAATGATCGGTGTAGTTGACTTTCATGATAAGGCTTATAGTGATCGAAATATTGTTTTTAAAGGAGACATTAGTGCCTAGTAGTTACGTATGTCTTAGTTGTTTTAATCTTAGGCATTCTTAATAAATTTCGTAGTTTGGAGATTAATTTGACAAATAAATGTGAATAAATTCCAAATTTGTTTGATTGCTGATAAAATAGAGACTTGCTCATGCCATTACTTTACAAACAATCACTGTTAATAATACCGAACTGTCTCTCTCTTTTTCTTTTGTAGGTCTTCTTAAATGTCTGTTTGCTTGGTAAGAAATGGTGGACATTCTTTGTTAGGTGACACATAAGCTGTCGATATTGGAATGGTGTGGTATCAATGCATAGGGATAATAAGAGATGATGGAGATGTGCATTGCCAAAATACAAATGACTTCATCATCTAACAAAAAAATTAGTAACATGAACCCAAGTTGTCATTCAAACAATAGTGTGGTATTAAACCAACTATGCAAATCTACTTACTTAAAACTAAAAGCATCTAAGAAAATTTAGGACTTGAGCCTATTGATGCAGTCAGATTAGCTTGCATATCATGAATTGAAATGCAATAATGAATCTGATGAAGTATTTGAACTATATAATTATCTTTCCTTGCCTCCCCTTGCTACAATCAAGCAATTAGCAGTCAAAAACTGCTAAAGATAAAGTACCTATTTGGCTATTTGCTCACACAAAAGATCCCAAGCATGGAATAATCTTCATTTTCAAGTAGTCGAGAGTAAAAATTACAACTGCTTATAACAAGTGAGAGTACAGTAACTTGACTCTAATGATCCAACTCCATATGCACCCAAAATTTACAAATAAATTGGCAGAGGACTTTTGCATTTGCCTTCAAGACTACTTTTCTTCACCCAGATTATAGAAGATGCAGAATCCTCATTATGGGTAAAAATCAAAGGTGTTGAGCGGACTAATGAATCATGACAAATGTTGGATATTCCCATGTCCAGACACGTGTTACACATTTAAAACTAAGACAATTAACTTTTAGGTGTTTTTTAAAAAGTGGATTGTGTTTTGGAAGAATTTTCCTAAAACATTTTTCGAATTTAATTATAAACTCAAAAAAATTGCCTATTTTTTAATATTTTTGACTTGAGTTTGTTTCTTCCATTGAAATATTTGACTTAATATTTTTTAATATTTTTGACTTAATAAATTTCGTAGTTTGGAGATTAATTTGAAAAATAAAGGTGAATAAATTCCAAATTTGTTTGATTGCTGATAAAATAGGGACTTGCTCATGCATTACTTTACAAACAATCACTGTTAATAATGCCGAACTGTCTCTCTCTTTTTCTTTTGTGGATTTTTTTAATTGTCTGTTTGCTTGGTAAGAAATGATGGACATTGATGACTGAAATTAATAAGGTTTTAATATATTTGCATTTGTCATTGTATGATCAAAATTTGAATCTCTCTAATGACATACATATGTTTTAATATGTTTGGATATTACGTAGGTAATTGAAGATGCCACGGAAAAAGACAACAAAAAAAAAAAAATGAGTAAAGGAAAAGCGGTAGCTCCTCATGTTGACCTTGGTATTTTTGCTAAACGGGCTATTACAGTTAGAGCGGGCTGTCAAGTTGAAGGAGTTAACTCATACTGATATTTTAGCAATTGTGGGCCACCTGCATATCCAAAACCTAATCGAGCAGGAAGGAAAGGCTAATTTCAACTTTGATGCGGAATTCTTTGGTAGCATACAAAAGCCAACTGATACAGAGAACTTGATTCTAAAAACAAAACCGAGGGGGAAAGATGTGGTTTTTTTCTGCAGATTGCATATCAAAATTCTTAGACATTCAGCGACCAACACATGATAACAAAACACAATATCCATACCTTCCTGGTGTTAACCTTCCTAATGAAGCCCAAATTGTTGATGATTTGTACATCGAAGGAGTCATACCACAAGACAAGTATCATGTAAAGTTCCTAAAGCCTGACCTTGCTATTCTTCATCTTATATTGTGATACAATTTTGACCCAAGGGGGGTAAAATCCACTTTTGACCATGAACGAGCACTCATGTTGTATGCTGTCCATAATTCCAGCCTTCTAGATGTTCCGAAGGTAATTTGGCAAGTTGTGGATTCTGTCGCAAAAGTAAACAATCCACATGCAGTATTACCATTCGACCTCCTCGTGACTGATATGCTACTTGAGCTTCGTGTACCGACTCGACCAGATGATGAATGGAAGGGGCAGATGAGCCACATAGGTCGTGGAACGTATGGGAAAACACAAGGGCAAAGTCGAAAGCATTGTGAAAGACAAGATCCTACTTCATTGGAGAGCATATCAACTCGTTTGTACAAGGCTGTGTCCATATTGAACCGGATGGAGTTGCAGCACAAGAAAGGCATGAGGAAGGTCAAGTTAGAACTAAAACAAATGCGGAAAGCCTTTTGTGGTGAAGATTCTAAGAATTCAACTAGTTCTAATGATAGTGAGTAGGAATCTAATGGGTCCAACCATGATCACAGCTAACAAATGGACACAGACAATGATGGTTGAACAAAGTTTGCAATGCCAATGATTTAGCTGACACTGTTACTCTTTTTTTGCAAACAGTGTTACTTTTTTGTGCAAACAGTGGTGGTACTTTGTTTAGCCCATACTTTTGCGAACAATGTTACTTTTTGTCCCATTTATTATTAAAAGAAAATTGAAACAATGTTAGAATTCATGGATGGCTTATGTGATGGACAACATTTGGATGGTTTATGTCAACAATATTATTTAGTATGATGCTTCAACATTTTTGATAGATATGTCCAATTAATTTTTTTTTTTTCAATGCCAATGATGTATGTATAGCTTGCTAAAATTTGTGGATTCAACTACACAGTTGATACATTGATTCCAAAACTTAGTATGATATTTATGCACGGAATCTGATTGACAAATATAATTCGTTAGATTTCTTAGATGTTCTTTTTTTTCTAAGTCGTTGAAGGATACATTAGGTGTTGCTTACTAACAAGGAAATGCAGGTCCTCTGTTGCTTTTTTGTAACAAATACCGTCATTGTTCTTGGTATTTTTAAAAATTGCAAAGAACTATCTTTGCGCACCTTCTAAGTGGGGAGATGACATGAATTATCACTTTCTCTACATTAACAATATATTTTTTATTTAATTTTTTTTAGTGTTTATTTTATGTGTGTTTTCTTAAATGTAAAATTTAGAAAATTTATTAGTTATTTTGTTACTCTGCCAAGGACTTGTTCTCTTACACTCTTGCCATTTGAAATGTGTACATGATAGTATACACTAATGGCACAATTTTAGTTGGACATGAACTGATTATGCAAAAAAAATTATATTGTACTATATATGTAGCAATGCATGGACTCATAATCTAGTTTTTTAAACAGTTTCCCCACTAACATTTGGTACATGTGTGTAGTTTTTGATGGATTGTAAATGTAACAACCAATAGTCATGTGATATAGTTAAATATCATAAATAGTTTCATCACACCAATCTTGAGCAACAATATAAATTCCATACAAATTGAAACCCAAAAAATAATATGCTTCTTCAATCGTCTACAAAATACTACCAAACTGGGTTAGTTTAGTCATTCATGTTTCTTCAACCATCTAATATGTTCATAATTGTGAATAAGCTTAGTGCCAAAAGTACAGTTAGGTGAATCAATCTTTTTTCAACCAGCCATGTTTTTAATCAAACTTTCTTTTTCCTTCTAGCCTTCCGGAGCCTAGAGTACCTGTTACAAAAGAAATTACATTGATAAATGTCAATGAGTTTATGAAGGGCATAAGTTGTTCATGGTTTGGGGATGCACCTCTCTTTGTATTGTTCAAACCTATTCATAACCTCAATATAAATACGGTTAGACGAATCGTTCACTAGGTCAACTAGTAGCCTAAACCTGTCCAGTTTATCAAACTAAGGAAACAAAACAAGAAATATTCCATCAACAATACCATCATATGACATTGTAATTACAACAGTGTAATTATGTGGTTAACATTGAACAGTCACCTTGTGTACGCCGGTCGGCATAACAACACCTTGCATATACTTCATGACAAACATACCGCAGTCATAGCCTCATGATAACATACATATGAATGTCAAACTTATGTGTAATGTTAATAAGAGAGCCAAAATTGAATAGCGAATGAAGAAATTTTAGAATACCTATCGGTTTTATGTTGGAGACAAGCGTCTTTCAACCTCTCTAATTCAAACTCCTTCACATTTGCAACATAAAGGTCTTCAAAATATTGTTGTAATAACAAATGCATTGTTTGAACCTATGCATGGATATTGTAAGATAGATTGTGCTAATTATTATTATTATTATTTTAAATATATATATATATTAAACGACCTATCAACTTCCTTGCCATTAATTCATGACGTTTGTCATTTGTGAGGCTAGGACTCAAGTCAAATATATAAGCCATGTGATGTGCCATATCTATGTTGACACAAAACCAATGTTCTTCATGGTCGTTCACCGGAATATATATCTAAGTGACAATAACAAAAAAAAGGGTCATGCAACGTTGCCCAACCAGTTTAGAAAAATAAAAAACAACAAAATAATGACGACGTTGATACCCTAAAAAACTTAATAAATAATAAAAATAATTGTAAAATGGAGGGGATATTTATAATAATCCTGCAAAATGGAAGAATGCTTGACACATTACTTCTTGACAGGCATGAAGCTTCCCAGTGTATCGAGACTCTCCAAAATATTCGTCACATAGCTTTGCATGGTCCACCCCATTCATACTATGTTGCTACAATTGATAATGCACAAGTATTTATCAATAAGTATACATGAATAACCAAACATAAACATGACACACTAGACTACTCACCGATACATATGTGGGAAAGTACCATGTCCTATGACACTTTTCGGGGAAGAGCCTTCTTTGTGCATTTGTCAATTGTGTTACAACTAAATTAATAATCTGAAATACATGCATCAAATAATAATTTCAAACCTATATCAGTAAAAATGACATCACATAGCAATATTGACGCATGAAATGAATACTTACGGAATCACAAATCCATGTTTTTGGTTGTAATGAGCACAAATCGAATCGGTGGCAAATTCAACCGGCATGTAAAGCAACTCCATGACCACAATATCCTCACTGCATCATGTACAAATTGAAGAGCTAAACTTATTGGTGATAGAGAAGAACATACAAATGCAATAAAATTACCTATTTTCCAATCCTTATCGAAACAATAAGCCTTCACAATTTGTTCCTCAACAGATAAAGAACATGGCCTCACAATTCGTGTAGTAGATGACTTGTGAATTTAACCGAACACATAAACAATAAATTGTCAAACTTCTTGCAGTGCATTAAAATAAGGGGATTGGCGATCAAGAACAATAATGAAATTAGTAATAACCTCAATGGCAGTAGCAGATGCTTCAAAATTGAGGCCAAGTAGTTTTCCAAGTAAGTTTAAACTCTAAAACAAATTACAACGAACAATAAATAATGAAAAATCCTGAAATATATTTACAGGAATAGTAACATTGTATAACACATATATTATGTGCATGACTTACTTGATCAAACTTATCCTCCTTTGTATCGAGAGATGAATCTGATTCATCTAAATGAAGCTTTGTCTTGGTTGGTACTTTTTGATTGGCTTTCCTCTTCTTACCAGCAATGACAGTAAAAGGTGACTATATGTCCACCAGCACATCCGAATGTTGAGTGCAAGGACCGCTATATGGACCAATGGATGAACTATAAGTTGGAGTTTCGGGATTTTCTTTCTTCGATTGTTGTTCAATCTTACCTTCATTTTTGTTCTTCACTTGTTTGGTTTGCTCATGAAGATGGGCATCCAATTTCAAGATGGATGGTGTGAGCGGAGTTCTATTTTCCTCCATGTTCTCTAATGCTACCACAACACTAGGTTTTGGCGGTAGTATATTGGTCTCATGTTCAACTGTAGGTACAACCGTAGATTCAACCACAACATTAGGTTTTGGCACGAGTATAGGGGTGACATGTTCAACTATAGGTACAACTGTAGATTCTACCATAACTCCAGGTGCAACTATGCCAGCTTTACATTTACAGTGGTCGTGCCCCACTTCCTGTTGTTTTGACATTTGTAGTGGCTCACATTTTTCCATGACATTCGGAATGGAAGAATTAGTTATTCTACTTTTAACAATAACAACTAGTTCTTCCAAAACACTTTCATGTCACAATCAGTCGTCTCAATTTTTGAAATCCGAATATCATTGACATTTTTCATTTCCTCACTGTGTACAAATGGTTGCATTTGCTCGTCAACAACAAAATTAACATCAACCTATTTATAGACACATCGTAAACAATTTAGTTTTCCATTTCAACATAAAAAATAACAAACAAAAACCAAACATAAAAGAAAGGATATGCTAAGGATGACCTCCTCGTTCTGGTAACCTCCTGAATTTTGGAATAGTTTCAGTGTCGCCTTTATTTCTACATCACCCCAATCAGCCAAGTAGGGGATCAAATGAGCACGAGCAACATCACAACCATTAGAAGGAACACAATCAAAGTAAAACAACTGCATCACAAAAATGTATTAATTTAACATGTACTATGTAATGAAAAAGGCATTGAAATCAAGTATTTCTAACAAAACAATTTATAATTGGTTAGAAGCACATCATTATAAGAAATAAGCATCCATTTGGTTGTGAATGACTTTTTGAATTGTACTTGCATAAAACATGAACAAAGAATTGAAGAGTGAACTTTGCCCAATTATAATCCTTCATGCCATCCACATTCTGAACGAGGTGAATGAATGATTGTTTAACAACATCCTTTGTGGTTGGGCATAAGAAGGCACCTAATATGTATAGGGCAAATATCCTCGTAAATTCCTCTCCAGCTCCCTCTGTTTTGGTCAAATACTCTCTCAAAGCATTCAGTTTGATAGCTCCTTGGATAACTCCAAGTTCTTCAAATAGCTTAGGAAATGCTTATGAAGATTTTTTTGGTTCTATTGTTTTGCCTTCGGCAGGAATGCCCAATAACTTGTGAACATCTAGTTCAGTAAAGAGGAGTCATTGCCCATGAACATTCAACGAACAAGTTTTGGGATCAAATTTCTGAACCAACCATTCGCAGAGGTCATGATCAAGCTTTATACATCTGAGATTGAAGAGCCCCCCCTAACCCACTACTAGTAACTGCATCACGTTGTTCCATGCTCAATCTTCTTATTATTTTAACAATTGATCTCAAGGAAATTCACGTTTGGAAATGCCACTAAAAAAGAATATAGTGGGTATTAGAATAATTTAAGAAATACACTTTCAATAACTTCAAAATAGTGTGTGAATAAATTTCTGTGAGAATATGAAAATACAAACATGTTATTACAATGTGTGAAATATGTCATAATAAAACAATAAATTGTTGTTCTCTCTGTATTTCGCCTTTCTTGGTTTTGTGGGAAGGGGACCTTCCAACTTGGCTTGCTTATCAACAGCCCACCTGTCCATCTCTTTGTACTCCTTGTCTTCCTTCTGTCGGGTTCTCCATTGATGTCCTATGTCCTTCTTCATCTACATTACCTCAAAAGTAAATATAAGTGATACAAGTAGAACATAAAAGATAAAGATAACATAAAATATGCAAACAATATGTGGTAGGTAGGCAATGTGCAAACCGTGTTGATAACTGTTATTTGTGCTTCTTGTATGCTTTTGTTTTCATCTTCGCTACAGGTTCAACCAAATGTATAATAAGGGCTAATACTTAAACCCAACATAAAACATGTAATCAAAATAATACATTGAATAGTATGAAGAAATAATACTTGTAAAAGAAGAATGCTGGTGTAAATCGTTTGTGTATGTAAGGTTTGTTGCTTCCTTCGCTCATTGTGTATTGTTATATATTATCTACATAAGCAAAGGTGAAATAATCATATGAGACAAAATCAAGTTAATAAATGCAAAAAAAGTATACACACCAAAAGACAAATAATAATAAACACAACCCCTTCCTTATTTGAGAGAGATATATACTATGAATATAATAAAAGAAATGTACTGATTAGTTTTATTCAGTTGACGCAATAATACAAGCACACACTAGTTGCAGCTGATGACTTGATGGGGATTGTTATTACCGTCTCATGTTTTCTCTAATTTCATGTGTTGAAGAACATCTAGTCCTTATTTCCATCCTTTAATTTTTGCTTCATAATAATAACAATAAAATATGGGGGTTACGATAAAAAACAAAACCAAATATGCTGGTAACTCCGAAGACGAACCAGACAACATCTGGAGAACAGTTGTTTTACATAAACTCAAGGAGGTTTTGTAAACTTACTTACATCTAAAACATCCAAGGGTTTTGCACAAGTTGAAACTCACATAAGAAGATAAGTTTCTCAGAAAAAATAAAAAGGAAAAAAGAAGGCCAAGTAATACCAGAAAATCAGTTGGGAAGAAACGATACATAAACTTTTCACACAAATGCAATATAAGAAAGCATAGGACACTTGACCAAGCCAAAAGATAGAAAACAAAGAAGACAAACCAGATTACTAGGTCACAAAATCATATAAGCATAAACATGCAACAACTTAAGGTCCAGCAATTTCAGCAAAACTAAATTTTACAGCTTACAACTTAAATGCACATTCAATTACCATAACATAATCCCAAGATAATGTTGGCAACAGTTTTAATATCCTGGAGCTATTCTTTGAGGAAACATTAATCAAACTGAAACCAAGAATTGGTCTTTAAAGTTCAAACCATTTTAGTAAAACCTAGCACACTTAAGGAAACACATGTCCAAATGACTTAATAACAGAAAATCCAAGTACAAGCACAGTGAG
Source organism: Camellia lanceoleosa (assembly GCA_025200525.1). NCBI lineage: Eukaryota > Viridiplantae > Streptophyta > Magnoliopsida > Ericales > Theaceae > Camellia > Camellia lanceoleosa. The sequence continues at coordinate 96,217,779 of CM045772.1, read as the reverse complement.
AGTTAAAATGTAGCACATTATGTTCTGTGGCACCAAATGTCAAAATTCTATTTGCTAAAAGCCAATTTGATCTCAAAAAAGGGAAAGAGAAGAATGAGAAGGAAAGAGTGAGAAAAGAATAGGATTTAAAATTCCATTCTCTAATGTCAATTTTGAAATGAATCTTCAAAGTGATCTTTTCCATCCCTCTCCATTTTTTAAGGGAAAATTAGTGAAAATCCCATGGCATTAACTTGTTCCCATGACTTCTTTGTTAATCTATAAAGTCCCATTTTACAAATTGTTTGGAAGCTTAAATAGGTCTTATTTTATAAATTTTTGGAAGTTGGAATCACTTTCTTTGTTTGTTAGGTATATCAAATTCATGATGGCACAATTCGAAACCCAAAAAAAATAAGAAGAAAAGAAAAAGTTGTTAAAGCTTGGACTATTTACATCATCACGTGACGACCAATGAGGGACGCACTGGATACCCTTTTTGCCTCGCTGACTTTGGTGAGTTGATAATGGCGAGAGTGACATTTTGGATGAATGCTCATTGGAAGGGGTGTTCTTATTCAGTCCAGGATCTACAACTTGTAGCAAATCAGGTCAAATAATGTTTAAAGTACAGGTGGTGTTGCTACTGCTTGATGTTGCTACTGACTAGAATCTTCTTGTTGTTTTCTATTTGTTCGATTCTCGCCATTGTTATTCTTCTCTGTTTGGGCCATTTCTTCTTTGCTAGTTGATACCAGATATATGTAGCTTAGAGGATTGTTGTGGGTAGCTTAGGGGACTGTTGCGGCTGAGTTGTTTTGAGTCTCGGATGGGTATATATAGCTTATTGAGGTCCTCTGTTGCTCTCATTTTTTAACTCCAAATCATTCTCTTCCAATTCAAGGATTGTATAGATTAATGACTATCATAAATAAAATTTAAAAAATAACTATTCCAACAACAATGAGGTCTCAATTTCTGGTTTTGTTACGCTATAAACTAGTCTCTCCCTTTGTACCTTTTTAAAATTTTTTGTGGTTTCACTATTTCTTGAGTTGAGAGTTTGTAGTTATACTGTGATAGATTTCACAATATGGGGTAAGACTATAATCAATGACTATCGTAGCAGAAATTAAGTTTACTTTGTTTCCTTTGTTTTCCCCTATCTTTTGTGTTGAGTTTTTTTTTTTTTTTTTTTTCATTTATATCTGTTTTTCCCTATTTTTTTTACTGCACAATCTGAAATTCTTTTCACTTATCAATGACAGAGAAATTTAAAACTCTAACCTACCTATTATTGAGAAAAGAAAGAAAGGGATGGTAGAAGATTTTGAAGTTCAAAATTTTCTTATTCGAATGGGTATTGTATATGCAATATGAACAAAAACATGAGTATTTCATCATATTTAACTTATCAAAAACAACTAAGTCTCCAAAAAAAACATCAAACCCTAGACTCAAACAATATCAACAATAAAAACAAACATACCGCAGGTCTCTACAGCATGAAGGTGTTGGCTAATAGTTGTGGTGGCAGTAGCAGCAACTTTGTCGTGGGATCAAACAGTGGCTTATAGAAAGACAATATCAGACTGGCGGGGTGAGAGAATCTGAGACCAGCAACGTGAGAGACAAGACTGATATGCCGAAACCCTAAAACATGCATTTCTGCGGGAGTTTTTGGGTAGCCAAATTAAGCATGTGTTGAGTTTTTAGGAAGTTTTAATTTTTTTTTTTTTTTTTTTGGAAACACTATATGACTATGTTGAGTTTTAAGAAGTCTTAAATTATTTTGTTGGAAACAAAATATGACTATTTTAATGGAGGTGGAGTGTCTCCAGTCCACAATCTGGACTGGACCGTATTGTTTGGACTTTTTGGGGCGCCATTGATCCTGTTTTGATAATTAGAAAATTTTTTTAGGTGTATTTTATTTACAAAAAAAAATTAGGTCGCTCAAATGATCATAATCTTTTCAAATTATCGCATTTGTCATTACAAAAAGTGCTGATTAAATTTTAAAAACACAAATTTTGTACTTTTTTTGTGACAACCACGGATTGCTCTATCTTTTGTGTTAATGAAATACACAAAATACGCAACAAAATTAATGGTTTGGATTCGAAATAGAACTTGTGATGGGCCTCACAGGCCCAAACAGTGCTCTCAAATCCAAATTATGGGGGGTCGAGGTAATCCACATTTTAAAATTTGGTGAGGTCAAATAATTATGCAAATTTATTAATATTTTTTTATTTTCTATTTTTCATAGACTATTTTTTTTACAATTTTTTTTATTGAAATTTCACTTTTACAAAATATCATTTTTTCCGAAAACAACTTAAACTCAGTCGAAAAAAGGCATTCTGGGGGCAAAAATTCGAAACAGCCCGCAAACCACCATGTGGCTCTCACATATAGCTTTCCCATGACAAATAGGACTTGTGACAACTGACAAAATGTAATCCGGACCCATATGTTGGGAGTTAGAGCCGAATATGCCCAAAACTTACTCGGAAAATGGCGTTTCGGGGGTAAAAATTCAAAACAGCCCCCGAACCACTGTGTGGCTTGCACGGGTGGCTTCCAAATGCCAAATAGAACTTGTGACAACTGATAGAATGTAATTCGAACACGTAGGTTGACAGTTAGAGCCGAATATGCCCAAAACTTACTCCAAAAAGGCGTTTCGGGGGCGAAAATTCAAAACAGCCCCCGAACCACCGTGCGACTCTCACGGGCTGCTTTCCCATGACAAATACGACTTGTGACAACTGACGAATATTATTCGAACCTGCAGGTTGGGATTTAGAACCGAATACGCTCAAAACTTACTCGAAAAAGGACGTTTCGGGGGCCGAAAATTCAAAACAACCCCCGAACCACCGTGTGGCTCTCACAGGCAGCTTCCTTATGAAAAATAGAACTTGAGACAAATGACATAATGTAATCCGGACCCGTAGGTTGGGAGTTAGAGCCGAATACGTCCAAAACTTACTCGAAAGGGGCGTTTCGGGGGCGAAAATTCAAAACAGCCCTTGAACGACACTCTCATGGGAAGCTTCCCCATGACAAATAGGACTTGTGAAGACTGACGAAATGTAATTCGGATCCGTAAGTCGGCATTTAGAGCCGAATACGCCCAAAACTTACTCGAAAAAAGGCGTTTCAGGGGCAAAAATTCAAAACAGCCCCCGAACCACCGTGCGACTCTCACGGGCAGCTTCCCCATGACAAATAAGACTTGTGACAACTGACGGAATGTAATTCGGACACGTAGGTTGGGATTTAGAGCCGAACAAGCCCAAAACTTAGTCTAAAAAAGGCGTTTCGGGGGCAAAAATTCAAAACAGCCCCCGACTCGCCATGTGGCTCTCACGGGTAGCTTCCTCATGAAAAATAAGACTTGTGACAACTGACGGAATGTAATTTGGACCCGTAGGTTGGGAGTTAAAGCCAAATACGCCCAAAACTTAGTCGAAAAAGGGCGTTTCGGGGGTAAAAATTCAAAACAGCCCATGAACCACCATGTGGCTCTCATGGGAAGCTTCATTTTGACAAATAGGACTTGTAACAACTAACGAAATGTAATTCGGACACGTAGGTTGGGAGTTAGAGCCGAATACGCCCAAAACTTACTTGAAAAAGGGTGTTTCGGGGGCAAAAATTCAAAATAACCCCCCAACCGCCATGTAGCTGTCACAGGATGCTTTCCCATGACAAATAGGACCTGTGACAACTGATGGAATGTAATTCAGACCCATAGGTTAGGAGTTAGAGCCGAATACGCCCAAAACTTACTCGAAAAAGGGTGTTTTGAGGGCAAAAATTCAAAACAGCCCTCGAACCACAATGTGACTATCACAGCCAGCTTTCCCATGACAAATAGGACTTGTGACAACTGACAGAATGTTATTTGGACCCGTAGGTTGGGAGTTAGAGTTGAATACGCCCAAAATTTACTCAAAAAACAGCGTTTCGGAGGTGAAAATTCAAAACAGCCCCCAAACCACCGTGTGACTCTCATGGGAAACTTTCCCATGACAAATAGGACTTGTAACAACTAACAGAATGTAATCCGGACCCGTAAGTTGGGAGTTAGAGCCGAATACGCCCAAATCTTACTCGAAAAAGGGTGGTTCGGGGGAGAAAATTCAAAACAATCCCCGAATCACCTTGTGGCTCTTACGAGTAGCTTCCCCATGACAAATAGGACTTATGACAACTGACGGAATGTAATTCGGACCCGTAGGTTGGGAGTTAGAGCTTAATACGCCCAAAATTTACTCGAAAAAGGGCGTTTTAAAGGCGAAAATTCAAAACAGCCCCCAAACCGCCGTGTGACTCTCACAGGTAGCTTCCCTATGACAAATAGGACTTGTGACAATTGACGAAATGTAATTCGGACCCGTTGGTTGGGAGTTAGAGTCGAATATAATTGATTCATCATGGAAGGTTACTTTTGTGATTGAACATACATTTCTACATATTTCCTTTTGTGATTGAACTTTATTTTGGTTATTATTTTTCTCACATGTTCTAATATCCTGAATGAAATGGCACTGACAGACATTAATAAGTAGGGATAGTTTTATATCCAATGTAATAATTCAAGTGCCTTTTGCAAACAATTAATGAGGAAGTTGGTAAAAAGAATAGTTTCTATTCACATTGGGCTTTGATATTGGTTTAGCCACAGAATTTGGATACATGTTGCATACAAATAGAAGATTGTTACATTAGTTTTATGTTAGTAATGACAGATTTAGTAATGATTGTTCTGCATTTAACAATGTTCCTTATAACAAAATACTTTAGAAAGACTGATAATTGATTCATCATGGAAGGTTGCTTCTTTGAAATGTTATTTGTCACTTGTTTCCAAATTCATTTATGAAGTTGAGCATTTTTTGATCCAATTCTAATGTTTTTTTTTGTTTTTTATTTTTATTTTTTGTAGATGAGTTTGTTGCGTGGACTTTTAGAGTAATACCTTGGTGTATGGAGAAGAAATTTCACTTTTGTATAGAACTAATGTAATACTTTTGTCATCCCCGGCTTTTGTGCAGTTCACTATTACTGATACAGAAAACTTTTGGCAGCCAACAGATAATTACTATCATGGTACATAGATCACCTTTTGTCGCTGTACATATATATGATTTTTTGTCGTGGTGCATAGATGTACTTTTGTCTTGGTACGTACATGATCTTTTGTCGTGGTACAGATTATGATGGTAATTTGTACCATGCCAAATGGTCATTTCACATGGTAGTAAATGTAATTTTTGTATATGGAGGGCTTTGCTTTTTGTAGGATTCTATATTTTGTGTGGAATTATTATTTTAGTTTGGACAATAGTTGGTTTGTATGTACTTTAATAGTTAAAGTTATTTGTTTTTTGTATACAAAAATTAACTTTTGGCGACTAAAAATTTATTCGCCAAAAGTGAAAATTCTTGTAGTGTGTGTGAAAGTCATTTATACCTGACGTCATCATTTGGACATAATGACAACATGGCACTAGTAGTGGCAACAATGCTATTGTAATGGCTTAAGTCGATAATGATGGTTGTGTTTCAGTGGATCAAAGGGCATGATTAATTGAAGTTGGTAACAATAACATTGTTGTCTAATTCACTAATAATAACAAGGAAAAAAAGAGTGAGAGTCGATGAGATAGTCATAGCAACAACATTTCAGGTAACATTAACATTGACGAGAGAGAGAGAGAGAGAGAGAGAGAGAGAGAGAATTGTAAAATGAAAAGCGTAGTTGAAGTGTCATGCGTTTTTGTTAGTGATAATGTTTGAGGTAATGAAAATACAACAACAAAATTACATAAAAATGGCAACCGATCAACCAATCAATTGTACAATCAATTGTGATATTTGAATCTCCCTTATATTCTAATAGATTGTACAATCAATTGTGATAGTTCAAAACTCTAGCCACTAATCGATTGTATAATCAATTGTGGTCTTTCAATCCAATCAATTTTGCAATCAATTATGATTTTCCATTCACTCCAATATGCTATACCAATTGATTACACAATTAATTGTGTTTGAAATTTTAAAAGTTATGATGTTTTCTTAATGTTGTTATGATTTTCGGGACAAAATTACAATCAACATGCTATGTTATGATTCATTGATAAAAGTTATGATAGTTTGTTAATGTCGTTATGATTGTGGGAAAAAAAGTTATACTCAATGCGTTATGGTTATGATTCATCAGTAAAAGTTATGATTTGTACCACCAAAAATTATGATTTGTCATGATGAATCATAATAAAAAATGTTACTATTCAAATGTTATGATAATTAATTAGAAATAACTATATTTGTTATGAGTTGTCATTATATTGTTATGATTTATAGTGTCTTTGTTATGATACTTTGGTGAATATTATGACATTGTTATGATTCATTATAATATTGTTATGATATTTGAAAAATGTTATGATTCTTTTATGTAACCTGTTAAATGACCTGTTTAGCAAGTTACTTTTTATGACGTGGCATAATATGAACCACACAATAAGTGCATATCATATGCCCTTTTAGAAGGTATACATTGCAGACTTTTCCATATTAATATACTTGAATTTTGACTTTTTTCAGTAAATGTATTTTGTGTGAAATAATATTAATATAACTATATATAATAATGACAAAAAAAAGTTTATTTATAGCAAAATAAAGTAGAAATAACCACTCCTTAAATTTATTGAAATTAATGCAAATGATGTAAAGACATAAAAATGAATGAGAAAATTTCATATAAAAGATATGATAATGACATTGTCTCATATATATGATTAATGTATTATTGATAAAAAGAGAGTGATGTATTATGTGAATTAAAAAGTTAAAGGATTTAAGTCATACTATATGCAAAGTTTGTTATACTTTATTTGTGTTTAAATTTATGAGTTTGATTAGAGATTTAAAAAAAGAAAAAAGAAAAATGTGAGTGAAATATAAATAACATATAACAATTTTACACACTTTTCACATATTTTTTTTTATTTTATTTTTTAAAGCTCTTCTCAAATACATGAACCAAATACACCCCTAATGTATCAAAAAAATAAAAAATAGAAACCCAAAAGAAAAAGTTGATGATGGAGAAAGCTACAAGATGGAAGCACATTCAAATTCGTGGAGTGTGGGACAAGTATTTGGAAAGGTGGAGCATATGTCTAGTTCGTAATCGGACTAAATCGTATTGTTGGATCTTGTGAGTTCATTATGGAGTCTGTATCAAAAATCTGAATCGTTGAATATGTAAAACTTGTCGCGTACTTCATCTCTATAAAAAATCACTTTGATCGGAATCGATAGTCACTTGATCAGATCATATTTCTATCAACGTTTAGTATGATTTTAAAAAATTATTAACAGAAATGTGATCTGATCAAGTAGCAATCGATATCTGATTAACGTGATTTTTTGTAGGGATAAATCATTTGACAAATTTTACACATCGACGGTTTAGATTATCGATATGGGTTCCGTGATAAGCCTACAAAGGCCCAACAATACGGTCTAATTGAAATTGGACTGGAGACCAACATCACACTATTTGAAAACGGTAGGTGAGGAAGAGGATGCATTTCAGATCCCACTTGTTCGTGCTTTTTGATGCAATCTGATACAAATTTACGATGATTCGGACCTTCTTTTTTTTGGGACTTCTATAATTTCTTTTGAATTTTAATTATTGATGGCGTAGATTTCACACATATGTGAGTAAGTCTTATATATGCATCAATAGTTGAGATCCAAAGAGAATTGTAGAGATTCCAAAAAAAGGGATCCCAAGCATTTTTACAAATTTGTTAGATCAACAATGATTGAGACCTCTTTTTTTGGGACCCATACAATCCCCTTTGGATCTCAATCATTGATGGTGTGAGTTTCACATATACATGAGTGAGTCTCACACATACATCAATAATTGAGATCTAAAAATAATTATGAGAGTCTCCAAAAAAAATGGGTCCTAAACATTTTTGTTCAGTTCACAAAACGAAGGGTTCTAATTAGGTTTTAAGTTCCACCTGTAAGAGTAGAATAGTAGGGCAAAACTTTTTTACAAGGTATATGGGTATAAATTTCAACTCTTTCAAAGTGTTAATATACAACAATTAGCTATTGACAACCCTCTTAAGGTGCTAATATATAACAATTAACTATTGACTTTCGTTTGTAAAAAAATTGTTCAATTGACAAGAAAAAGATATCAAATTCACATGCTCAAATTCTCACGTTTTTAATATGTCATATATAAGAAAATATGAACGTTTAACAGTTAAAATTTGTAAATAAAATTTTAAATTTAAGTTCCTTAAAAAATTACTGAAAATTTATTTGATCATTAATTTTAAAATCTCTCAAAACTCAATTGTTTAGAAATATAAGATAACTTGAGCTCAATTGACTTGAGTTGAGTGAACGATACCATCACCAATATATATATATATATATATATATTCTTGTTGAATTAGAGTTACTTGGAGCAAGTGTGGATCTTTTATCTCCCTCTTTGGGAGGTGTGTATATGGAAACCTTCATTGTTCTGCAAAGTTGCACGGAGGGTATTAAACACAGAGTTTTTTGAATTCGGCTGGTTATATAAACTAATTAAATTATAATATATTTTAAAATTTATTAAATTATTCGATCATGCCTGATAATTTATTATTTAGCTCAATAATCTTATAAGTATTATAGCCCTGTTTGGTACAGCTTAAAAACTGCTTATTTCAGCTTTCAGCTTAATTTAAGCTATTTTGATGTGTTTGGTTTAGCTTATAGCTTATAACTTATAGTTTTTTGGAAGTCAGAAATCATCTTATTCTTTGAGTGGGGTAGGAGATGCTTAATTTATAAGTCAGAAATCAGCTTATGTTCATAGTTATAAGTTATAAATTACATACATAAGCTATAAGCACTTTCTTCTGACTCTACCAAACGAGGTCTATAATAAATCAATCTGTGCATATTTAGCTTGTTAAAAATTTATTTAAGATTGACTCATTATGTAAACAAATCAAGTTTAAGTCTTGATTTGGCAAACTATTTGGGCTAAATAATCACAAAAAGACAAAAAAAAAATTAAAAAAGTCAAAAAGCCACAGAAGCCAACGAAAAGTTTGTTATTCCAAAGCTAAAAAGCCAACAAAAAGCCAAACAAACAAAAAACCACAAGCTAAAAATGTCAAAAAGTCAACTAAAAAAGTCATTGCCAAATGACCCCTAAACATATTTTTAAACTCATTAAATTTTCAAGTCATATTTAAATAACCTAATACCCAGCTCATTTACGGGCCTAGTTGCATGATGTGCTTCTGTTGGCTGCATATTTTGCATAGACCAATCACAGCGTAACACGTGGCGAGATGAGGGCAACATAGAGAGTTAGTTCAAGTCTTCAATCGAAATCAGACATGTGACAGTTAGCATTGGTAATCATGGATCTGCGTAGTGCTGGATCAGCGAAAAATACAAGATGATGTGGCCTAACGGTTATTCACAAAGTTTAAATTCAAAATCAAGAGGGAAGCCTAACTGCAAGAGTGGCGTAGTGGGATTGACTGTGAGAGAGCATGTTCAACATGGGAGGACATTTCGACGGTTGAAAGCCCACTTCGACGGTTATTATTGGAAAGTATAAATAGCAGAGAAGGCCTCAGAATGAAGGATCTAGACTCAGATCAAAAAAACCAACTTACTAACTTCGTTTTTCCTTTTAGTTTTTACAGTTCTTTACATTTCTACACTTTAATTCTTGTACTACACTTCATTCCTAGGAATAGTTTCAGATAGCTGGTTGTTGTAAATCTCTACGAGGCTAGGTCAGATCATTGTAAGTTTTTCATTTTATTTAATGAAATTCAGATTCTAAAATTATTCTTCACTTGTTATTTACTAAATTCTCCTAAACAAACTACCAGTAGAAGTCCTCTTCATTGAGGTTGAGAGAATTAAAACACAATCGTTTGATAATTGTTTGGCAATTAATATTCTGTAAGGACTAATTGATCCTTACTAGCATGCTTAAAATTACATTATTAACCTTCGAAAGACAAAAAAGCCAACATATATTTTTGGCACGCCCAGTAGAACTAGTTGAAATAGCTAGATGTAGGAGACAATGAGAAAATGAACGCCTGGAAGAAGATGCGGAGGGAGAGGTAAAAGTACCTGATCCAAAGGATAATGTGATAACACATCTTATAGAAACACCTATCTCATCAGAACCTATGGTTGAACAGACTAGCAATTCAGAACATGCACCATATGTTCAAAATATTGGACGAGGCCATGGAATTGGACCATCCACTGTTCTATTTACTCAGCCAATGAATCCATGAGGAGGCTTGATAGATGCTATGGGACAGCAGTTAATGAACACAATGAAAAGATAGGTAATATCCTTTATGGATCGAATGAATTCCCAACAACCAACTAGCACAAGGCATATGGAGGAAAATTCAAATGTTCTTTAGCAAAGATTGGCTAGAGATAAGCAGCTTATGCAAAGTAATGGGCATACTAATGGTCAGACTAGTAATCAAAATTATGAAAGACCATCACTTATACCTCAGTCATGGTATGAGCCTCTTTCGAGGCCTGTGGTAAATCAAAATGTCTCATTAACTAACAACGAAGCCATACAAATTGGTGGATCTGGGCCAATACAAGAAAATGGCATGAGAATGTTTCCAAATCCCATGTTCGAAGCCATACTCGGCACAAGGGGGTTTACTAATCCTCTGTTCGAATTCATACCTGGGGGGTTGGAAAGGTTTCTTGCTGTTGGGGGAAAAACAACACCTGTTCCTCTTATTGCAGCACCTTTCGCAGGTCCCTTTCACAGGACAGGCTTAGAGAGGTCAACCATACCCTCAACAACAGTCAGAACCACAGGGACAACCAGTCCCAAATATACCTCCCTATGGACCAAGAGGGCCTCAAGTATAAGGGTTTCTACCAAATCCTGTATTTGTTCCTTCAGTGGTAGTCCAACAAGCACAAAATATGGTTCCTAGGGACCAAATTGCTGATATTGTCAGAGAAATGTGTGGACCTATGGCTTAGGAGGTTCAAACTCTTGTGTATAGAAAGCCATACCCAGAATGGATGGATAGGGTGCATGAATACCCAAGGGGGTTTAGAATATCAGATTTTGCTCTCTTTTATGGAAATGAAAACCAGTCAACAGTAGAACACATTACTAGGTTCGTAGCCCAATGTGGGGAATTTACCAATAATGATTATATGAAGTTGAGACTCTTTCCAAATTCTTTAATTGGGACAGCTTTTGTATGGTATATTAACCTCACACCTGGTTTTATCCAAAATTGACAGCAAATGGAGGAGGCATTTCATGCCCAATTATTCCAAACAGAGCTAGAAGTTTCCATAGCAGACTTGGCAAGGTTGAGTCAAAGGCCTAATGAGAAGGTTGTTCAATTTATTGCCAGATTCAAAAGAGCCTGAAACAAGTGTATGGTCATTCTACAAAGCTTTGCATTTGTGAGATTGGCTCAAAATGGTTTAGAGTATAGGCTTGAAAGAAGTTGAATCAAGCGAGTTTCGAGATTTAGTGGAATTAACCTATAAGGTGTCTAGATATGAATCATTACTTGAGGAAGAACAAGATTGAAGTAATGCATCATACAAGACTTATTATAGAGACTCTAATTACGAGATTGATGCAGTAGAGATTGTAGGAAAAGAGCCTATGACTTGTGAGGCATTAATTCATAAGAATACTACAATAGACCAGCAATTTAAAAAGAAAGACCTTCATAGAAAATACTCTTTTGATTTAATAAAGGCAGATGACATTTTTGATCATTTGCTTGCATCAAATTTCCTAAAGTTACCAAATGGAGTTAAAATCCCTTCCCCAGAAGAACTTAAAGGGAAAATGTATTGTAAATGGCACAATTTTTGGTCTTGTTCAACTAAAATCTGTATTGTTTTTCAAGACAGGATCCAAAAACAGATTCGAAAAGGGAGTTTAAAGTTCCTAACCAAAGCAGAGAAAGCTATGGGGATTGGCACTAACCCATTCCCAGAGATTGGAGAAGCTACAGCTAATGTTGGTTTGCTAGACTTCCAAAACCTATCCTTGAAGGAATTGGAGGAGGTTAATGTGCAGATGCATGTTGCAAGCCAAACTACTTTCAAGAAAGATATCAAAAGTTTGCCAGCAAATTGACAGAGCTTTCTGGACCAAAATCAGGACTCTAGTGAGGAGGCACTGGATGATGACGCTCTAGAAGCAACTGTCATGCAAAGGATGTGTCCCAGGTGTAGGTTAAGTTACAAATGGTTGAAAGGTCTCCCAATTGATGGAAAACAGTATTACAATGATGTGCAGAGACGCCCTAAACCAACCAGTGCCTACAACAAGAGGCCATACCTAACTGGTCCCAGACAGCAGCCATTCTTAGTTGGACCACCAGCCGCTAGAATGCATCCCAAGGGTAAGAGACCTCTGCATGAGTTTAGACCATCCAACGACTACAGGATGAAAGGAAATTATCCTCAGAAGAGGCCTAAAGTGGGCTCAAGTTATGGAATCAGAGCCAAAGATTGGTCTCCAAGATCAGCCTCAAATAAGATAGAAGTAACCACCATGACAGAAGGCCTGAATTAGGCTCAAGATAGGGGATCAAGGCCAAGCAATGGCCTCCACAAACAACTTCGAAGCTGGTTTCGAAGGCAAAAAAAGCTAGTTCAGCAACTAAACTAGTAAGTTAATGGGTACCTGGGGTTCTAGATTGGTTTGTCATGCAGAACAAGCCTAAGGAAATGCCTGCCCAGAGAAGTGTCTTTGGAGACCAGGGTAGACTGATTAAACCTTCCTTGGTGGCTCCAAATAATTGGGTATTACTAAAGCACCCCAAAACAAAGGAACCAAATATGGTTCTAGTAATCTCCAGGTCTCAAAGGAAGAAAATCCAGCGAAGGTACACTCAGTACCAAAAGGATCTGAAAGAAAGTGGAGAAAGTTCTTCATTGGCCCAGTCAAAAGGCCAGACAGAGGGGAAAAAAAAGTCCAAAATTGGATTCTAATACAAAATTGGCTCATCAGAACAAAAGAAGTGTCAGCAAAGAGCAATCGGCTAAAGTTTACACTGAACTAAAAGCCAGGGAAAGATCCAGTTTAGCAGGTCTTGATAGAAAGTGATAGTGAGACAGAAGGAAAAGTTGAACTAGGCCAAAGGAAAGAAATGGCTGAGGATGAAATGTTTGAAGCCTTCATGGTTGAACAGACATTTTTGGTCAAAAAATCAGCAAGAGCAGACCATTTGAAGGAAGTCATTAGTACTGAAGTACCAGAGTGCAGCATGGAAGATGCGTCTGAAATAACTGAACAAGTTAGCCTGGAAAAGAAACAAGTGTAGCTAGCAGTTCAGTTTGGCTCATTTCCTCCAGTGTCAGTGAATATTGTGTATATATTGCCACAGGAGTTTCAGGCTGAAGATGGAAACCAAGAAGGTCAGGAAATTGACCCTATTCCAATTTCTAGTGAAGATTCACAGGTTAGCATGGTTCAAGACGAGTCTGAAGTGGCCACACCAATGGAAACTGAAGATGAGAGTGAGGAAGTGAGTATTAATTTCTCATATCCCTTTGAGTATCCTACAACTTCTATGACACAACACGTTAAGCCCTTGTATATCAAGGCTTTTTTCAATAGGATACAAATGAACAAGGTATTGATGGATAATGGGGCAGCAGTGAACTTGTTTCCGAAGTCCTCTTTGAAGAAACTAGGAAAAAGAAACCTCAGATTAATCCCAACCAGCACAACCATTGTTGGCTTCGTTGGGGATAAGCAGATGCCTCAGGGTATTTTGCCCATCAACTTGAGTGTGGGAACTAGAGATTGCATGACAGCATTCTTTGTTATTGACAGTAATGCCAAGTATACTACTTTACTTGGCAGGGATTGGATTCACACCAACAAATGTGTGCCTTCCTTTCTACATCAGAAGATAATGATGGCCTTATGCAATGGAGAAACAGAGGAGATCAATGCAGACCCTTAACCCTTTATCACTTGTGCTAACTTTGCAGAGGCCAAATTGTATACTAAAGGAGTAACACCACTCAGTATATTAAGAAAACCTGATGGTTTAGTCGAAATGACGACTGATGAGGCAGTAACACACCTAAATCACTTATTGTAGAAGAGTGCTGATAAAGAATTTGTCATCAAGGATGATAATGGTGCCTGGTTGTAGGCAAGAAAATGAAACCCAAGAAGCCAGACCCTTGGCTTTAGTTAAGTTTTCAATGTTGGACATAAAATCAATAGTCCAGAAGGTTTAAGAACAAGAGAAAGAAGCCATGGTAGTTGGTTGTAAGCAGGAGCAACAACAGGTCAGGTTTTTGACCTTTGATAAATACTGTGCATTGGACATCGAAACAAAAGACCAAGAAATACAGGAAGAAGAAGCCTTACAAACAGACTTTGTCTATGAAGAAGAAAGCAAAGATGTTGAACCAGAGAAAGTAGAAGCAGAACAAAACCAAGAAGTTGCTTCGAGGACAGAAGAAATCAAAAAAGAAGCATTAGTGAGTGCTCAAGTACAAGACCTCTTGGAAGAAGTCAATTTAGGGGGAGGTTCTGCATAACAACCTATTTATATCAGTGCTTGGTTAAGTCCTTGTGATAGAAACCGGTTATTGGTTGTCTTAACAATATAAGGATTGCTTTGCTTGGTCTTATAATGAGCTGCATGGATTGGATAGATCATTAGTAGAACATAGGTTCCCTTTGAAGTCTAATTTCAAGCCATACAAGCAGAAGTCAAGAAGGATGAGTCCTGAAGTGGTTTAGAAGGTCAATGAGGAAATTCTTAGGCTCCTTAAGGCAGGCTTTATTAGAACAACCAAATATGTTGAATGGCTATCCAATATTATGCCTGTGGTTAAAAAGAATAGTAAAATAAGGGTATGCATCGATTTTAGAAACCTGAACTTAGCAACCCCAAAAGATGAGTACCTCATGCCCATAGTAGACTTATTGGTGGATAGTTCAGCAGGGCACAAGATTTTTTCTATAATGGACAAACATTCTGGTTACAACCAAATCTGCATTGCAGAGGAGGATGTTCATGACCATAAGACAGCTTTCAAATGTCTTGGAAACATTGGCACCTTCAAATGGGTTAAAATGCCATTTGGTCTGAAGAATGCTAGGGCCACATATTAAAGGGCAATGAGCACTATCTTTCATGATCTCATTGGAGGATATTTAAAGTGTTACATTAATGACATTGTAGTAAAATCTCAGTCCATGGAGGAACACTTGGTTCACTTGGAAGCAGTATTCGAAAGAATGAGAAAGTTCAAGTTGAAGTTTAATCCTCTCAAATGTGTTTTTAGTGTATCAGCTGGAAACTTCTTGGGCCATGTATTACACAGGAAAGGAATACAGATTGATCAGAATAAAGTCAAAACCATCATTGAGGCCAAGCCTCCATCAAGTAAGAAAGAAGTACAAAAGTTCCTTGGTCAGGTTAATTTTTTTGGAAGATTTATTTCTAACACTGTAGGGAAAACTAAAGTATTTTCTTCTTTATTAAAGTTGAAAGATAAAGAGGAGTTTGTGTGGACAGCAAAGCATCAAACTGCTTTAGAAGGAATTAAAGCCTAATTGGCCAAGATTTCAGTGCTGATGCCACCAAAGAGCGATAAGCCTTTGAAGTTATACATTGCTATAGCAGAGGATTCATTGGGAGATTTCCTATCCTAGGACAATGAAAAAGGCAAGGAGCAATCAGTTTATTACCTTAGTCGGTTTTTAAATTCTTGTGAATGTAAATATTCAGCTATTAAAAAGTTGTGTCTTGCATTGTACTTTGCAATAATGAAATTAAGATATTATTTTTTGCTTAATGCTGTCTCGGTAATTGCAACCACAGACTTGGTTAAGTATATGTTATCTAAACCAATGTTGAGAAGAATAATTGGCAAATGGATATTAGCCTTGTCAAAGTTTCATCTAGAATATGTCCCCCCAGAAGGCAATAAAATGACAAGTTTTGGCTAACTTTTTGGCAGATCGTTCATGTCAAATGGAAAGCTAAGAGATAATGGATCTTGGTATGATCAATGTTGAGCCATGACAGATGTGGTTCGACGGGTCAAAGGCTAATGGTTTGGCTGGAATTGGTGTTGTAATTAAGTCATCATAGAGGGTAGAAACCATACACGGTTTCAGAGTGGATGAAACTGCTTATTCCAATAATCAAGCTGAATATGAAACTTTAATAATGGAACTAGAAATGCTAATTGAATTACAAGCTCATATAGTTGATATATTTGAAGATTCTCAATTAGTAGTTAACCAAGTGAAAGGAATTTTCAAATGTCAAAGTGCAAGCATGTTGCTATACTGTGTTGTTGCATTACATTTGCTTTCTCAGTTTCATATAGCAAATGTAAATTATATCCCAAGGTTCATGAATAACAAAGCCAATGATGTAGCTCAAAAAGTTTCGAATTTCAGAAGAAGGGATGACACTTAAATGAACATAAGTCAAGTAACATATCAAAAATTAATATCACTTTTAGCTAAAGGAAATGTAGTGTTAGAAGTTAATCATAATGGCTTACAAGATCAAGATTGGAGACATCCAATAATGTAGTACCTAACTGGCCCATCTTCGAAAGCCAGCAGAAAGATCAAATTACAATCTATGCAATACATAGTGTATGGTAATGCTCTTTACAAAAGGGGAGTAAATGAATTGTTATTGGAATGTCTAGGGCCGAATGAAACATTGACAGCCATGGCTGAAGTTCATAAAGGCATTTGTGGTGCCCTTTAGCATGATGTAAAGATGAAATCGTTGCTTCGCAGGCATTTCTACTATTTTCCAACCATCCTTAAAGATTGTATAGAGTATGCTAGAAGTTGCCAAGCATGGCAAAAACATGACATGATAAGACATGTACCAATAACTGATTTACATGCAGTTGTGAAGCCTTGGCCATTTAGAGGTTGGGCTATGGATATGATAGGGAAAATACATCCACCCTCTTCGAAGCACCATTGTTTCATCCTAGTGGCTACAGATTACTTCACTAAGTGGGTTGAAGCTAAACCATATAAAGCTGTGGATCAAACTGAGGTTATTGAATTTATTAAAGATCTAATCCACAGATTTGGCATCCCACAGACCATAACTATAGATAATGGGACTGTATTTGATGAAAAGATGATAAAATCTTTCACAGTAGAATTTGGAATTAGTTTTGTCAATTCCACCCCTTACTATGCACAAGCAAATGGTTAAATAGAATTATCCAACAAGTCATTGAAAAAAGGAATACAAAGAGTTGTGGAAGACAATCCTAGGGATTGACATAATTTGTTGTTGGATGTATTACGGGCTTATAGGACTTCTCCAAGATCAAGTACATGAGTAACTCCTTATGCTTTAGTATATGGACATGATGCAGTGTTGCTTGTAGAAATTAACATTAAGTCTTTGAGAGTGAAATGCCAGGACCAATTAACTTCTGAGCAATACCATCAAAGCATGTTTTTGGAATTAGAGAGTATAGATGAAGCTCAAATTCTTGCATCAAACAATATTCTGTTCCAGAAAAAAAAGGCAGCCAAAAGCTACAATAAGAAGGTTAAGCACATTAGTTTTAATGAAGGTGATTTGATATGGAAGACAATACTTCCAATAGGAATTAAAAGCCATAAGTTTGGTAAATGATCACCTAATTGAGAAGGTCCATATCAAATTCATAGAGTCTTGCCTGAGGGAGCATACTATTTGAAAAATCTGAATGGATATGTGCATTCTAAGAAAATTAATGGCAAGTACTTGAAACCTTATTATCCAACTGTATCGGAAATATAAGGATTGCAGAAAATGCTAAACAACAAAAGCATAAAGACACTCAAATAATGAATAAAGATTTCATTTCATATAGAGTTGAGTACATGCAGCCATAAATTGGCCCAAAAATCAGTACAATGTTTCAGTTGTTCTCTTATAATTGATTCTCTACTCCTAAGGAACGGGAATAACTGAATGGCTGTAGCCATGTCTTGCCTTCGATCAACCAACCCTTGATTGGTAATTTACAGCTTTGTAGCAGTTCAATCCAAAGCTAGATTAATTGCTAACAACTCGTCTTCTAATTGAGCCTTCTTCTCCAGGAGTTGGGTTCGAAATTGAGAAGCAGAGGAATGTTGTCCTTTCAATTTAGACACCTCAGCATGTATATAGGAAACAAATTCCTTGTCTTTTAATAGCTTCTCCTTTGCAGCTTTGGCGATATGGCAAATGTTGACATAAAAATTTATGGTAGCTGTTGCTTGGGATAAGTGACTTGAAATAACCATGTTGGATTGCTCAATGACCTTGCAGCATTGAAGAAAACCATTCTTTATGATAGGCCTTTGTAAGGCTTCGAATGGAATTCTTGAGAATAATGTTAGCAATTCAAAACATGTGCCCAAGTCCAGTAGAGGTAAAAAAGCTTTACTGATGGTTGAAGAGTTCTAAAAAATTTCCAAGAGAGAGTCAGCCAGAGTTAATGGCTCAGCTTCATTATTGGTTGATGGAATGGTAGGAGATATGTCAAAAAGGCTAGCCAGTCTAGCTTCAAAAATGTCCATCTCTTCCACTAGCATTGGAGGTGCAGAAAGGTCTCTAGTGGAAGGAAGAGATGGCTGCATAGGGATAGAAGAGGAGGATGAAGTGTCCCTAGCAGTGTCTATAGTCCTAGCCACCAGTAAGTTAAGAGAAGAAGGACTAGAGCTGGATAGTGATGGTGGACAAAGAATTGGTAAGCTACCAGTATCTTCTCTAGGAGTATCAGTTATCATTGAAGATGAAGTAATAACTGGGATCTCCTTAGGTGGAGAAGGAGCGAGGATTATGGGAGAGTAATTTGAATGAGGTAAAGGTTAGATAAGGAAGATATGGAGTTAAGCCAAAGGATAAAGATATAGGAATGCTTTACCTCAAAAAAGGTATGAAAAGTGTAAAACCAAGAAGTGGAAGTATTGCCTGGATGGGCTCTACACTTAAAGGCACTTTAGTGTCGATTTTCTTATTCCTTTTCGAGCTTGCTTCTAATTGTCTTTCAACTTCAGATAAGACTGAAGAAACCTTTATCGAAGGAGGAGATAGAATAACTATTGCTGCAAAATAAGAAATATGAAGCAATGTTAAGTTTCATTACTGAAAACTTAGGAAAGGAAATTACTGGAGACACAAAAGGAAATTACTAGTTTCAGAAGTGATAACAATGGTTGGAGAACTGCGAAGGACATAATGTTCAGCAGTTTGTTGCCTTCTTGCAGCTTCTCTTTGGAGTGCATCAGCAATAGTAGCTTCATCCCTTAGTACTTACTACTGTCTCCATTTCTCAGACCTTAGAAATACAATGATTTCTTTATAGTGCTCCTCTTCCACCGCTTTGGCAGCTGTTTCATGAGTAGAGTCCCTAATAAGGTCAGAGGGAGAAACTGTCATTTTCTTCCTTCTTTTCAATGGTATCTCTTTCTCTTTTTTTGTTTCTTCCTCTTCCGAGTGAGTTTTAAGTATCTTCTCCTCAGGATCAAGCAACAGTCTTATTTTCCTCTGTTGTTGTTGCTTGCCTTTGAAGACATTCAAAGCCTGAACTCTCTAAGGAGATTCTACTTGTGAAGCTTCTGCATTAAAAAAGAAAGCCATAAGCAGATGAACAAGGCCTTATAAATGTCATAGAGAGAAGAGAAGGGAAAAAATAGAAATGCATGCCTCTCTTCGAAGCAGCCCTGGTAACTCTAGGAGAAGGAGGAAAGGCAGCAGGAGTAGCCTCAGTGACAGTAGGAGTAAGAGCTGGGATAGCAGGGGCAGTAGAGACTGTAATAGTGATCTCAGTTTTTTTTTGGGGTTGGCTTGAGTGGGCACATCTAGTTCCACTAGTAGATCTTTGGGAGGTATTGCTAGGAGCACCTCCATATTGGTTGTCCATCAATTTTGAAATCTTTTTAAAGTTGTGCCATGTGGGGTAAAGGGGGTGAATTGAAACTTACTTAACTCTTGTAACAATTTGAATGTTACTTCTTCCAATTTGTTTTTGGGTACCTTTAGGTCTGTGATTGTGAGATTGGTATTGGAGAGGCTACAAAGAGGGATAGGGATTTCTTGAGTAAGCCCAAATTGCCTGGCAAATTGGGAAGGACAGTAAACTTCAGATATACATTTGTAAGCTTAAAGATTCAAAGTACCAATGATGAGCTCCCTTGGCCACAAGATAGAGGCCTACATATCCTTGTGTAATGAATTTGAGCCCTCTCTATCAGCCAAAAATGCCCTAAGCCAAGCTGGTCCTGTATTTGTTTCGAAGAGACAAAAGAATGAAGGAAGTGGAGAAATTTGGAGTTGATGAAAGAAGGTAAAATAGTAGGCAAAGCTGGAGGGATATAAATAAATCCTGGCAAATTTCTCTCCATAAGTAGTGGGTTCTTGCACTAAAAATCTTAAGCATTTGGAATATAGACCAGTGAAATATGCGAAGAGCTAGAGTTGTAATACCCATAGAGGGCCTCCTTGGTTAACATCCAAAGGTTTCTCGTAAAATTGGGAGCAGGCTCTATAAATATAGCCTAAAACATAAGGAGCCAAGACTATCATCTTCTTCGAGACAAGAGCCTTGGCAAGTGGGGAAAACTCAGGCATGATCTATTGAGATTAAGTGCAAAAGAGAAATTTGCATAACCAATATAGAATGAAGGAGAAGAACTCTCGATCACCTACAAGACCTACCTTCTTGTTCTCAAATTTTACAAAATCACTGAAGGAAGAGTTCAAGGATGAGATGGTGAAGTTGACTGGAAGGTCTGGGTAATTAGGCGAAAAGGGAGCACCAAGTGGTGAGAGCCCTAAGAGATGGAAAATATCAAGAATGGTGGGGGCCATCATACTACACCAAAACTGAAAAAAAAATTAAAAGCCGAATTCCAGAAACAAAGGGTTGCAAGAATCAAAAAAGGATCCTCTGGGATAATGAACCTGGAAAGGCAAAGAGCATCAAAGATACAGAGTTCTTGTAGATCCAATTCTCTGGCTGGCACAACCTTGTCATACGACTCCTCCCATTTAACCCTCAATGTGGGCCAGCAGCGATGGGGGACGGTTTATCCTCCAGCTTCCCCCAATCAAAATCCTCTTCATAGAGCAGGTAGTGATCCTCTAGACGAGGATACAAAGCAAGAAGTTGAGCTGGGGTTTCTCTGAAGATGGGTCCCAAGATGTATTCCTGTTGTTCATTATGGCGAGGAATAAAGAGGCAACCATCTATGACACTCAGTTCACCAGCTTTGAGCTTAGATATCTCTTCATTGATACACCTCTTTAAAGCCAAGGATGGACTCATGCATTCCACAACTGGTACTTTTAGGAAAGAAGAAGCCATTAGCAAGAATTTTCGAAGGATGAAGCTGAGAAAATAATAGAGAGGAGGATAAAGCAATAGAAATGAAAAGGTTTGTGTTTTGGGCAAAAAGTAAGATAAAAGCGTGAAGGGAGAGTATTTTAAACCTTTCTGTTCGAAAGATGCCCCATCTGTCTAAATGGGTAAAAAGACCCGAGATAGATTATTCGGTTGATGTTAGAACCCGTATGAGTTTAAGAATTTGTCCTAAAATTTATGAGGGTCTTGAAAGTGCAATGTGAAAAGTCTCTCTCAAGGTTGATAGTTTAGGCGGGAGAAATATCTCAAACAATTAAATTGGCTTCGAAAACAAATATTTGGCTTTGAAAGTCAAGGTTTGGCTCCAAAGCTAGATGTCAAACGATCAACTAAGGCTTCGAGAGTAGGTAATTGATTTTGAAGCACATTTATGCTTAAAAATACAAGAACGCTTAGGTTTTGTCTGCGTCAAAGAGATTGGTGACTTGCTATTAGGTTTCTTATAAAGATAAAATCCATCGAAGTAAACTTTGAAGTGCTCTGCAGCTGGAATTTGTTTGTTTTAGATTTTAAAGTTACAAAACTAGTATTTGGTCAAGTAGTGAAGAAACCCAAAAGGGCTCACTCTTTGAGAAGTAAGCAGTATAATTCCTAAGGGAAGTTTCCATACTTCGAAGCATGTAGGCTGTTCTTCGAAGCAAAAATGTGTAAATTCAAAGTTTATTGGTTATGCAGATTATGTTAATTATGTAATTGGAATGTGAAGCTTAGGGAAAAAGTTGTCTTCCTTAAGAAAAAATTATGTTTCCATACTTTGAGAGTAAGTTTGATTGATTCAAAGTTTCTTGTGAACATAGTAAGAAGCAAGGTCACATCAATCATACAACCAAGCATACAATTGGAACATAAAACCAAATCATACCGAATAAAGAAAGAAAAACCTAGTTTTATTGATATGTAAATAATTACATTAGAAAGCCTTCTCGGCTACAAATTCAATCTCATAAAAATAAGGAATAGAAATAATAACAAGGTCATGAAATTTGTCCCAGCAATGGTCAATGAATTTATGTTCCTTCTTTATTTTGTTCTCTGTCCTATCCAAGTTAGGTTGTTGTAGCTGATATGTTCTTATTTGATGAAAAAACTATTCAGCTTTCATTTCGAACTCTATCTCCTTCAATCCTTGTTCTATTTCGTCCATCTCTAGATCATCCCAATATGCAAAATCCTTATTCTTAAAGTCATTATATTCGTCAATAAGATTTTCTACTTCGTACTAGGTTTGAATTCGTTTGGCCAAGATTTTGTCCAAAGAATTAGTGGTAACCAAAGAAATTTGGTACCAACAGAGAAGAAGCGGGAGTCGATCAAAAAAAGCTTGAAGCTCTGTTTGAGCAATGGGGTTGAGAACATGACCCCGAGTCATAATGTCACAGGCCCATCAGAAGTTCTTAAGAGGAGTCTCATCTCCAAGAACAGTGAAGGGCAAGTGAGAAAAGGCTACAAGCAGAAATTGAGCTTGGTATCACTCAAATATAGTGGGAAAATTTGAAGGTTAGTAGGAAGGAAGAAACTGATTCTCGAAGAGAATAAATTTTAGTTCCTCCATCCAGTGAGGATTCTGAGAAAGATGAGGCGTAGGAGCGTCCATCCCAAAGGAAGAGGGGAATTGGGAATTATTCACACATTCAAGCCAGCCAGAAGAGCAAAGATTTGCCTTCTTGGCCAAGAATGACGGATTGTATCCTTATGCTTCCTCTGGACGAGAAGTTGCTCGCATTATTTTCGTAGGCATGGAAGATGTGTACCATGCCACAAGTAAGTTGTCCTTCAGACTACGTCGATGATCAATGGGTACATAGGGGTAAACCATTGAGCTCCGAGTAAAAAAAGGGATAGACAGAAGATCAGCAAATTCGACGAATCGATGGTGAATTCGCTCTCTTAGTTTGAATTCATCAGGTTCTGGCTAGCTTCTCAGCCAATAGACCTGGAGGAAGAAGAAGCAACTGTGTCCCATGCAGAGTGTGGTGGGGCAAAGGAAGAAGCAACTATGTCCCATGCAGAGGATGGTGTGGCAGAAGAAGAGTTTCCAAGATCTATTTTTGCAAATGCTTGATCCAAGGGTTCGTAGTTGGCAAACTTTGGGTCTAAAGGTTAGTATGTTGCAAAAGCTTCCATAACTTGCATAAATGAAAGTGGATAGGTATAATCAATAAATGCATTGAGATTCTTTCGAAGCCTATAATCATCTTTCATAGACTCCTCATATGCTCAGTCAATGTAGAAGAATGTGTGATTGGCCATTGGAGATGTGCCAGTCTTTTTGTCTACTCAAAGAATTGAAGTGCAAGATACAAGGATTTAATAAAGTTCACAACTTCATTATTCAAAAAGCGGTTATGCTACCAGAATACACAGAGTCCATGCACATCTTAGAACGTAGGTGGATTGCACTAGTTCATTAATATCACCAAGTATTGGGTATATTAGTGCGGGGGGTAATGTTGGATGCATATTTTGTATAGGCCAATCACAGCTTAACACGTGGCAAGATGAAGGCAACATGGGGAGTTAATTCAAGTCTTCAATCGAAATCAAACATGTGATAGTTAGCATTGGTAATCATGGATCTGTATAGTGCTGGATCAGCGAAAAAATACAAGATGATGTGGCCTAACGGTTACTCACAAAGTTTAAATTCAAAATCAAGAGGGAAGCCTAACTGCAAGAGTGCCATAGTGGGACTGACTGTGAAAGAGCATGTTCAGCAATCATGGGAGAACATTTCGACGGTTGAAAGCCCACTTCGACGGTTATCATTGGAAAGCATAAATAGCAGAGAAGACCCTAGAATGAAGGATCCAGACTTAGATAAAAAAAAACTAGCTTACTTTGTTTTTCCTTCCAGTTTTTACAATTTTTTACAATTCTACACTTCAATTCCTGTACTACACTTCATTCCTAGGAATAGTTTCAGATAGCTTGTTACTGTAAATCTCTACAAGGTTGGGTCGGATCATTGTAAGTTTTTCATTTTACTTAATGAAATTCAGATTTTAAAATTATTCTTCACTTATTGTTATTTACTAAATTTTCCTAAACAAGCCACCAGTAAAAGTCCTCTTCATTGAGGCTGAGAGAACTAAAACACAATCGTCTCATAATTGGTTGGCAATTAATATTTTGTAAGGACTAATTGATCCTTACTGATACGCTTAAAATTATATTATTAACTTTCGAAAGTCAAAAAAGCCAATAGCTTCTTACTTGTTAGAACAACTCTAATGATAAAAGTTAAAAATGACTTTATTAAAGTTATTTTTTTTAATTATTACAACACAAAAAAATAAGTACATACATGTTTTTTTTCATTATAACCACTCCAGTGGTTCGCGTGCTATTGAACAACAAATTTCACATCATTTTTTGGCCATTGGATTAACTCTTCAAAAATCTTTTGTAATTATAATTTAGTTGTGTTAATGTGGCAAAATAGTTTTGCCTAATTTAGGCTAAATTTAACACATACTTTGACTTTGTCATTTTTTGACAAGTCATTGGCTCTCTGTTGAAAAATAATTTTTAAGATGCCTAAGTTAAAAAATGACTTTAGCAAGCCTTGTGACTTGTACTCAGTGATCTAATGGTCTTAAAAGATTATAATGATTTTTGTTATAAAGCTAAAAGATGGGGATACATAATACAAATCAAAATATATAAACTTCAAAAGGGTTCAATTGTAATTGCTCATGTAAGTCAACTATTTTTTATATTTTTCTATGAGTATTGCTATTAGCACCACAATTAATACTTTGTACCCTCTATATTCTTATTTATTTATATTACAATAATAATCTCACATAAAATTATTAAAAAAGACATGAATTATATTTTTAATGACTATTTTATCTTTATTTTAAAAAAAGAATATTGAAATTATTATTTCATTCAACCGTTTCTTTTTTAAAATGGAGATTTAGGGGGTTGAAATATTGGAGTATATGTACCCAGAAGTGTATAATAATACAATCTCGATACAATCACCTAATTGAAATTACTCAATGCTATAACAAAATGTTTGGTAACTTTAAAATAAAAGCTCTAAAGGAGTATTAATTATGTGACACTAGTTCATGTATAATTATTGTTACTTTTCTATTGGTGTCTTTCATCTTCTTTTAACTTGTCAACTCATTAGAGTTCTATTTGGAGCTTTTGAATTAGTGCTATGTATCATTGCTCATCTTTTAATTGAGACTCCCAATTTCATCTCCAATGACGTGACTAAGATTTATATAAACCGGTTTCACATTCTTCTCTCTTATCTTTAATACTCTCTAATTCCACATCATTGGGGATGGAATTGAGGGGGCACAATTAGAAAAATGAATCATTTTTCGTAATAATTTGTACCTAGAAAGGGGTGAATAATATATACTATCAAATTAAAAAATCTAATTTTATGTTCAACTTATTTAATTAATGCAACTAACACATCAATAATCAAGTACACATGAACAAAAGATTTTATGTGAAAATTTTAAAAGAGTAAAAAGTCACGATTCCAATACTCATCGAAATCCACTAGAAGATCCAAGAATACAAAAATAAAGTTAAGAGGACTTACAACCTTCACCAGCGTTTATTTAACACGATGATTTGTAATAACTCCGCGAGCACAGCCTAATTCAGCTAGCCTTCTTGATTTTCAAGACACCACAAAGCTTTAGTTTCGATCTTTGTTCACAAGCAGCTCTGATTATCCAACTGGCCTTAAGTGTGGAGCGAGCAATGCAATGATGCTGTTAGAAATTGGGCGCCCATGTGGCATGGCCGTTTGAGCTTTTTGAGCCTGAACCTCTTGAACCTTATCCATGTAAGTTTGAATTTTAATTCAAACTTATTTGGATAACCATTCAAGATATATATATGTCTATCATATAATTGATATGATAAGATAGATATTTGGTTATATATCAGATTTTGAATCAGATATTGAATATACGTATATCAGATACGTTATGGGGTTTTTACCCATAATCTTTTTTCCCAGACTCTCCTCTCTCTCTGACTTTCTCCCAAAAACAACGATTAAGCTATTTGCACTGTGGTTTGTGTGGGTGATATTCACTATTGTAATATCACCCCATTGTAGGGTTGATTGATCAGATTCAGGAAGCACGTGATTTACCCACGAGGTTCTATCGCTAAAAGGTATGATCTAAATATTTTTCATCCGCTGCGTATTTACTGTTTTTTGATTTACATTGGTATCAGAGCCATGTATGGGTTTTTTCGTGCTTTCTTTTATCATGTGTATATTTATATATATATATATATGTACACATCGATACTCATGAATATTTATAAAAGAGAAAGAGATCCAAAATATTTCATTTTTTATGATTATTAATGTAATTTTTAAGACCATAAATGATTTTATTTTGGAAAATGGAGTCGAAGTATAAAATCGGACGAAAAAACACCTGGAAGGCGGCGCTGTAGCTTCGCCACTGGCTGATCCTGTGACGCTGCCACCGGCTTCCACGCCATGGCTGCCGCGTCTGCCACGTGCTTGCGCTGCCGAGCATGAGCGAGCCGTTTCAGTGGCTTGGTCAGTAAGGCTCTGTTGTTTTTTAAATTGAATCGCGTTAAATAGCCATAATTTATTCGTTATAGCTTTGTTTTAAGCCTGAGTGGTACCGTTAGACTCAGAATTAAATTTTGTTTCTTTAAAACTTTGAAAATTTTACGAAAATAAAAAATATTTTTACTGTGTTAATAATTTATTTTTATGCTTTAAAATGATTCGGTATTGCATAAATAATTTTATGGGGTTGAAATTTTTATTGTGGACTTCAAATATTTTACTATTCTTGGTATAATTGTTTCAGGTTTATCGGATTTTTATTTCAAATTTTATGTGTGTTTATTAGTTATTTAAAATTCGGAAAATTTGTAAATATTCGAAAATTTGAATGATATACATTTTAATTATGGCATAATCTGAATATTGTTTCGGTTTATCAATTTCTGGATTTTTATTTCTAATTTTATGTGTGTTTATTAGTTATTTGAAATTCCGTAAAAAATACCGTAAAATTCCGTAAGTGATATACTTTCTGTTATGGCATAATTTGAATATTAAATACAAAGATGTTGTTGTTTTTGCCTAGAATTTCTAAATTGTTGTAATAAGAATAACATGATTAATTGTTTTTATTTTAATTCCGTTATTAAATATAACATAGCATGTATTGATTGTGAATCTACATTATGATGCTGTTGTATGGAATTAGAATTGTTTATCATGCTTTTAAACATGCCATAATCAGTGGGAGGTTATTCGGTTTAGAGAAATCTTTGTAGATTAACTCCCGAAAACCAATATTTTGCGCATAAATTAAATTAAATTTTGGATAATTGTCACCTGTGGCGCAAGAGATGATTACGAGCTTAGCGGATTTTCGATCTTGCGAATTGTGTAATATTGTCACTATTTAATTTAGGTTTTTGCGGCAAAATTATATTATGCTAATCAAATTAATCCCAATGCGAATTTCTCTCTAAATTGACTTAACTTATGGAAGTTAATTTGGTTGACCTAGACTTAGTAGAGATGTTCAAATGTGAACAATGTAATCCCATTCTTTAGATGAGCAAAAGTCTTGGAGACTTTAGGTCAAACCTTAATCGAGCCAAAGTAAGGAAAAATGACTCAAAGTCGCCATGGTTTTGTTGCCTTATTTGGCACAATAAAAACTAATGTGTGCGCTATGGTTAGCGGCATGCTATGTAGTTTTGGTTGGCGAATTTTGGAGTTATAAAATTATTAAGCCCTCAATAGATCTGTATATGATCTTGACTATTGAGCTGCGCGGATTGACTTTGTAATTTGACTTTTAATAATGTTGCATCATTGGATGAAGTAACATTCAAGAGTCACGTCATCCAAGAAATGCGAGCTTAAATAAATTAGTCATTAAAGTGTAAGACGAGTAGCCAGTATGAGCAGTGTTTTGCTCTCTACCCAATTACTGGGAGTGGATGGAGCAAAATTTCATGCACTATTATAGTGTGCATTGAAATATCGCATGAAGTCAAAAGATTAGCGCTTAGAAGCTGCAAAATCTATTAACACTAAGTGAAAAAATTAGCGCTTAGAAGCTGCAAAATCTTTAATACTAAGTGAAAAGATTTGCGCTTAGAAGCTGCAAAATCTATTAACACTAAGTGAAAGATTAGCGCTTAGAAGCTGCAAAATCTATTAACACTAAGTGAAAAGATTAGCGCTTAGTGGCTGCAAAATCTATGAGCATTGCCAACTTGTCTAAGTCAGACACTTATCGCTTTCCACACTTAGGTGTGAGACATGAGGAGGGGCTTCTTTGTATGATTCCTTAGCTAGGCTAACGTTTTTGAATACATTTACCACTAAGCGCAAACGTTGCAGCATAGTAATGAAATGGTCAAGGCCGACAAGGTTGTTATGACTCTAAGAATTTGACGCATCGCTTGTGAGAGCATTGTGTTGAATTAGACTCTTTAGCCTAATTCCGCTTAAGTTACTTCAAGAGCTGTCACAGATTGATAGCTTATTCTCTCCTTCTTGTGGATAGTAGAATTAATTGCAAGTAACTATGAAGCGAGAAATAGATATGGCAAGAGGAGTATCGTCATCTTTCAACTAGATGCATTAAAGTGTATGGAGAATAAAATTGACTTGAAGGTGCAGGGGATTAGGACTTACTAGTTAAATTTGCGACTTAGGCGCACTTGATATCTCCATGACATCCTTTTATGATTTAGTGAATATGAATTAGTCCTGAGTCATTACCTAGTTGGGCCTAAACCTTTTAAACTTATCTTCGAGAACTCACACATTAAGATGATTAGAATTAGTTTATGACATTGGTCATGAACCGGTGGCTTATTATACTTAATCACATTAATGAGATGATGACACGATGGTTTGAGTAGGCCTTCTCGGGCCCACTCGATTGTGACATCCTGCTCTCGTGACATCCTGCTCTCATATAAATGTGTAACTTTGTTCGCAATGGGTGCGCACAAGTAAGTAGGAAAGCCGTAAAAGGTCATTTGTATTGGCGCATTTAGTCCACTATGTTTTTTTTTGTGACTAGATATGTGTAAGGGTATGATAGCTAAGCCTCAATCTCGACACATGTATAGATTACGATACGCATCTGAGTCAAGACTATTTGATCTCTCATAAGTCAAAAGTTGTGAGATGATTTTTGACATTGCACATATGAGGTTGAGATCAATCAGAAAATAGCTTTCAAGCTTTTAGTTTTGACCAAGGTGGCGAGTATCTATTTGAGTTATTTTAGAAAACTCTGTGAAGAGAAATGGATGCTTAGAAAATTGATTATTCCTAGTACTCAACAACATAATGGTGTAGTAGAGATAAGGAATTAAATATTGTTAATGTTAGGTGGATAATGGCGCAAATGTTTCCCAATTGGGAATTGCACTAGTTTATTGCCTATATCCCTAACTCGATTGCCCTCCATATCAGTTTTACACTCCATTTTGAGTAATGGGTTAGCAGAGAGCCATCTATGGGCGTCTATTCAGAACTTATGACTTATCTTTATTTTACTTCTCATAAGATTGCGAAGTTAAGACCTAGGGTTCTATAGCGCATTATTGTATCTTTGTCATGTAAACCCTCCGGTCATATGCATATAGGTAGCGACTTTGTGGTAGTGTAACTAAGTCACATAAAGTTTTCTTAGTAAAGGTGACGTGAATAGAGTTTTGGAACTCTATAAGATAGAGAATTCTAAGCATAGCGCTTTATGTAGCCTAGTTGAGAATGGAAAGAAATTTCCAATATCCTAGGGACAGTGGGAGCGATATGTGCCTACTAATGGTTACTCCATTAGAGAAGAATACTCTACATTCATAGTTGCGTGGTAGCAAATGTGAAAATTTTCCACGTCATCACTGGGTGATTGAGAAGGAAATATTCATGATTGCTCCGCAAGATGATAAAGAGCCTAGGATAATGCCAAAGGCTCTAGTCCCCTGTTTTTAGAAAGTGGATTAATGTTGCGCGGTTTAAGACAAAGTCTTTGAGGATTAACCATTTCTATAATTTGATTGACTTCCCATTATGACGCGAAACTATTCTAAAGTTATGCGTAATTTGGATAGTCATTATTGAGGCATAAGGCTTGCTAGATACCGAAAAGTCGCACCATTGAGGAAAGTGTAGACCATGAGAAGACTTCCTCCTGGGAAGTGAGGTTATTTTAACTTCCTTCTAGGGAGTGAGGTTATTTTGACTTAGGCTATGATTGACATAAGTTCGGAACATTAATTTGTGGACATTGTGACCCAACTTCTCGTTGGAGAATTGGATAAGTAGATCCGTAGGGATTTACCTTCTGTTTTTATGGTGAAAAATTAGGAGCGCAAAATGGTTGCTAGTTCCAATAAATCTTTTACAGCCTAAAACAGTTATCCAAATAGTGGTTCTTAGATTTCGTCAAGCCATGATAGGCAAACGATAATCAATGAAGACCACTGAGGCATGATCAATGGTCCAAAAGAAATTTTTCCTTACTTAGTCATTATAAACCAGGAATTTATAGGGTTGTCGCCACCTAGGGTGAGCAGTCCTCTATTTTAGATATGATGGACATGGGTGATGTAATTTATATGCTCGGATGTACGATCCTTAGGGATTGTTTTGGGAGAATTCCTATTTTGTCTTTGATGACTTACATAAGGAATATCCTAGAATGATTCTAGATGCAAAATTACAAACCCTTTGACTTACCTATCGGTAAAAGCCAGAGCCTTAGCTATTAAGTGTATCCTCGGATTGTCTTTGGGAGAAACAAATGACCTACATTCCTTGATCTTTTTCTTTGTAGTGGGAGCCTAAAGTACGCTATGTGGGCGTATTCGGCATGATAAGTGTTATCTTTGGTAAATGGTCAACTGAGTTGTTTAGACATTGACCTTGCTCATTAGACTGTGGATAAAATGCTTTACTAGTAGTATATTAATTTGCTTCTTGTAAGATTCAATGCGCTAGTTGGGCGCATCAAGAATGAACGCAAATTGGTCACCAAAACATCTTTAGAGAGGTAATTGTGCAATAGGTTGTGATCTTGAACCACTTTATGTGAGGCGCAAATGGTGGATTTCGTTGTATATGCTTATCGCAAGAGGTGCTGATAAGGCTTATGCTTGGAATCTATAATTGCGCAGACTGTGGTCGTTTTTTAGAAAAATCGATCACTTATTTGTTATGAGATGATGGGATGTTGACACTATTATGATTTGTGTCATAATGATTAGCAGATGATGATGTCAGCAGGCAAGATTGGCTCACTCACACGAGCAATCGCCCTTGGCGCTTGGGAGCGAGCAAGGATGAGACTAGTGGTTTATTTTTGTTTGAAACCAAGAGAGACTGAAATTATCCATTACGCATGTCGCCTTGGTTACAACCAAGATGAGGTCGTGTTAAGGACCAAACATGGATGTTAGTACCCACTTTCCATGTTGTGCCTGTTATGATTAGCCAGATGCGAGATCTCATTTGGCGCCTAGGAGGCGAGCAAATAGAGAATTCGGGTTAGGCGCTAGAAAGCGACTAGACTAATATCATGACGGTATCGAGTATGACGTCACTCTTTTTGGAAGAGTTACTCCACCGTAGCATGTATTCATACTACATGTGCTTGGCGACCAAGTAATGAGGTGAGAGAATGGATCCTGCTTTCCTCACCGTGTGAGTCTTACGTGTCATTATTGATATGACTTTCATTTATGTACCCTTTGTGACTTTTGACTATGTCATAAGGTAAGGGGTTGATGTTACGCTACTTTGGTATGTTGCTGCGTTATGTATGATTCGGCCTTAAGGGACATCCTTTGGGAAAGCGGTCAATCCTAAACTAAATGGCATGAGGGCAAAGGGAAGATCATCTAGTATTACACCACTGTTGTATATTTACTGCCGGCAACTCACATCGCTCTGTATGAGAAGCGGATTGAGTGTGAATATATTGCAAGAATTGAGAGGGTCAAACATGCTCTTTTTGAGGGATTAGAGATGTTTTTTGGACCGGTGTAATTAGATGGGTCTGGGGTATATGAGACACTATTTTTGTTCCTTTTGGGTTGATGTCTCTATGCTGGCTCATTTTGAGTTTCTAGTATAGAGCTCCCACATGCAGGTGTTCTTAGCAGTCGCACGGTGCATTGGCTAGTATGAGATTGTTCATTTTTGGGGAGATTGAGATAGAGATGTGGCAGTGTCATGCCAACTCATGTGCGAGTGAGAGATGTTAGAAATTGGGCGCCCATGTGGCATGGCCGTTTGAGCTTTTTGAGCCTGAACCTCTTGAACCTTATCCATGTAAGTTTGAATTTTAATTCAAACTTATTTGGATAACCATTCAAGATATATATATGTCTATCATATAATTGATATGATAAGATAGATATTTGGTTATATATCAGATTTTGAATCAAATATTGAATATACGTATATCAGATACGTTATGGGGTTTTTACCCATAATCTTTTTTCCCAGACTCTCCTCTCTCTCTGACTCTCTCCCAAAAACAACGATCAAGCTATTTGCACTGTGGTTTGTGTGGGTGATATTCACTATTGTAATATCACCCCATTGCTGGGTTGATTGATCAGATTCAGGAAGCACATGATTTACCCACGAGGTTCTATCGCTAAAAGGTATGATCTAAATATTTTTCATCCGCTGCGTATTTACTGTTTTTTGATTTACAGATGCAAAGTATTTGAAAGATTTTTATGGGTTTTTGAAAAATTATTGTTTGGAAATTGTTTTTTAGTGATTTTTAATTTTTTTTTTTAATAAAACGATGTAGAAAAAAAAATTAAAAAAAAATTGATTATTTTATGTAATTATTTTTTTGATTGATTTCCAAACAACACCTTAAGTTTGGTGAGATTTTTACTTTGGCTTGTCAATATCGTTTTTCAACCCTTTTGTTAATTTTGCAACCATTGCTATGAGATTTCAGCTTAATCATTAAAGTATTGGCTGGAGTTTTACATCTTGCATGTGACATTGCTGTGATTTGCAATCAAGGAGATTGTTTAAAAAATATATATATTTAATATATATAAATGTTGGCACTTTTTATTGAAAGACTTAAAAACGTCATTATTTTAGTATATTTATTTAAATGCGAAGTTCTATATTTACAATTTTCAGATGACAGTTTTATATATTGTACGACCACGATACAATTTTCACTTGTATAATCTTATTAATTAAGGTTGCACATTTCTAAATGTCGTCGTACCATCTTAAATTACAAATATGAGCTAACTGACGAGTGTATACCGAAAATTCCTCTGATGCCTAAGTTAACAAGTAGACTAAGGAAACAAAAGCTTTGTGAATCCAGGAGTAAAAATTACAATACTTGAGAATAGGATTTTGTATGAGTTTTTGTAGATTCCACATAGTATAATTCTAGTAGGATTCGAACTCTCCTTTGTAGAGTCCTCCTAGGAATCACATTCTAAAGAATAATGTTTATCTTTTAACACCCTCCTCACTACAAGCTAAGTGAGATGGCACAATTCTTTCCTCTGTTTTCCACCGTGCAATCGGACTACTTTTACTCTGTCTGCTACTGGCTTACTCGTGCAATACGCACCGCCGTGCATGGCTTGCACAGTGCGCCACCATGTTGACATTGCGTGGCTCTTCTCTTAGCTCAGTCAAACCTCCGTTCTCAATCTGCTTGACCGTCTCCCCTTGTAGCTCGACCAAAGCGTTGATCGCCATTAGGAAGTAACTAGGTCCAAGAATATGGACATTTTGTAGTTCGGTCAAACCTCTTTGACCCGTTCCATCCACTATTCAGCCCAAGCTAAGCTCTTCCCAAGATATAGCTTGGCCCAACATGCGGCTTAAGTCTCAAAGACACTTACATATAGCTCGGCCCAATTGGGTTACGCAAATTACCCTCTCACATACAAATATTCATAATTACATTTTTGTTGAATGACTTTAAAATGCCATATTATTTTAATAAATTTAGTCAAATGTGAAGTTTCACATTGTAATTTTTGGGTGAAAATGACTTTAAAAAATGTGATATTATTTTTTGCAAGTTCATTCAAATTTCACATTTACAACTTTTTTATCACAATTTTAAATGTAAGTCCAGATGAGATAAATATTTTAACTGTCATGAAATTTTTTTTAAATATATATTTCATTACTATTTTTTAATGTTGTTTCGTAAGAATAGTTAAATTTTCTTGGTCATCTATTTCTAAAAAAATTGGAGCTTGAAGCCCAGCTATTCATCCTGTGAATTTTCAGTTTGTGCTTTGGATGGTGCGTCAGAAAGGTGGAATCTTGATTAAAAAAAAAAATTATTTGAGTCTTTTTGGTCTTTTAAATGTGTATAGGACTTCTTAGATTTTTTTTGAAAAAGAGATGCTATTAGCACCTATCTAATTTCTTTGAATCTCCTATTTCTTTGAATCCTCACCTTAAATCTCAAATTTTAATAAGATTTCTTCTTAATACCAACTTTATTCATGTTCATAATATTTTCACACCCAAGTGCACACTTACCTAATTTTGCGCACCCTCTCTTCTTCTTCTCTCAACAAACGATGAACAATTGAGAGATGATTGAGAATAACAAACGATTGAGAGACTAATTGACTGTTCCTCTCTTCATCTTCTCTTACGAACGATGGTCTTTTTCTCCTTGTTATTAAAAATGACGGTATCTTAGTCAAAAATCTTGTCAGAAATATCTTTGGCAGTCTCTTTCTTCTCCTCTCAAACAACCTCCAATTCCCCATCACATATTAATTTTTTTTGTTTATTTCGCGGTAAAACCCTTGATATAGGGGGTTTTAGAGTGAAAAAACCCTCAGAAAAAAATACAAATAGGGAAAAAAATCCTATAAAATGGAACCGTTCGGCATTCTAGTACCGAATAAAATATTTATGTTTAGCACTGTATTACTGAACAGAATTTTAACAGTCAACAAATTAATACCAAATCAAAAACATCCCAGAATCGTAAATGCAAGATAGATAAACTTATCAATACAATGCCAATCTCATCAGAGTTGTTGTCTCGTTGCCTTCCATTGCTCTATAACTATCAACGAATGGTGAAAACGACCACAAACACTACAAAAAAATTCACTTTTAGTAGCGGCCAAAACTGTCCCTAAAAGTAGGAAAAAACGTCACTAAAAACTAGAAGACCTTTACCCGCAGTTGAAATAGTGACGGCCAAACCACCGCAATAGCCCCGTCGGCATATCCTTATAGTGACGTTTTCCTCAAACGCCGGTATAGTTATTTTTATTGCGACGGTCAATGTAGTGACAGTTATAAATGTCGTTATATCTTAAATTTACCTATTACTTGCTAACTTTTTAGCGACGAGTCAACTGTTGCCATATCATTCACTTTTGCGACATTTTGTGAACCGCTGCTATATTTTGACTCTATTTCATCAGTTTTATACTATCGCTATAGCTATAGAATTCTTTTTGAATTTTATTTACAACGACGGTTATTAACTGCAGTTATAGGCTATGTTTACTATTCAATTACCAATAATATATAGCTTGAAATTTTCAATGATTTACTAACCATTAATAGTAGTCTCTCACTTATCCCTGCTCACATTATATATCTATAAAAACACTATTTTATTCTAATGGCTCAATACTCAATAACTGTAAAAGGTAAGAGAGTCTGCATTTTCATAATCCCAAAATATCCAAAATACCTTAATTAAAAGGTTCATTACATAAGCCTGTAATACAAAATAGATCCAATATTTCTAACAAACTAATAGCCCACACCATAATCTAAAAGACACATATAAACTTGTCACATGACAATAGTACTCAAAAATATTTCTCATGACGCCATTTTATAAAGACCATAAAAAATGTTCAAATCGAGAAATGACGTCCATTGTTTGATACTTCATATTGTCTTATTTCCTGCAATAAAAATAATTGAATGAGCATAAGTATCATTTTCAATTTCAAAATCTATAAAGAAAGTTTAGACTATAAATAATTCTCGAACAAGTCTTATTTTTTTGGTAAGTATGTGGTTTATGTATCAAAAAATAAAAATTACAATGAAGTTGAAGATCATATTTGCATATTAAGATAGATCAGCCATTAAGAGAGAAAACAACAACAAATGAAGAAAAAAAATACAGTAATGCAGAAATATAAGGTGGCTAAAGATTTAAGAAACAAGTTGTTCTCAATTTGTGTAGTTAAGTTCTTGTTGTTCTTTAAGCATTGCAAATTGATTTCTAAGATTAGATATGGGTGAAGACATGTAAAGGGCTTAGAACATGCAAGCAAGCAACTAACAATTATTAATGTCTAGGAAATTATATCTAAATATGTGCC
Organism: Camellia lanceoleosa; assembly: GCA_025200525.1. Classification (NCBI taxonomy): domain Eukaryota; kingdom Viridiplantae; phylum Streptophyta; class Magnoliopsida; order Ericales; family Theaceae; genus Camellia; species Camellia lanceoleosa. The sequence continues at coordinate 96,180,867 of CM045772.1, read as the reverse complement.
CACCTTGCCTCTGCTATTACTCCTAAGTATAGAACTCTAATGAATCTCAAAAAAAAAAAAAAAAAGAGCAGAGTTTATGCTTTCCATGTCTAAAAGAAATGGAAAAGATATATCAGTCCATACAGCAACCTCAATATTTATGAGCAAAAAACAACTACTGTAAAAGTTACACATATTAGAAAGAAATCTAGAACATATTTAAAAGAAAAAAATGCTATCATACCTCAAATTTCACAGATCCAAGATCAAGCTTTTGTTTCACTTCTTTAAGAATACCAGGCTCTGAAATTTAATCATATGCCAAATCAGATGTGAAAGTAAAATTGCAAACTAACAAACACTATTTTTCTGCAAATCTTGCAATATAAATTATTTATTTTGTTTAAAATAAGAGAAACATCAGAAAGAGAAAGAAGAAAGTAGGAGATATCAATGCAAATAATTACAGGAAAACCAGACCCACATAACATATTACATTTAATTGTCTACGGTTGACAACGATTTGTGTGCCCATATATTCTCGGATAATGTATATGTTAAGTCACCAATTGTCCCAAAAGCTTAGGCTATTCAGAAATGGGCCCAACAGCACCATAATGCACCTACAATTACTCATCATACAGTTTGGTTATAAATACCAATAATTCTACAATGACCACATTTGTATACCTTGCAGTGTTTACCATCTCATGTGTCACCACTGCATTGCATTGGTAACAAACATGAGTGGTGGCCCCTTTAAACCAATGCAATGATGACACATATGGTAAGCACTTATTGTATACAAATACAGTCATTGTATCATTATTGTATAAATATTGACATCTTATCTCAACTCATTCTACAATTTACAACAATAAATAAATTTGTACCATCCCATTTACAATAAGATAAATAAAGGATACCCATTAGACAAAAATATTCCTAGCTGGGCCAACTATGTCAGTGAGAGCTCAGTTTGAAGTCTAGATGTTAGTCATAAGTTCATCCTACATGGAACAGGTTAAATGTTATTTTTTACCTATCTCGCATTAAAATATCAAAACGATGGCCAAAATTTTTACGGAAATAATACTTAGGGTCTGACAAATTAATAAAAAATAGGAAGAAAAAAAAAATACTGGAAACCAAAATATCAAAGATTAGTCTCCAAAGAGAAAAAGAGAGAATTTAATTACAATCCAAACTAAGCTTCAGAGTTGGAAAGCAATATTGCTATTAAGGGCAGGTATTGAGGCCCTTATTTGGGCAAACCACTTATATCAAGGTGGGGGTGGAGAACTACATGTACACCCCAGCTTGTTGTCAGTGCTTATCAAAACTCTAACATGCAGAAGGTAATATAAATATTGACCAATGTATTTCTTTCTCTTTCTTTTTTTCCTTGTTTTTTTCAAAGCACAAAATATTTAGATTAAAAAAAAAAAAAGTGAATGAAATTTGTGTTTGGGTAAATGGAACCAGGTTTGCACACTAAAAATAATTGCACAGTACAATGGCCAATTCAATAACATTGTTTCTATGTCTAAAATTAGGCTCTAACTGAATAAATATGCCAAAAGCCCACTGCCCAAGTTGCCTTGGGCCTGACTATTAAGTGCCCCATCGTGTCAGGGAGGGGGGCTCCAAAAGAATTCATATAATAGCCATAGTAGCAATTGTCAACATAGCACTAGCCAGAAGGAACATCACCATTGCTTGAGGAGTTACTAGCAATCTATTTTTACTATAACAAAATCAAATAAATAGCAAAGAATATTAGTGAAAAGTAAAATTACAAAAGAAATTGCTATTCTTGTGTAATGGTGTTAAGTAAAAATATAAGAGTTTCTACAAACAGTATGAAAACAACAAAACATACAAGAACAATAAGAGTAAAAAGGGAATAAAGCCATAGCGATGAGATTTAATTCATAATTTACCAACTGCAATTGGCTTTGTCGATGCAGAAACAACTTGGCCCTTAACTCCATCCTTTCTTACAAGAGTATACAGTGCCACCAATCTGTATCCCACATCATCAACATTAGATTTGTACATTCTCATAGTCTCCTTTGCAATATCACACCATGTTTAGCGAGCAAACATCTCAACTGAAATATTGAAGTTGGATCTTTTGATGAATAATTCCAGAAACTTTACAAGTGTCGATGCCTTCATCTAGAGTCATAAACTTACCCCACCTTTTGTTATTGACAACCCTAAGACATGAAGATATTTGTTTCTTTTTAAATAAAGAGGTATTGTTGTGAACCTAAAAAAAAAGTCCTTTTAAATAAATAAATAAATAAAAAGAAGTAAAAAATCAATGAAGGAATGCATTAGTCAAAGAAGCAGGAAACTTGCAACCAGAAAACTTGCAACTAGAAAACTTGCATCTTTATTTATTTATCTCATGGTTCACTTTATGCACACTTTCATAAAAGCAATGACAATAAAAAGAGGCAACAATTTTCTCTAATCACATTATTAAGCCAACAAAACATTACAAGCTGTGCACTAAATTCATTGACAACAATTTTCTCAAAAAAAAAATAAAAAATAAAAAATACAGAACAAACAGAACAAAAATAAACAAAAAGGTAGGCACTATTACTCCATTGCGGCATTTTATCAAATATCTAACATACATAATGATTCCTCAAGCAAGAGATTTCACTTCACTAATTACATTTGTTAAAATATGAATATCATAGATTATCAAATATATGTCTGTGTGTGAATATCATAATCAGAATACAAAACATGTTAATCAATCTATTTTATAAATTATTTTCCCAAATCAAAATCATTCAAAATGTTCATGAAATACTTCAAAGTAGAGGAGTTTTGGAGATCTTAACAATGAATTCCATGGACCCAAACTTGTCCGAAGATGCTTTATGTTTTATGGAATTCTTCATCTTCATGATTGTTTTATGGGTATAGTGTTTGGGAAATGACAATAGATAACAGGGTTAAATCGAACAAAGCAAAGTGAAAGGGTTTTGCTAATTGGTATGGAACGGGTAGAGAACATGAAGTGGGGTGTAATTTGAAACAGAGGATGAGGAAGGAAGAAGACAGTGAGGGAGAAAGAAAAACTGAGACAATAGAAGAAAGATTGAGGGGTAGAGAAAGAAATTGAGAGACAGAAGAAAGAGGGGGATAGAGAAAGAGAAACAGATAGAGTAGACTAACCTTGAAATCACAGTGGTGAGGAAGCTTGATGTCGTCAACACGCCGCGGTGGAGGATGAACGAAGGCTCTGATACTTCACAAAAAGAAGTTTTGATAGACTAGGGCACAAATTGTAATCAAGAAGAAGGACATGAACGGTTTTTTTTTTTTAACATATCAGAATTTCAGTCCAAAAATTAAAAAATTCAATTTCGCGCAAAATCAGAAATCTATTTGGCAGGCCTTTTTATTTTCTTTGGCTTTTTGTAACGTTTGAGGTCAAACTGCCACTGTAAAAAAATATATAGTAGCACTTTAGAAAAAAAATGTTACTAAAAATTTTATTTTTAGTTGCAATCAATAACCGCTACAATAGCCCATCTATAGCAGCATTTTTTAGGCTGATACAATAAAAAACGCTACTAAATCTTGATTTTCTTGTAGTGAAATGTAGAAACTCGAAATCTATAATAGGACTGTTTGCAACGTTAACTGATTTGGAACACCAAATACATTTCAAACTACTGAACAAAATGTTAACTGATTAGGTGAGTTCAAATATTTTTCATTGAAGATGAATACATAGGTTTAGGATGGTGATGAAGAATAATACAGTTAGGGTTTAGATTGGTAAACAATAGGTATAGATGGGGATAGAGGTGGGTGTACAATATTGTAGAGTGTCATTCTAATTATTTTCGTTTGGTGGATAGGTGTTCCATTAAAAGTTGCCTTTTAATGTAATTTTACTTCAGGGTATAATTGTATTAAAAAAAAAAGGTGAGAATTGAGGGGTCCAAAAAAATTAAGTAGGTGCTAATAATAACACTCTTTAAACTAGAGGAATTTTACTTACACAACATATTTATCCCTTTACACCCTTCATTTGAGATATATTTTTTTTTTTTTTCAATTTTACCTATGTATGAAATTACCTTTAAGGACAAAAGATAAAGAAATAGATTTGATTATTTCTTTATACCCATTACACTTCAATCCCTACTTCTTTTCTTTCTTTCTCATTTCTTTTTCTCTACTATATATCTACTTTCAAAAAGTGATAATCATAGTGTTTTGAACATAAAAGAAAGTAATGGACGAATAAATGGTGATGAAGGACCATCAAAAAATTGAAATGGTGAGGCTTTTTTTTTTTTTTTAAATGTTTTTGTTTCGTTTTTGAAGAGTGTTGTTCAACTTTTGTTCGTATACCAGAACTGAACAAAAACAAATAGTTCGGAATCACAATGTCGAACAAAAAATACATATCCGATAATCCACTGTTGAACAAAAAATACTTGTTCAATAATCTACTGCCAAACAAAAAGTATGTCTGATAACTCACTACTAAACATTTTCAATTTTATTTTTATTTTTATTTTTTGCTTTGAATGATTATGCTTCTTTTAATTGCAGTAAGGCTAATAGTGCATTGCTAATGGATTATAATCATGAATTCATTACAGACGAGATTTGTTAGATTTATCTGGCTTTTGGCCATTCAATACCTATGAAAGTAAGTAATTAGATTCATTTTCTTCACCCGTGTGCTAATGGATGGGAGAAAGTATATATTACCTGTATTGATCAATTTCGTACGGCTGTGAAGCATAAGTACTTCAAAAATGTTGACGTACTCGTATCAAATACTTACTAGGTACTAGTACTTGTACCGATAGGACTATATGCATATTGGGTACTTGAAATACGTACCAAGTATTTTTTATACATTTTTTGGCAATTGGATACTCCATGGATACTTTATGGGTACGTGATTGATACATCGAGAGTACACCAAGTTATGAGATATTAGTGGAGATATGTTTAATTTGTTAGAGAGTTCTGATTTACTTGAAATTGCAAATCCTTTATTGATGCGCAAAGGATAAAAAATGTATTATTCAATGATGAAATTGATGAAAGTGAAACTGAAATTTCAAATTTTCAAATTTCACTTAGCTTGTTTTTGAAATGAAATTTTATTTTGTAATTTCTCCTATTTAATGACATTAAAATAGCTTATAGACTTTGTTTTGGTAATGATATTGTTGAACTATGATTTCTCTTTTGGTTTTGTAATTTATTCTTTTAGTTTTGGTATTGAACTTTGATTAGTAGATTGAATCTTAAACTAAAAATTACAAAAAATAAAAAATTTATTAATGTACCCCAGCCGTACTCGTATCTTATTTTTATTAGGTCTTGTCGTATCGGCATACCTGTATCATACTTGTAGTATTCGTACCTCCACCTGTGCTTCATAGCTTGTCAGACCTGATGTAGTAACTACTGAAAATATCAACATAGATGGATTGTGATAATATCTCAGTGTATTTTAGATAATTGTATTGATAAATTTGAAGATATTTATATTAACAAATTTTATGAATGTTTCTATGGATGTTTGTACACTTCGTTTTTTATGGATGCTTAATATTTTAAGGAAAGTGAATCTGTAAATGTGTAACAACAGATAGATGAACAAATCTAATTTGTTCGGTAACATGATACTAGAATAATTTTAATTGTTGAGCAATGTATAACCGAGCAAGCCTGTCATAAATTTAGAAGAAAAAAAGAAGAAGAAAGAAGATGTTTTGAGGAAAGCAAATCTACAAATGTTCAGCAACAAATGGCTAAGCAAATAAGCTTGTTTGGTAACATACCACCAGAGTAATTCAAAAGAAGTAGATGTAATGAGAAAAATCTATAAAAGTTTTGAAAAAGGTTTAATTTTGGTATTTTAAAGGGTGCAATGAAAATCTCAATTATTTCTTAGATGTGTAATGAGAAAATATGTGTAAAGAGGTAATTATGATGTAAGTACAATTTCACTATAAAATATAAAGGACTTAATAGAGAAATTTATTTATAAACTTATAACTCAATAAGTTTACAAATTATTCTTGTGTTCCACCTAATCTCATACATTTGAACTTATATTTCAATTGATCATTTTTTTCACATTAGAAGTTTTATGTGGATTATTTTACTCTTATAAACTTTTATTATTATAATATATATATATATATATATAATACCATATATCTAGGAGAGAAAATTATTAGTAGATGTATTTTGTTTATGATATATATGTGAGGGATTGCTTAATCAAAAATCTTCATTCACTATTATTTTATAATAAGATCGTACCATGGAAGAACATTTGGAAGAGAAAATTAGTTGTACATATAGACCCATGATATAGATGATGATTGACTCGTAATAAAGATGATAGTAAACCGAAGATGAACAATTATTTTTTTGCTATTGTTATACATAAACCGTATTCTCTTCGCTAGTTTGTGTAGTCATCAATATTGTATAGTTTATTCAAAGGTATTATGCCGAAGTTCATTATATACAGATTTTTTTTTAAATGTACATAAATATATATGAACTAGTTAATGATTTTTATATATTATTTGATGATTTGTTATATATTGTTTGTTACTATATTTATTTGTTGAACAATCATTTTTATTAGTATTGAACAATCGAAATAGTAGATTTTTATATTTTTTTAATTTTATTTTATATTTTCACATTACAGTGTGAATGTTCACATTGACATGAGTTTATTTTATTTTATTTCATTTTTAAGGCTAGTTGTATATTAATTGTAAAATATGAACATTCACATTGTATTTTTGTATGAATTTTATTTTTTAGAATGTTAGTTGTATGTTTGTTGTTTTTGTTACTATACTTGTTAGTTGAACAATTATTTTTGTTACCATTGAACAATTGAAATAGTTGATTTTCATTTTTTTTCAGTTTTGTTTTATATTTCACATTACAGTGTGATTGTTCACATAGGTATGAGTTTAGTTTTTTAAGGGTAGTCGTATGTTAATTGTAAACTGTGAATCTTTACATTGTATTTTGATATGGGTTTTATTTTTTTTGAATGTTAGTGTTACATATTTGTTATTTATTGTGAACATTCACATTGTACTTTGATATATATTTTGTTTTTTCGAATGTTAGTTGTATACTGTACGGGGGGCGAAATATCCTCTGCTTTCCGTACCTCTTGAACTCCAAGCTTCTCGTGACGACGTCTAACCTGGCAACACAGAAAGAGTGAGCTGCCCGGTGGTGGTGTGCCGGATAGACCCTCCGACGATCAAGTCAGATCACTTGAGGAATGAAAAGGCTGTTAGGGAGAGAGATCATGTTTCAGATGGCGCAAATTGCTTTAAGTTACTTACCTCCAACGTTCACCCTCCCACTCCTATTTCTAGGCTGGCCATGCAGCCTCAGGATTGTGCGCGCACTTCCTCTACTGTCCTTCCCTGGATAGGTGGTAGTGCTCGCCTCTTACCACCTTACGCGTGTAAAGGTTCAGTCCTCCAACCAGTACATGCAGAACTGCCAAACGATATTGACGCGTGCCTAGAGCAGATTTCTTCTCCCTCACGCCTTTGGCCCAGGTGGCATACTTAACCGAAGTACCACGACCGGCCTATCCCTTGTGGAGAATTGCCTCCACAAGCACACAACCGAGCTAGGAACCGCCGACCTGTCCCTTGGCAAAAGAGGCAAATATCCGATTCTCATGGCTGAGCTGTTCTCGACCTGTGCATCCTGGCTAACCGGCTACGAGGCATGCCGGCCTCCCCCCGTTCTTCCTTCATTCTCGGTTGCCCGAAGTCCATCTATCTCGGCTGACCGGCTAGAGGCATGCCGGCCCTCGCTGCGTCCTTAGTCTAGCCCGGGCCTTTAGCTCGGTTGCTACACGCCATTACGTGCTCTGCAAATGTCTACCTAGCCATAGCTCGGTCAGGCCTTAGTTCATGCCTGGTTGGACGATCTCTTTGACCGTGCAAAACAGATCCACGGGCCGTGTTAGCAGAGGAGATAGCGCGGCGCCGTGAGGTCTGTCACGACCCGCGTTACCGTAGCTCGGCCGTACTAACGGTGCAAATCTCCCCTCTCAATTGCCCCTTAACCCCATCTGAGCTAATCTTGATTAGGGTTACCACCATGACTGAACTAAACGGCCCCTCAGTCGTGCTAGTGCCAAGCCGAGCGTAATTGGGATCGAAGCATTTATCGAGCTATCCTATTTGGTCGGTGTCCGCAGTCTTGTCAAAGGTCGTACAACCGTGCCGACAGCCGTCCTTTCAGGCCACGTGGCTCCATCTCATTGGCCACGTGCCACCCAAAAGTTGTCTTTTCAAGCCCGAAATTCAAACGGCGCAGCCGTTTGGTTTTTTCCCCTTCTTATACACAAATGAAGGGTCATTTGCACGCTTACTCTTCACTTTCAACGCTGAGCCCAAACCCTAGCCTCCATAGCTCTGAGATTCTACCCTCCCTGTCACTGCGACTCATCCGCTTCTAGAGCCCGTTTTTGTTCCTTCAAAGGTTACAACCAAGCTCGAGAGGCCCCAATCTGCCTTGCATCTGGTATAGGTAAGTCCTCCTACCCTTCTTTCATACTCTCGTACTCGAGTTCTTCGAGTTCTCCATTTTTTGTGCTTGTGTTCTTGGTTTTGCTTACTGTTCTTCGTGCCCTCTGCTTGGGGCCATTGGTGTTGCCTTTTATGTGTAGAACCTGTACATCCTAGGGCAAATGGAAACTGTAGGAACGGAAAGGGCCTCCGTGCCCCTTGTTCCTCCTTGGGTCAAACGGATTTGCCCCATTTCTGGGATGAACAGTTTGAATCTGGGTAGAACCGAGCTAAATGCTCATTTAGATCCGTAATTAGAGCCTCAGCCGAGCAAAAACTGGTTTGTGGCTTCTCGCTGAGGCCGCGACCGAACTGAATACTCAATTAGATCGGTAAATAGGACTGAACCGAGCTAAAACTTGCCTTGACCGAGCCAAAAATAGAATCAGAACCAAATCAAGAAGGCTAAAACAGTCATTCCGTCGAGTCGAGATAGGGGTTAGACCGGCCAAACACCCTAAAACCTTTCTCCGAGCTAAGAGTTCCAATATGAGCCGTGCAATTTCTGCCTTGCTAACCCTTGGGCTTATTTTCAACAATGCAGAACAAACTAGGACCGATCAGGCCAATCCAAAACCATTACTGGTGAAGCTCAAAGTCCGAGCGAATACACCAACATTTTTTACCGAGATACAAATTAAGTCGTCAAATAAAACCAAGATAGATGGGGAAGTACCGATTCATGGTGAGCTCGCCCGGTGCATTAGCTGAGTTTCGTAGGGAGTACAACATCCCAGACGACGTCATCTTAGAGCTCGCCAAGAAGGGAGATACCCCTTGGGGCGACCTAGACCGGTGCCCCTTCACGGTCGTGTTTATAGTCGATAGAGGACTTCGCTTCCCGGTCCAACCCTTGATCTGCGAATTTTTTAGGCAGACAAGGCTTTGCCCGACCCAAGTCTCCAATAACACGTACAAAATAATAAACGGTGTCGCCGAGCTGAACCGGAGGCTCGGTCTCAATCTCGGTCTTGTTGAAATTTTTCATCAGTACAGCCCTAGTAAAAATAAAAGTGGGTTTTGCTGGTACCTGAAAGTAAAGAAGGGCCGAGCAAAACTCATCGAGGGCAACCCGGACAAATAGACCAACGATGATGACTTCCTGTACGAGGACACCGAGGCGCCCATACCGGGCTGGTACATTAGGAAGGATTTTGGCAGTGCTAGTGAGTAGCTCGGCTAACCGCTCTATTTTCTCTATGCATTAGTTTCTCTCTTTGCCGATCTAACACTTGCTTCTTTTTGCAGATTACAAGCACTTAGCAGAGGACTACTACCGGGCTAACCAAGAGGCTATCAGAGTCTTACTACGTCATCCAGCTGAGGAAAGGGAGTTTTCAAAACTGCTCGACTTTGAACCGACCTACCACTACCAAGCACCGCGCAAAAGCCGGGTCACCGAATTTCTTTGTGCGCCTTCTCCTAAACTTGACCCAAATCTTCCACCGATCAGACTAGTTCCCCTCACCGCCGAGCAAGAAATGGCAAAAATCTGGGCTATCAAATCAATGATCACCGGTGAGGAAACCGAGTCGCAACCACCAGAGGCAACTGGAGGAACATCCTCCACTCTAGCCAGGCAAACGGAAGGCGTAGTGCTGGCTCTAGCCAGCGAACAACCCACTGGCCGGTCGAGGAAAAGACCGAGGAAAGACCAGACCAGGCAGTACCTCGTTAATGAGGATTCCACTGAACATGCCTCAACTGAGCTTGGGGACCAGACCGAACAACAAATCAGGGGCCATCCAAACGCCCAAGTGCCCCTCGGGTCTAGTCGCCAAAATTCAAGTACAAAAGCCGCGTTGTTTCTGAAGTAGATTCAGTCTACGCGGACAAGGACTACTTTCTCGGTTTTAACATGACCAAGGGGTTGATCCTACCCACCGACAAGAAAAAACACGACGAGCTGTCCAACCTGAAGGTCCTTTGCTCGACGGCGAAATCCATAGTGCTGGTAAATTGTCACTTTTTTTTTTTTTCAAGTTATTGCTCAGTTTTTGCTCGGCTTTCTGAATACTCACAATCTTTCATTTGTTAGCAGGCCGCGCAAAAGAACTACCTCGCCCACGCGCGCATGATCGCCGTGCGGTAGAGTCTTCGTGATGCCATTGCCAAAAACAAAGCCCAAGCAGCCGAAATAGCAAAGCTCAAGGGCACGCAGGAAGCAGTTGTGGCTGAGCAAGACATCCTGAGCTAGGAAGTCGACCGAGCTGAAGCGGACAAACAGCGGGCCGTGAGGTCGACGAAGGCCCGGTGCCTCGCCGAGCTGAGGAAACTACGCGATGCCCACAAAGCAGAGAAGGACAAGGCTGTTGATGACGCCGAGGACCGGGGATATGCGCAAGACAAGAAGACTTATGAGCGGCAGGTCCAAGCGACCAAGGACATCTTTTTCCAGTGCGGTTGGAAAGCTGCCGTGGAAAAAGTTGGCCTTGGTCAAGATGCTGATATGTTCTTGAATCCCCCCGCAGCCTATATCCCGGTCTACATGCAAGCCTACGCGAGTGCCGCGCAAAAAAGGCTTATTGAAGAGGCCAAAAAAGCAGCTGAAGAGGAAGTGGCGGCCGAACAAACCGCTGAGCAGACTTCTCTCGACGCTACTCAAAGTGCCGAGGAAGTGGAGGCCAAGCAAGAGGTAGCGGTGGAAGGCGCTCTAGATGGAGCTGAGGAGGGCACGACCGAGCAGACTATCCAGACCGCCAAGCAAATCGTCGATGTCGACCTGGAGTTGGACTGAAATGCCCCCTTCTATTTTATTCTTTGTTTTTGTTTCTTTTCTTTCCATTGCTTTTGGATGTAACCGGGCTAGGCCCCCTCTTTGTACTGCAACTTTCCTAATCAATGAAACTGTAACTTTTTGCTCGTTTATCTTGTATTCCTGTTCGGTTTGCACGTGCAAAAATTTTTTAATTCCAACTTTAATGCAGCACAACTGGTAGATCAGCTACGCCGCACAATCATGCCAAGTCCTGTAGTTGGGTGGGCAAAAATCAGCTCGGCCGTAAAAGAAGTTGGACAACTCGCCAACTTTTCATTTTCGCCGAGCAAAACCAGCTCGGCCTGAATATTGGACAAAACACCAATATTCCGTCGTGGCCGAACAAAATCAGCTTGGCCTTGGAGTCGAATAGAATGTTAATATCTCTTCTCTCCGAGAAAAATCAGCTCGGCTTCTTGTAAGTTGGACAAGGCACCAAAATATCGTTTGGCCGAGCAAAGTCAGCTTGGCCATTATTGGTTGGACAAAACACCAACATTTCCTTTCGGCCGGGCAAAATCAGCTCGGCCTTAACATTGGGCGAAACACCGATATTTCACCTAAGTTGGTCACGACGCCAACATCCCAATTGGGCAAGCAAAAACCAGCTCGGCCCTTATGTGAATTGGACCATACACCAATCATGTCGCTAGATAATACGCCAACTGTTTGTGCGGTCCTGATATATCGGCGAGAGAAAATCAGTCCGGTTCCATTCAGGTCGGTCTCTTTGCCCCTGACCTCCATAGTTGCCTTGTATCCTTGCGGTGTCATTATACAGAAAGATGCAATAACAAAGCAACAAGAAGGCTATTTTTCATTACAAAAAGCAGTGCTATACTTACATCAAATGCCAAAAAGGCTAACGGGCTAGAAAGCTAAGGAATACAAGCAATTACACCTTGAAAGTAAAAGATCTTAAGATTGGCTGCATTCCACGGTCTGGGGACAGCTTTGCCATCTAAATCTTCCAGATGGTAGGCCCCTTTGCCAGCGAGACCAGTCACCTTGTATGGTCCTTCCCAATTTGCATCGAGCTTTCCTTCGCCTGGGATCACCATGTTGCCCAGCACTTTTCTTAAGACCCAGTCCCCAATCTTGAACAGCCTGGGGTGCACAGCCTTCTTGTATTTCTTGGAGAGTTCTTACTGGTAGGCCGCTATGTGGATTAATGCTCGCTCCCTCCTTTCCTCGGCAAGGTCTAGCTCCAATGCCACTGCTTCATTGTTCAAATCTGGCTGGAAGCTTTTAGACCAGATGGTTGGCATGCCAATTTCCAGTGGGATAACGGCTTCCATGCCATAGGCCAAGGCAAACGGAGTTTCTCCGATTAATCGCCTTGGCGTAGTGCGGTACGCCCAGAGTACATGAGGGAGTTCTTCAACCCACTTCCCCTTGGCCTTCTCAAGCCGCTTCTTCAGTCCGTCCAGGATGGTCTTGTTTGAGGCCTCGGCTTGACCATTTGACTAAGGATAGGCCGGCGTTGAATTGTAGAATTCGATCTTCAGTTCTTCGCAAAATCTGCAACAGAGTTTCCCATCGAATTGGGTGTTGTTATCTGAGATGAGGGCTTCCAGACAAACTTCTTCACATCCTTTTCCTTTATGGTCGCCAGTGGCTCGGCCTCAACCCACTTGGTGAAGTAGTCAGTGGCAGCGATGAAGAATTTGCGATTACCCGGTGCTGCTAGGAGCGGTCCCACAATATCCAACCCCCAAAGTGCGAACGACCAAGGACTTGTAAGGGGGAGCAATTCTCTGGCAGGCTGGTGGATCTGGTAAGCAAACTTTTGACACTTTTCACACTTGCAAACGTATTTTTGTGCATCCGCCTGCATGCATGGCCACCAATAACCCTAGGAAATTGCTCGGTAAGCCAAAGATCTGCCCCCAGTATGGCTGCCGCAGATGCCTTCATGGATCTTATAGAGAAAAGCTTCCACCTTGGCGAGGTGGACACACTTCAGATATGGCCCGGCAAAAGACTTCTTATACAAGGCTCCAGATGGGAAGCCAAAATCGCTCTGACTTGGCCCGAATCTTGTTAGCCGCCTTCTTTTCTTCTAGTAGAACTCTATCTTTTAGAAAAACGATGATGGGATCCATCCAGGAAGGACCCAAGTCGGTGCAAAGTACCTCAGTCGCTTTTGGTTCCTCAATACTTGGCCGAGGTAAGAATTCTATCATCAAGGGGTTAGGAAAAGCTATCTGAGCAGAAGCGAGTCTGGCCAATTCATCAGTCGTGTTGATTTTTTCGCGGTTGATCTGTTCCACTCTTATGGCGTCGAACTTCTTGATCTCTGCGCGCACCAGGGCCTGATACTTGGTCATTCTTTCATCCCTTGCCCTATACTCCCCTAAGACCTGATTGACCACCAGCTTGGAATCGCTGAATACCATAAGGGCTGATACTTTCATTCTCAGTGCGCTTCTTAGCTCGGCGAAAAGGGCTTCATACTCCACCTCGTTGTTAGATGCGGAGAAGCCGAGCATAATTGCCTACTCGATAATCAGCCCATCCGGAGAAGTCAGTACGATACCCAGCCCGACCCCGTGCCTGTTGGATGCCCCATCGACGAAGAACTTCCACATCTCGCCAATGAACAGCTTCCAGCAATCAGAAGGGTTTTGGGAGCTTCTCAGTTCCAAGTCTCTGATCGACTCATTTTGGTCTCTTTTCTTGTCTTCGTTGAATCCATCTTTCAATGAGTTACCTGGCTCCGCCAGCTCAGTCGGCTTTTGCCTTTCTTTCACTTGCGAGCCAACATTTGTCTCCATTGCCTGACCCATGGGCTGTGCTAAATCCGCACCAGTCAAATCAACCGGGCAAACTGGATACGTTCCAAAAGTCTGCGAGAGCTTGAGCCTTGATCGCGGTGCGCGGGCGGAACTTGATGTCGTATTATCCCAACTCCACGGCCCATTTCAAAATTCTCCCGGTAAAATCTGCCTTTTCAAAGAGCACATTGAGTGGAAACTCGGTTAGCACAACTATTGTATGAGCATGAAAATAGTGTGCCAGCTTTCTCGACGCCATCATCAGGGCCAGCGCTAATTTTTCCAGTGGAAGATATCTCGTCTCGGCCGGAAGCAGAGTCTTGCTTACATAAAAAATGGGCAGGTGCTGGATGCCTTCAGCGCGGACTAGGACGGCACTCACTGCATGTTTAGAGACTGCCAAGTAGAGATACAATTCTTCGTCCGGCCGAGGCGTGACCAAGATAGGGGCTGAGGAGAGGTACACTTTTAAGTCTGCCAGTGCACGGTCACATTCTTCGTCCCAGAAGAACTTGGTCTTCAAAGTTTTGAAGAAGGGCCTGTAACAATCTAAAGACCGGCTGATAAATCTGTTCAGCGCGGCTGCCATCCCTACAAGATGTTGCACGTCCTTCGTGGAGTTAGGGCGCTCCAGGTCTTGTATAGCCTTGATCTGTGATGGGTCGGCTTCAATCCTTCGGTTTGTGACCAGGAAACCCAGAAACTTCCCGGTGCCGACTCCGAAAGCGCATTTGGAGGCATTCAAACAAAGCTTGTGGAGTTTAAGTATGGCAAACATCTCTGCTAGGTCGAAGAGGTGCTGAGATTTCTCCTTACTCTTCACCACCATATCGTCGATATAGGCCTCCATGGTGGGGCCCAACAGTGGGGCGAACATCTTTGTCACCATCCGTTGAAAAGTTGCTCCGGCGTTTTTCAGCCCGAACGGCATGACTTTATAGCAATACAACCCGTTGGGAGTAGTGAACGATGTGATCTCTCGGTCCGGTTTATACATAGCTATCTGGTGGTAGCTGCGATACGCGTCTAAGAAGCTAAACCTCTGATGGCAAGCGGTTAAGTCCACCAGCTGGTCAATTCGAGGGAGGGGGAAGCTATCCTTTGGGCAAGCACGGTTGACCGTCTTGTAGTCAACGTAGACTCGCCACTTACCATTCTTCTTCGGAACCACCACCGTATTGGATATCCACCGAGGGTATTGCACCTCTTCTATGGTCCTAGCTTCCAGCAGGTTCTTTACTTCCTCGGCCACTACCTCAGTATGGTACAAGGCTGAACGACGTGTCCTTTGGATGACTGGTCGTGCATTGGGAAAGGCATTCAACTAATAGCAAATGAAGCTCGGGTCGATGCCAAGCATATCGTAAGGCGTCCACGCAAAAGCCTCCAAATTGGAAGTCAAGAAATTGACATAATCTAACCGCTCGGTGCTAGACAAAGATGAGCCTAGGAGGAAGAACTTAGTTGGGTCGTTCTCGTCGATGCGCACTTCCACCAAATCCTCGATCGATTTTTCCTCGGCCTTTCTACCTACGTCTTCAAGGACCTCCTTTCTCTTGGGTCCCTCAATCATTTGGACAAACCCCTTGGCTGAGCGGCTGCCATTTACTACAACGAAGCATTGTTTTGCCATCACCTAGTCTCCCCAAACCTCTTCTATTTGTCTGGTTGGTGCCGGAAAGCGCAAAACCTGATGGTAAGTCGACGCTACTGCTTGCATGGCGTGCAGCCAGCCCCTGCCCAAAATCAAGTTGTAAGTAGACGGGACCTTGAGCACCCAGAATTCCACCTGCTTCACGACTGAACCCGCTTTGACCGGCAATATGAGCTTCCCCACCGGCCACTCTGGCTGTGAGTTGAATCCAACCAAAGGAGACGTCGCATGGGCCAAGTCCTTGTCCTCCAGCTTCATTTGATTGAAGGCGTCATAGTACATAATCTCGACCGAACTCCCCTGGTCGATCAAGATTCTCTTGATGTCAAAGTCTTTGACGCGAAGAGTTACCACTAGGGCATCATTGTGGGGCATCTGGATCCTTTCTAAATCCTTGCTTCAAAAGGTAAGGACGTCTTTCTGCTCGGTCTTTCCCCTCTTCGCAGCGGTCTGAACGGAGACCACTTCCCTTATATGCTCAACCTTCTTGATCATTCCTCTCAGCTCGCAGACCCTGGCTGGTTCAATGATGCCATGGATGACGTTGATTACACCTTGCGGCACCACATCCAGGGCGGCTAGGCCGTTTGGTTCGGTTTGTCCTGATGGTGTGGCCTTCATAGCCCCATCTATGTATTGGTCAAGATGTCCGGCCGCCACCAATTCTTCCAAGTGTTGTTTGAGCAGCAAGCAGTCCTCTGTTCGGTGCCCCCGTTCCTCATGGAAAGTGCAGCGATATTTTAAATTGTAGCCTCTCTGTGTACTCCCCAACTTGGCCGGCCAGCGGACAAAAGGCTCGCCTCGGATCTCACTCAGAATGTAGTAGATAGAGATTTTAAAGACCGTGGTGATTCCAATCCGTGCCTTCAATTTTCTCTTGGCATCTTTTGCTGCGTCACGGGGAGCGTCAGCTCGGTCGTTTCTGCGACCATTGTTTCGGTCATCGCGGTTTGGGCCACAGCGTTGATCTTTTGACCGGCCATTTGGGCAGTTATCCTCCTGCCCGACCGAGTGAACTTTCCTTGCCACCTTTCTGTCCGCCGCGACCGGATTAACCTTCTCGGTCGCGGAGGCAACATCATCCTCCACACGGATGTGCTCGTTGATCCACTGCATCAAGGACTCCATAGTGGTAGGCTGGTACATCGTGAGCGAATCTCGCAGCCTATGTCCGACTGGGAGACCTCGCTTGTACTGAGTGATCGCCAGATTGGTGGGGCAGTCGAGGATCTCATTGTAAGTTTCCTACTACCTCGCGTTGTAGGCCTTCAATGAACCTCCAGATTCCATCTTGACGCCCAGGAGATGGTCGACCTCCTTCGGTGTGCGAGTGTTGGTTTTGAATCTGGTGAAGAAAGCTTCCGCTAGTTGCTGCCACCCTTCGATACTCCTCTCCGGGAGCCTTTCGAACCACTTCAAGCCCAGCTCTCCCAAGCTTGCTAGGAATATGAGGCACATCAGGGCGTCATTGCGCCGGTGGCCAGCCATTACTTGCCAGTAATGACTCACGTGCATGTACGGATCCGTCTTGCTATCGCACAAAGTGAACTTTGGCTGGTGGAATCCGGCAGGGTGTGTAGTACTCTCGATTTCTGGAGACAGCGGCGTGGCTGTAAGTCTCGCAAACTCCTTGTCCACCAGCACAGGGACCATCACTCTGGGAGTTAGCATCGCCACTTCTTCGCTACAACGAATTGGAGCGCTCAACCTCTGCAATGCCAGCACTCTCTAAGCCTCGCGACGGCGAGCCCTCTTCTCCAACACATTCCTCAGGTCTCTGGAACGGGAGGAGAAAGAGTATCTCGACGTTGATGACGGGCGTGAGGGGCAGTATGTGCTGTCGCGAGTGAAGGATCTGCCCTCTCTTTGGTCAAAATCTCCAACCCCATAGTTCCTGGTGATGGAGAGAGAGTGAGTCCTCTCCTGGCGACGACTGCTAGAACGAAGGGACGGGGTGCACTCACTGAGGTTGCCCTCTACAGCAACATCCTTCCCTTTAATCTGGCGCTTCAGCATCTCCATCTCCGTTGCCATCTTGCGAATGCGGGTGTCTTGGTCTTTGAATTTGTGCTCCAGGTGCTGCGCACGGGACTCCTCCCATCGCCGACGGCCCTCTGGACTCTTCGAACGATCAGAACTCCTCTCACGTTTGTCACGCGCATCTCGCGAAGAAGTTTCTAGGCCCACCATGGCCGGAACATTCGAGGGGCCATCTCTTCTTCGGACAGACTCCGGAGTGACACCATCGACGACGGACAGTGGAATTTCGTCGTTGTTGGCCATGGAAATAGTCGAAGAGGCTTGAAGAACAAGGGTTCACTATCAAAGAATTCCCACAGACGGCGCCAATTGTACGAGGGGCAAAATATCCTCTGCTTTCCGTACCTCTTGAACTCCAAGCTTCTCGTGACGGCATCTAACCTAGCAACACAGAAAGAGTGAGCTGCCCGGCGGTGGTGTGCCGGATAGACCCTCCAACGATCAAGTCAGATCACTTGAGAAATGAAAAGGCTATTAGGGAGAGAGATCATGTTTCAGATGGCGCAAATTGCTTTAAGTTACATACCTCCAACGTTCACCCTCCCACTCCTATTTCTAGGCTGGCCATGCAGCCTCAGGATTGTGCGCGCACTTCCTCTACTGTCCTTCCCTAGACAGGTGGCAGTGCTCACCTTTCACCACCTTACGCGTGTAAAGGTTCAATCCTTCAACCAGTACATGCAGAACTGCCAAACGGTATTGACGCGTGCCTGGAGCAGATTTCCTCTCCCTCACGCCTTTGGCCCAGGTGGCATACTTAACCGGAGTACCACGACTGACCTATCCCTTGTGGAGAATTGCCTCCACAAGCACACAACCGAGCTAGGAACCGCCGACCTGCCTCTTGGCAAAAGGGGCAAATATCCAATTCGCATGGCCGAGCTATTCTCGACCGGTGGATCCTGGCTAATTGGCTGCGAGGCATGCCGGCCTCCCTCCGTTCTTCCTTCATTCTCGGTTGCCCGAAGTCCATCTATCTCGGCTAATCGGCTAGAGGCATGCCGGCCCTTGCCGTGTCCTTAGTCTAGCCCGGGCCCATTAGCTCGGTTGCCACACGCCACTACGTGCTCTGCCAAATGTCTACCTAGCCACAGCTCGGTCAGGCCTTAATTCATGCCTGGTTGGACGATTTCTTTGACCGTGCAAAACAGATCCACGCGCCGTGTTAGCAGAGGAGATAGCGCGGCGTCGTGAGGTATGTCATGACCCGCGCTACCGTAGCTCGGCCGTACTAACGGTGCAAATCTCCCCTCTCATATACTAGTAGTCATATTAACACAAACAAAATGTGTTATTTTGATCAAAAACATAGTGTATACATAGAGATGCGAATATTTATATTAATTCTGTAATACAAATAGGTAGTTGCATCCAATGTTAATGTTCACACACTTATATAACATTGAGTGTGTATATGGTTTCCATGGGAATGTGTTATTTATTAACATACATTTGTAATGTGAGAAATGACATCAATATTTAGTGAGAAATTTTCCAATTTAGGATTTTGAAAATGTGAGAGATTTTTTCTGTAGAATAAGAGATGGATTTTTTTCGCCTAGAATGAAATAGAGATTTTCTCTATGGAATTAGGGAGAGATTTTCTCCATGAAATAAAGAATTTTTATTATTTTTATTGTGTATTAATTTCAAAATAGAAACAAGCACAAAAAGTTGGAAAGGTAATTTGGTCATATTACACCAAATAGGATCTAATGGAATACTAGAAGAAATATGAGTTAGATAAACATAAATTTTTAAAAATTAGAATTACTAAAAAGGCTTCCGATTTAGTAGTCTATAAGTCATCTAGTAAAAACTCCTTTTATTAATGTATATAACCTAAAAAAATAAAAAATAATAAATAATAAAAATAAAAAAGCCTTTAGACTCAGTGGCAAAGCTAGGAAATTGAGTTAAAAAAGGCACTATTAATTATAATTTTTTATTTTAAAAAAAATCATGATGGACATTAAAGATAATAATAATACTTTTATAAGCTAAATTTAAGTATAAAAAATTACATATTCATTATTAATAGGAACAAATTAAAATTCTATAATAGTGTAGAATAGCTCGGTGTGGGATGGTGATGTAAGTTTGTAATTTTAGCACAAAAAATTATAAATCAAAATTCTTAATTTTAGAAAATAAAAACACATTGTTTATAGGAAAAATTATTATAAAATTTATTTAATTTTTATTTGATAGAAATATATTAAAAAGTTGACATTGTTTATAAATAATGTATTTTGAATGAAAATTATTAAACAGTCTTAGAATACCATATAGCATTGCCTACGTGATGAGAAATCACAAATCACACTAAGCAGTCTCTCAACTATTTAAAAATAATAAGTTTATTATATGTAATCTATAAGACTTTTGCCTATACTATTGGTTTAAACTATTACATAAATAATACCACATAGTGCTCTTAAAATTCAAATAATTATTTGTTGTGAACAATACAATAAATCTTTAACTAAAAAATATATTAAAAAAAATACATTTTGGGTGTGTTTGATTGGACGGACTGGAAAATGGGGGATTAGAATCCATCGGACTTGAGTCCTGGGATTGGAATCCCCCGGACTATTTGGTTGGATTGGATATGTATCCTGTGTTTGTTTTTTCATGGGATTAGATGTCGGATTTGTGAATCCCAGGACTATTTTTAGTGAATCCAATGTTTGGTTGAGAATTTGGATAGAATAAATGAACAAATGACTATTTTACCCTTTTTTAATTGTTTACTAAGTAATAGCAATATTAAACATATCTTTAATATTTTAATTATTTTTAGTTAGATTAAATAAAAAATTATTTTATTTTATTTTTTACACAATTACATAAATTTATTTTTTTTTTTTTAAAAAATAAATAAATAAAATATCAATAAAAATATATATATTTTTTTTAATTAAGATTTTAAATAAATTTGTTTTAAAAAAAATAATAATCAAAAAATGAAATTAAATAAAATATCTATTAAATTTAAATAATGAAATTAAATAAAACATAAACAAAATTTTAAAATAAAACATCACTAAAATATCCATAAAAAATTATTTCAAAAAATTAAATAAATAAAATATCAATAAAAAGTTAAATAAAATTATTTTATTTTTAAATTGAGACATTTAAATTTTATTGAATTTTATTAAATATAATACATAATTAAATAGTAGAGGATCAAAATTGTCATTTTATCATCTAATCTAAACAGTGATTAGTCCCCCACTTTCTATCCCACACCCCCCAGGACAGGATAGTCTCCCATATGGGGGACATGGAGTCCGGCCGAACATGGAGTCTGCCAGACTAAAAAAAAATCAAACAACAAATAAATAACATTATTTAGACTCAAGTCAAAATAATGAATAGTCCCCCCAATCTTTCCAATCAAACAGGCCTTTATATATGACAGCAAGACGTACACACACAGACACAAAATCTCAAAACTGATTTTGTTTGGGGGGGGGGGGGGACACGTGAACCCCTCATCCTTCTTTCCTTCCGCCACTGTGTAGACTCATAAATCACAATGCTTTATTATTAGATTAAGTTAAATGAAATTATGAGTATAGTGTATTTGAGTGATAATATTATTAATATGGCATATTAATAGGTGATGGGATTATTAATGTCCAGTATTAAACTAGAGATTTATTGTGTGGGAAGAAAAATTGAACCCACACAATTATTGAATAAAACAACAAAAAAAAAAAAAAATCACGCCCATGAATTTACAAAAGAAAAAAAATTAGGGGTTATGAAAATTTTTTCATGAAAATGATCATAAAAAATTTATGATTCTTGGATTACTTTAATTAGTGTGTGATGTTTTATTCTAAGTGTAATCCAAGGGTCACAAAACTTTCATGATTATATTTTTATAAAAAGTTTTTTATGATACCTAACATTACTGTTTACAAAATAACACACCGATAGTATCCCATTTGTAGTAAGCGTGTTAGGCCTTGTCTGTCATAACCTAAAAAAATTAAAAAGTCAAAAAGTTACTATCCTATTTAAATCATATCATCTTTATTTAAGTCACATCACTTCTCTACCATATCACTTCAAACATAATCCATACCTAACATATCACCTCAAACATAACCCATACATAACACATATTTTATAAAAAATAAAAAAATATATTTATTTAGATTATCCCAAACCACCCTTTAGTAGCCCATTTGGAGTAGGTCGAACAGTTACTCTGATGCCTAAGTTAAAGCCAAGCTTCATGAGGATGAAGATAGAAGTAATTAACTAAGAAGTTTTTATGTGAGAAATTGTGTACCTCATTCTGTTGAAGTATGTTCTTTTTATAAAGGATTAGTGCTTAGCACACGTGATGTGTGTGTAATTTAAATAAATAAAAATAAAATAAAATATTTATTATATATTGTGTATTAATTAAGTAGTAAGAGTTTTATTCATTTGACATAAGTCTAAGATTCAAGTCCTTTATTCTTATCTATTTAATTTTTTTTTTAATTTTAAATAAAAAAGTAGATACGTGACAGTATAAAAAACAAAGGCTTCAAGACACCATAAGAGTTGTTCACTTTATAATAGTACTAGTGGTTGGCACACGCGATGCGTGTGCAATTTAAATAAATAAAAATAAACAAAATATTTATTATATAAAATGTGTTACACAAGTGATAAATATTTTCTTCATTCAATAAAGGGTTAGAGGTTTGAGTCTCACGCATCCCATCTATCTAATTTTATTTTATTTTTTTTATATATATTTTAAATAAAAACATGGACACTTGGCAATATAAGAAGCAGGCTTTATGATATCATAAAAGGTGTTCCCTTTCTAGATAGATAGAAATAACTGCCTTTCAGATTGTTTCTCTATTAGTTGTAGTAATGCCTCCTTATTAGATGAGGATAACTCTATACAGTGGCGCAATATGCATTCTATTGGCCTTATTTGGTAGAGTGGTAGGAAAGTTAAGCCGCTTATAACTTATAATTATGAACATAAGTTGATTTTTGACTTATAAATTAAGCATTTTCTGTCCCACTCAAAAAATAAATTAATTTCTGATTTTCAAAAAATTATAAGCTATAAATTATAAGTTAAACTAAACACATCAAAATAACTTAAATTAAGCTAAAAATTAAAATAAGCAACTTTCAAACTGCACCAAACAGAGCTATTGTTCTCCACCAGAGTAGCCTAATTGGGTAACTTTGCATAGAATCATGCTACGTGTCCGAGCTTGGGCCCCAGTAATTACAAGATAATTTTGGTTTCCACATTTGTGCAGTAATTAATAGGTTAAGATTAAATTTACGAAATTATGTAAAAAAAAAAAAAATTATTATTTTGTAAAATGAAAGCAAAAATAGTTTTACTTCTAATTCTATGAAATTGAATTAAAAATTATAAAAATGCTAATCCCATCATGTAATTTATGTGAGATCTATTAAATTATCAATTCAATTCTATCACCTATGCTATTAAACAAACATAGTGGATGTTTGAAAAATTATTATTTTAATAGGTTATTTTAATTTTTAACTATTTTAGTAAGTTAAAATTTTTATGTTTGAAAATATAGTTAAATTTTTTTATAATTAGATGTGATATTTGTGAGAGAAAAAGTAAAAAAAATTATGAATTTAATATAACATTTTATCTTATTAGCTATTTTAGTCTATTTTTTCTTTTTAAAAATTTTAACCTAAAAATTCAAAAAAACACCTTTGCCAAACACCCCAATACATTGGTTGGAGATAATACAAAAAACCAAAGAAGATAAAAAGAGAGTGCATAAAAATAAAAAACTAGCAAATTTTCTAACATTCATGTGTTGATTCATCAAGATGAGACATCATTGCTTTATCTCATAATATCGAAACATTTTATTATATACTTATATACCAAGTAACAAGAGGAACTTAAATATGTACATTGGAATAACCATTTTAATTAACCCCCACTATACAACATTATGATCAACCATCTTGATTGATATAATTGGAGGGTCTCTAAACACAAACAAAATGGTTATGATTTTTATTTTTATTTTTTTCAAATATAAGGATTAATATGAGAAGAATAGTCCCGAATTCCAGCTCCTTCCCACCCCATCCATTCCTCCCACATATCCCAATCAGGATCGTTCATCCCCCTCATGGGTTCATCTGCATCGTACGACTCATACATCTCCATCTCTGGTAGAGTTGATTCTCCTCTCAAATTACTCATCACAATCTGCACCATACAATAACCACACAAAATTAAATTAGCCACAACTCATTGCTTTAATTAAAATTGATGCAAACAAGATAAGTTCGACCTTGTAGTTAAAAGTTTTAATTTGTAACAAAAGTGCTGCAAAAAAGATAAGTTCGGCCACTTACGCTGTGTTTGGTTGAGAGATTTGAGAAGGAATTTGTAAAGAAAAAGGAAAAATATATGTAAAATTAAGTGAAATATAACCTAACTTTTCTTTTTCCCTTTCCAAATCCCTCCTAATCCAAACAGAGTGTTAGGTGGGGCAAAAAGTCTAATGGGTTGATGC
Organism: Camellia lanceoleosa; assembly: GCA_025200525.1. NCBI lineage: Eukaryota > Viridiplantae > Streptophyta > Magnoliopsida > Ericales > Theaceae > Camellia > Camellia lanceoleosa. Next base: position 96,156,463 of record CM045772.1, on the reverse strand, counting down.
CACAAATGGACATTTTAGCATAGGATCAAAATCCTTTGGTCCAAAAACAATGCTATCTTCAGACGTAAAGAATCAATTAATGTTGACGTGGATTTCAACACTTTGTCTGTTTTTCTTTGTTCCTCACTTTTTTATTTCTTACCACGATTAAAGTCCAATTGGTTGAATTGTCCATATCAACCAACAAAGGCCATCACCATCATCAATCACAAAATGAAAGTGATAGCTTTTGTTAAAGACAAATAGAATACAATTAGTACTAAAAATACTGTTTACACTTGCTAATCCTAATTATAACACGGCATTATCGGGTGGAGCTATTCTTCTACATTTCTATTAAAAATAGACAATGATTTCTCTCTAGTACGGCATTTATCGAGTGGAGTTATTCTTCTACCTTTCTATTAAAAATGGATAATGATTTCTCTCTAGTGTAAATTTAAATAATCGGATCGTGTTATTGTATTGTTTGATCTAATAGAACCCACTATAGATTGCAAAATTTTCTGTATAAAAAATTAAATTAATCTGATAATTATAAACAATAATACTATCAACTTAGTCTATAAAATAAAAGATTTAGTTTTCAAATCAATTTTATAATTCGATCAAATCAATTTAATTTATATTTTTTTATGAGTAATCTATCAACATAATATTATAAAAAATAAGACTAGTGGTAAGCCTGCGAATCCGAAGGACACTCTCTTCATCCACATAAACAAGTCATATCTTACAAATACTCCATATATTATCCATAATATCTAAACTACCCACCAGAGAAAGCGAAGAAATACATTATAAATACATTATTGGTCCTAATCTAATCTATCAGACACTTTGGCTTGGTTTGGAAAGTGGGTTGGCTTTTTTTTAATTTTTTTGACTTTTTTGGCTTTTTTTTTTTACTTTTTTATAAGAAAAATAATATAATGATTATAGATTAAATGTGATGTTTTGTCTTATTAAAACTAAAGTCTATTTTATTTTTTATAACTATTTTAACTCCAAACTCATCCAAAGTCACTTCCCAAACAACCCCTTTAATTAAAATATGTACAAAAAAGAATACCTTCCAAACCAATGAGCACAACAAGCAATCAAAATTAAAGATAAAGATAGGATTCCATCCACTCCCCACAGTGGGCCGGAAAGTTCAATTTCGGCCCATGAGCATAATCATAGTCATTTTATCATATTTATTGAATACAAAGTATTTTTAAAGACATAATATGACATTAAGGGTTCGTTTGAAAGGTTGATTGTCTTTTTGATTTTTGATTTTTTATATTTTAATTCATGATAAAAAAAATCCCATTTGAAATAGCCTTTTTGACTTTTTTTAGTTTTTGTGAGAGAAAAAATTAAATAATTATAAGTTGGATGTAATATTTTATCTTATTAATTTTTTAACATATTTTATCATTTTGTGACTAAAATAATCTTTTAACCCCAAAATCTGCTATGCCAAACGAGTGCTAATTATCAGATTAATTTGATTTTTCATTACCTAATACAAAATCTTACAAGATTTTTATAAAGGCAAAATCTTACAAGATAAACTCTTAAATTATTAATAAAATACTTGAATGAACCATGAGAATTTTCTATCATAATTAAAAATAAATAAAATAAAAGGCCCATAGGCAAAAAGAGCAGGGGACTTACATCATAAGCTTCATTAATGTGGTGAAACTGAACCCCACAATTGTTTCCTCTGCAAACATCCGGATGATACTGAAAATTCGATCATATTACAAACATTATTATTATTATTATTAATTAATAAAATGGGTTCCACATTAATAATTAATCAAAAAAATTAAATCAAATCAAATAAATGAAAAATAACATTAAATGAAACATGCGTCAAATTCAATTGCAATTAAATTTTTATTTATTTTTTATCTGATATTTTTTCAAACCACTCATTCTAAACATAATCAAAAATGTTTGAGAATCTAAATTTTTTTGCAATAAGTGTCAACTTTACTACCTTGTATTAGGTGAATTTAAGATCTAAATCCTGAGTTTCTAACATTTTTCTAATGAATTTTAAAAAATTAAAAAATTAATAGGAAAGGAGACCAATCAGAACCAGATTTTATAGAAGAAGATATTAATCAAAAAATGAAAAGAGAAATTACCTGGAGAGCAAGTTGTCTGAAAGCTTTCTTAACCTTAGATTTAGAAGCACCTGGCTGAATCCTCAATGTCTTGTAGGGATCGGTGACAGCAGAAGAAGCAGAATACGAAGCAGTACAAACCCTAACCTTGTCATTTTTCCTCATCACTTTCTTCTTCTTCGAATTCTTCAATTGGATCCACGAAGAAGATCCACAACCTCGGCCAATCATCCCAGCAACACTCACCATTCTCAACGATTTTGATCGCGATTCTCTCACAACAAATCACAAAAACAGCCTTTGAATTGCACAAACAATAATAACGACTATATATAGATATAGATATATTGAGATTTGAATAATGAGAGTTTCAACACGGCAAGGTTAATCCGGATTAGGAGTCAATAATAAATGGATACAATAATGGATAGAGGAACTTTTCAATTAGGGCGTTCGAATATAAATAAACACAGAGGAGGAGGAGGAGGGAGAGAGAGAGAGAGAGAGAGGAACGGTCCTTATCCGTGTGGGTCGTTGTAGATTGACGTGTAACGTTTGGAGTGAGCGGAGATGAGAAACAAAGTCTGATCTTATCCGCCCTTTGGCCCGTTGTTTGTTTGGCCCTAACTCAAATTCAATTATTTGCGGAATATTCTTTGGTTATAATTATTCTTCCTTTTATTTTGTCAACTTTCTTTTTCTTAAAAAAATTACCTCTCAACCTGAGAAAATTCAATGGGTTTATAAAATTTATCACGAATTTTATTTTAATAATTTTAATTATTTATTTTATAAAATTTTTAATATATAATATTTTTTAAAAAAATTAATTTGATCTAATAATGGTAATCTTTTTATTTTATCATATTTGTCATTAAAAATATATGCTAAATATATTTATTGTCTATTTTTTTAAAGATAAATGTGATAAAATAAAATAATTATAATTATCAGATTAAACTAATTTTATTTATAAATAATATACATTAAGAGTTTTACAAAATGAATAGCTCAGACCATTGAAGCGGGATTATGGTGGACTCCACAGACCTATCAAGTTCTCTCATACCATTTTTTTTTTTTTTGGACATTTACATACAAGTCTCATTTTGTGAACTTATACTCCATTAAGTCCTAAATAAAAACATTTGCTCTTTTAAGTCCCATTAATTTTTAATATCCTGATTTATCCTTTTTTCTTCAAAATGGGACTTGCTGAAGACGGCTTCTTCCTTGAAACCCAAATCATCGCCATCTCCGTCGGTGACGAGGTCCTCACCACCGTCTCCTCCTCCTCTCCCCTCCTCGTAACCACCATCAAATCCCTCTACACCGCCCTCGTCGCCACCAATTTACACACCCAGATCAAAATTTCTTCCCCTCATGCCACCTCGATAGTTCTCGATCCTTGTCCGCAGAGAGTGGGAACATGCTGGGAAAGGGGCTTATCAATAGAGCTTTATAATAATGAAAATAAAGGTGAGGTAATGGATGTGTTTGGGAACTGCCTGTGAAAGAACAAAGAGACTCTCTCATCCACCGCCCAAACCACCATTTTACTAATGAAAATAAAGGTGAGGTAGTGGAAGAGCGGGTGAAAAGTGTGTGTGTATGTGTGTGTATGTGTGTGTGTGTGAGAAAGAGAGAGAGAGAGAGAGATACAACCCGGAGGGAGAGAGAGATCAGTCCTCTCCTGTGTCTGTCTGTTTATGTCTCCTCTTTACATTTTTCAACACCCAAACTGCAGAGAGAGATGTTAGTTTGATGTGATCATCTCTGAGAGAGAGCCCATGCGATTGAGACAGATTGCAGAGAGAGAGAGAGAGTTTTTTTAAATTGAGAACCTTCTCAGTTATAATATTCTCAATTTTAATCATGAAAAAATTGAGAAATTTCTCAAAATTGATAATTATAAATTTCTTAAAATATTCGCAACATTATCTTTATTTTTAATCCCATACTTTTCTCAGAAGCCAAATAGAAATTTTTTAATTTTGATAATAATATATTGAAATCATCATCTGTTTGAAAATTGAGAATATTCTTAGTTTTGAAATTGAGAACATTCTCAGTTTTGGGATTAAAGGGCAAAATGTCATTTTACCTATAAATGGAACTTATTGGTTCAAAAACTTTTTGACAGGACCTAAGCTACCACCAAATATGTAGATGTGATTTTTGATAATTAACTCTCTTTTTTTTAAATGATTAGATTTCTTTCAAGTTTAAATCAAAATTTGAGAGAATTTGAGTATTCGATTTTGATGATTCAATCGCTTATTTAGTATGACGCTAGTGTATATTATTCATAAAAAAAATAATAGGATGATCCGATAATTATAACATTTCATTTTATCGTGTTTATCTCTTTAAAAAATACTATTATTGGATCAACCTAATTTTTTGTATAAATGATATACATTTAGAGCCCTATCAAATGAACAATTTAGATCATTAAATGGGACATATGGTAGATTTCACAGCCCAATCAAATTCTCTCATATTCAAATTTAAATTTTAGAGAAATCCACCTCTTTAAAATACCAATCAACTTTCTTTTCTTTTTTTTTTCACTTTTTTTTACCCAACATTTTTAAAATTAATTTATTTATTAGAGCCCTAATTTTTTGTATAAATAATATACATTTAGAGCCCTATCAAATGAACAATTTAGATCATTAAATGAGACATATGGTAGATTTCACAGCCTAATCAACATTTTTTTTACCCAATCAACGTTTTTCATTGATTATTTGGATTGAAACTTGCGATTGAGCCATATAAGAGATGTGTATTTCACTTATTTATTTGGATGAAAAAGTAAATAATTGTTGAAAGGGATGTTTATCAATAAATCCTATCTCACAAATAATTTTACCAATTGGTCCTAAGGTTATTTCTATTGTTCTGATTAGTCCTATTAGTGGGGAAATATCTTACTAGTTGATCCTATTTCCTTTGTTTAGTAACATTGAGTGGTCAATTATACCCTTCTGTGTGTGTGTCGCGTGACATACATCATTCCAAGACAAAAAGTATAAAGAGTCTTAGTGTACTTTGTTGATGTGTGACACCCATTGTGTGTGTCATATGACATACGTCATTCCAAGGTAAGGAATTTCGTCAAAATCCCCTTATAACAAAATTTTTATACATTAAGGATAAATAGAGAAATTTGGCCTTAAAAGGCCATCACACATCACTATTACCAAAATATTCTCAATAATTAATTTTATATTTCAAACTTTAAAATTATATAACTTTTGATCTATATGTCAATTTTTAATAAAGTTTGGTATTTTTAAAATTCTCTTGTCAAAATCTATTAAATAAGATTCATATTAGCTATGAAATTTTTTTAAAAAATAATCAAAAATTTTAACATCGAAATTAACTCTAGCAATAAAATTTTATTTTATTTCATAATAAAATTTTACTCTACTTAATAATAAATTTTATTATGAAATTTTAGTATTTAAATAGTGAAATATAATCATCATCGGTAAACACTAGAATCACTATAATTGTTACCGTCATTTATAAAAATGTTGAATAAAAAATTTATTAAAACTATGAAATGATAATGTTAACATAAAATTTTTTTATGTTGATTTAAAACAAAGTCAGCAAATAAAAGACAAATTACATATTAATATAGTAAACTAGAATAAAATTTTACTGTCACTAAAACAGAGCATATCAGCCAATAAAATATAAACCACATATTACCAAAGCAAATAAAAGTAAAGTTAATATAACAACAAACAAAATATTGTCATTCAATATGGCTCAATAAAAAATAATCAAAACAAACAAAATATAGATTGTTTAATTTTCAATCTTACTAAAAAACTTGGGAGATTTATCAATAAATCTCAAATGTTAAACTTATGAACCAATTGGTCCCAATTTTTTCTAATAAATCGCCTAGTCCCTGATATTTTGAGGATCTTAATGCCCTAATTTAGATGTTATTAGATGCATGCTTTTATGAGGGTGTGTCACGTACACACAATGTCACGTGACACACACAATGGGTGTCACACATCAACAAAGTACACCAAGGCTCTTATGAGAGTGTGTCACGTAACACACAATATGTCACGTGACACGCACAATGGGTGTCACACATCAACAAAGTACACTAAGGCTCTTTATACTTTTTGCCTTGAAGTGTCACGTGACACACATAATGGGTGTCACACATCAATAAAGTATACTAAGGCTCTTTATGCTTTTTGCCTTAGAGTGTCACGTGACACACACAATGGGTGTCACACATTAACAAAGTACACTAAGGCTTTTTATACTTTTTGCCTTGGAGTGTCACGTGACATACCCAATGGGTGTCATACATCAACAAAGTATACTAAGGTTCTTTATGCTTTTTGCCTTGGAGTAATGTATGTCACGTGACACACACAATAGGTGCCACACATCAACAAAGTACACTAAGGCTCTTTATGCTTTTTGCCTTTGAATGATGTATGTCACGCGACACACACACGGAAGGGTATAATTGACCACTCAATGTTACTAAACAAAGAAAATAGGATCAACTGGTAAGATATTTCCCCACTAATAGGACTAATCGTAACAATAGAAATAACCTTAGGACCAATCGTAAAACGTTTTGTGAGATAGGATTTATTGATAAATATCCATTTCAAGAATTATTCACTTTTTTATCTAAATAAATAAGTGAAATACACATCTCTTGTATGGCTCAATTGCAAGTTTCAATCCAAATAATCAATGAAAAACGACAAATAAGGTTTGAAATATAATAATTATCGAAATTCTATGGCTTGATTGTGAAATCATCTTTTAAATCTTGTAGGAATTTTCAACTTGGAATATTGAAAACAATATATATATACTATTATTAAGTGAAAGTCTCAGCTGATTGATGTAATGAAACCTTTACTCTTTTCATGCCATGTGACAATATTTTTTATTTTTAGAAGAAAAGTTACACAAAATGGTAGGTAAAACTTGAATCCATAACCATATATTTAGGCCCCGTTTGGGAACAGGCTAATTTAGTAATTTTTTGGCTATTTGGCTAAAATATGAGTTAAAAAAACTAGTATGTTTGGAATGACTTTTTGACTTTTCACGAAAAGATGTGCAAAAAGTAGAGAGAAAATAGAATTTTTGACTTTTTAGTATGGGTTGTTGACTTTTTGACTAATTTAGTAACTTTTTGACTTTTTAGCTAAAAGGGAGGATTCCCAAACGAGGCCTTAGGATAAGAGGACTCATACACACAATCCTCTATTTTCTTAGAAAACTGGTTTGATGGTTTTGGCCAAATCAGACTTGGATTAATCATGGTTTAACTAGTTGTATTGGCAGATTTAGTTTTCAAAACATTAAAGTTAAGCACAAGTTAAAATCAAATAATTTGTTTAATTTTACGCCCTTAGAACATCCGCATCAATATAGCCAAAATAATAAAAAAAAGTAAAATATAGTTAGTAAATTATTAAATTGTTCCTCTATTAGTCTCAATAATTTTTTTTTAAATTAACTTTTTGTTAAATTTGTTAAAGTACCTTAACAATTTTGTTGAGGCACTGTTCATTAGCTACATGATTTTTTATTATATTTTTTGAAACAAAATTGGGCCAAAATATTTAAACCAGTTGTCTATCCGGATGTCCTCCCGGATATCCTACCAAATGACCCGTGAGTACCTGCAGTAGAAGAAGAAAAATGTCCAAAATTAGCCTAATCGGTTGATCGGCCGGTCAACCGGTCAACGACAATTTAATCTTTTTTTTTACATTTTTTAAAGAATTGTTTGGGTGATACATCAGCAATTTAATAAAAAAAAAGAAAGAATAACAAATACAATAAGAAATTAATATTTTAATAAGATTGAGTTAGAATAGAGAGTTTGATACAGTGAATTCTAAAAAGGTGATTAGTTAAAACAGCAAAAGTGAATTTTGGATTATAGTTTGACTAAAAATTTGAAAAGGCTGAGTAAAGAACATCTAACTAAAAATTTTATTTTTAGATATATCTAAGTAAGGAACATTTAAAAAAGTAAAAAAAAAAAATTTAAATTTAAAATTTAAAAAATATTCACTAAAAATAAAAAAAATATGAAAAATAAAAATCTCAGTTTCAGAAAACTAAATTTAGAAAACTGAAACCAAACATAATGAATAATAATAACCCAAAATCCCCTTTTGTTATTTTGATTAATCAACTTTTTAGTATTCACTGCATCAAACTCTTTATTTTAACTCAATCTTATTAAAATATTAATTTCTTATTGTATTTGTTATTATTATTATTTTTTATTAAATTGATGAGGTGCTATCCAAAGAATTCTTAAAAAATACAAAAAAAATAAAATAATAAATTTGTCATTGACTGGTTGACTGGCCAGTCCACCGATTAGGCTAATTTTGAATATTTTTTTTCTTCTGTTGCAAGTACTCACGAGACATCCGAGTGGACGATCAATTTAAAAATTTTGACCTAGTTTTGTTTTAGAAAATAAAATAAAAAATCACGTAACTAATCAACAGTGCCTCAATAAAATTGTTCAGGTACTGTAGTAAATTTAACAAAAAATTTATTTAGAAAAAATTTGTTAAAACTGAAAAAGGAATAATTTTATGATTTACTAATTATATTTTATCTTTTTATTATTTTAACTATGTTGATGGGGATGCTCTAACAACGTGTGTGAATATGGTCCAGTGATTTTGCTGATTTGGCACAAAAGTCGGAGATGTTTAAGGATGAAACACGTGCTTTTACAGTTAATCCCATGTGGTTTATTAAGTGCGTAGAAAATGTCAGCTACGCTGGATCTCCTGAACCGGTCCTATCTTATCTTATCGTGTGGATAAGTCCGACACAGCCTCTTTATGCGTTTCACACGTGGCGTTCCCTGCATGCAGATGATCTTCCATTATTTGACTCTCTCCGTCACTATTGACTCATCATGCCACATTCATGCCATCATACGCTTACTAGTATTGGCACATGTTAACAAATTATAGTGAAAATTACAAAGGAAAATAACAAATGAATTGACGGTTGAATTTTTTTATTATTATATTAGATTAGGACTCGTTTAAAAAGTAAGTTGGAATTAATTTATCTTATTAAAAAATAAAATAGATTAAAAATTAATAAAAACAAATATTATATTTAAATTATAATTATTTTATTATTTTTTTCTCATAAAATTACAAAAAGTCAAAAGTTTGTTCAAATGAATTTTTTTTCGCCATGCTAAAATAACCAAAAACTCACAAAAGTCAAATTAAAAAAATTCTTTCCGAACAAATGCTAATAGTAAAGTTTATAAATTTTAATTATTAAAGTTATATATTTTTTTTGTATATGTAATTATTTTTGAAAAGTTAACTTAATTTGTAATTTTTCTAAATTACTATCGAGAAATTATTTTTATCTCTTATGTCAATGTTCCGTGATATTTCAACTTGATATTTATTGGTTAAAATAGTGAGACTCAATAATTTTTGTTAGGTTTTTAAAAAATAACTTGTCAAATATCAAATAATAAATAAATTTAAATAATACCCTGAAATTATAATGTTGTGTTTGCTTAGAAAATTTGAAGAGAAATTTAGAAAGAGAAAGGAAAAATATATACAAAATTAAATAAAATTTAAATATATTTTATTTATATTTTATCTATCTTTTTTATTTTATTTTTTAAATCACTTCTCAAATCGTTTAACCAAACACACAGTATAAGGTAGAAAGACGTGGCTGGTTAGGGTGAAGGAAGGGGGGTGGCTAGCGCTGGATAGAGACAGAGTTAGGGATTATAGGATTCGAAAATTGATGATAAAGATGAGGGTTGAAAGATCTTTTTAAATTTTAATTTCACATAAATTGAAAAATAAAAGAAGCCCACTTTCAATATTGGCACGTAGACTATACTGTTCATTAATTTGGATAAAAATTGTAATTTATTTCAAATAAAGGGAGATTCTTTGCATATTGTAAATTATAGAGGGTAAAGTGTTTCAAGTCTAAACTATAAAGGAATAAAGTGATTTTTTATTTTCTAAATATATAATCTCTTGTTTTTGAAAGCACATATCACCAACGTGATTTTCTAGACTTAAATGTGTTTCTTTTACACAAGACGTGTTTGGTACACATAAAATTTTCATACAAAAGATGTGATATTAATTGCGACAAAATATCTATCATTATAATTCAATATTACAAAGTTTCATTATTACATTATTTTTTATATATATTTTAGGTACAAAATTTCAGTTTCGTAAATCATATTTTTTTAAAATAAGGATTATGAAAGCCGTATTGGCTAACTTTAAGATAGAAAAAACAAAATCAAAATAGTTAATTTTTAATATTTCATATATTTTAATATATTTTACCCATTCAATGTTGATTAACATTTTTTTACAATTTTGTTACTAGGGTTCTTAAGATGGCACAAAATAGGCTTGCAATTGTATGATCTAATCTTAAATTTAATAGCATAACAATAGTTGCTATTTTTTTCCCTTTTTTTTTTTTATATATTTTATATATCTTATATATTTTGCAAACTGCAAGAGAAACAAAAAGTTGTGTTTTTAAAGGAGAATAAACAAAAATAGATTGAAGGAATTTTAAAGGAATTGGGAAGGATTTAAGAAATTGTTTTTGATTTCTTTTATATCATAGTGAAGCTCAAGAACACATGAAGCTCATGTTGCATATGGATTAGGCAATTGATATTTTAAAGTTGTATTTGGACAGTCTAACTACAACTCGAATCAAGGTCAACAAGCCTTAATTTGACGATCTTATATTTTAATAATTGAATATTGAATGATTTACCCAATAAACTATCAATGACTCATGATGAAAGTGTGCCTCCACATGCACATAAATGTGTCTTGGTCTTTTAAATTTTTTCAAATTTACCGTTATAATATGATGAATAAGAAAAAAAATTAAATATATATACATCCTTTTGAATTTTCTCTAACAACATTGTGTAAGAATTTATTTTTAATTGAACTACCATTAACTATGTTTTATTTTGATTTGTAAAAAGCGAGTTGAAAGTGATTCAGACAAACTGACTGGTATGAGCCCAAATTAATTTTGTGATTCATAAAGTTTTGGACCATGGTTCATCTTAGTGGATTTATTATAAGTATGTGGTATGAAGGTGTAAGGCTTGTTTTGAGTTATTTGGATTCCTTAATGGGAGGGCCCAATAATTATTGTTTAGGCCCGGTCCTCTATCCCATCCTATTAGGGTTTACCTATATTTATATATATGTAAATCTAAGGGTTGTTAGCCCCATTGAAAAATAACATGAAAGATATAGGAGAAGAAGAGGAAAAGCTGGTGCTAAGGTTTTCCAATTGTGAATATCATATTCTTCTAAAGAAAGCAACACTCAAGACAATGGTAGAATTAAACAGTATGTATTTAAGTTTTTATTTTAGTAATTAATTATATTCATAGTGTTTTGATTTCTAGTATAAAGATCCTATAAACTTACATATGGTATCAGAGTAAGTTTATACTAGAATCAAAATCATGACAGATTATTTTAATAATTTTTTTTAAGAATAAAAAAAAAAAAAAAAAACAGTGTGCCTCGTGATGGGTGACTTATATGTACATATTGTTCATTGTTGAAATTGCTTTAGAATCATTAAAAAAAAAAAAAAAAAAAAGAAAGACGTTAGTATTGATTTGAAATTGTCCCGTGAATATTGCCTTAGAATACATCTCGTTCATTGTTGAGATTTATTGCTTTGAATATTGATTTGAAGCATATTTGATAGCATACTGGCTCAAAGATTATAATATATTAAAATAATAAATAGTGATATTTTTAATGGGAAAATATTTATTTTAAAATTGTCCCAGTTAGAGAACTTTTAAATCAATATGGGTGATACTGCCAAAGTGGTTAATCTATTGAGATTTATAAGTTTTTTAATAAAGATTCTGGGAAGCTCTTCTGAAATTGTTTTACTCAATTACATTCCCAAAGGGAGTTAATCGTGTGAATTAATTTCAGAGGTAGTGTGAGTCAATAATAAGGGAATTTTATTGATTTTGAAAAGACCTATCAACCCAAAGGGATAGTTTTTTGATAAATCATTCTTATTAATTGACTTGTTTAGAGGTGTTAGGATGTGTCCTATATATTATGCTCAAAGGCGTTTATATGGTGATACATTTTAATCTTCTGAGAATAATGCTAAAGTTAATTTTCAGCATGTTCTTGTGAAATTATTATTATTATTGCTATTGCCCATATTTCAATTATGTCATGTTAAATTTTTGTTGCAGCTGTTAGCAATATTGCAGTGAATAATCAAATTTGTTCCCTTGAAACCTTGACTGGAAATAACTTTAAGAGATGGAAAAGGGATGTTGAGTTAGCTTTGGGTTTAGCTGACTTAGATATTGCCTTAATTGATGATGAGCCCCCTAAACCCATTGACACTAGCACTACTGATCAAAAGGCTCAATATCACAAATGGAATAAAGTAATGTGCTTAGCATTATGATTATGAAAAAGTCAATATCTGAGAGTTTTCAGGGTGTTATGCCAGATGAGTCCAATGCTAAAATGTTCCTTGATGCCATAGGACAACGATACCTACAATCTGAAAAGGCTGAGGCTGGTGACCTTATGCAAACCTTGTCTACCATGAGGTATGATGGGGTGAGTGGTGTCAGATCCTATATCATGAAAATGCAAGAGATAGCCAACAAATTAACCAACCTTAAAGTGCCCATTGCAGAGACTTTCCTGTTTACCAAGCCTTAAACTCTCTTCCCATACAATTTGGTAACTAGAAAACCACCTATAATGCCCAAAAACAGTCTTGGAATGTGAATGAGCTTATTGCTATATGTGTACAAGAAGAGGAGAGAAATAAAAAAAGAAAAGGGAGGGAGTATGAATATAGTGCATCAGCCATACCAAGGAATGGGTTATATCCATAATTAGTCTTCTCAACATCACAAGGGTAATAATTTTCGTAAAAGTTATAACTATCAGGGTAATCGTGGCAAGTCTAATCAGGGTCAGTCTAACAACCAACAAACTCAACTTAACAATCCACTAGGGCCCAAGCCTGACATTAAAAAGGAAATGAGTTGCTGGTTTTGTAAGCAGAGTGGTCATAAAAAACTGGACTGTCACAAATTCAAGGCTTGGCTAGATAAGAAGAACAAAAAAGAAGGCATTTCACTGGCCTTTGTTTGTTTTGAATCCTCTTTAGTTGATGTGCCACCAAATTCTTGGTGGGTTGATAGTGGAACATCTATTCATGTTTCTAATTCTTTGCAGGGGTTCATAAACAAACGCAGGCCAAGTGAAGGAGAGAATTGTGTCTACGTTGGAAATGGAGTTAGGGTCCCAATAGATTTCTGGTAGTGGTAGGTTGTTTTTGAGTCCGGAACCGCTTTATTTTAGAAAATGTTGCTTTTGTGCCATCTATGAGGCGAAACCTAATTTTAGTTTCAAAACTTGATGAGTCTGGTTATTGTTTTAGTTTTGGTAATGGAAAATTTGATTTGTCTTTAAATTCTATTTTGATTGGAAATGGATGCATGTGTGATGGTTTATATAAACTAAATTTGTCCCAAAATCAATTTTCTATAAATGTTGAAAGCAGAGGAACTAAAAGATGTTTAATTAAAGAAAACTCATCCATGTTGTGGCATAAAAGACTAGCACATATTTCTAAAGAAAAAATTGAGAGATTGATTAAAACAGATACACTTCCTAACCTTGATTTTCATGACTTTGAAGTGTGCGTGGATTGTATAAAAGGAAAAATGACCAAAACAAGGAAGCTAGGAGCCACACATAGCAAAGACCTTTTAGAAATTATACACACTAACATTTGTGGGCTGTTATCTACTACTTTGTGTGGGAGAGAATATTTTATCACTTTCATAGATGACTACACACGTTATGGTGTTGTTTATCTAATTCACAATAAATCTGAATCTCTTGAAAAATTTAAGATTTATAAAACTAACGTGGAAAAACAAACTGGCAAAGTGATCAAAATTGTTAGATCTGACCATGGAGGTGAATGTTATGGTAGACATGGTGATGTTGGTCAATGTATGGGACCTTTTGTTAAATATTTACAAAGTTGTGGAATTGTTGCACAATACACCATGCCTGGAACCCCTGAACAAAATGGTGTGGCTGAGCGTCGTAATCGCACTCTAAAAGAAATGGTGAGATGTATGATTAGTATGTCCAAACTACTGAATCCTTTGGGATGAAGCCCTTTGACTTCCATGTATATCCTAAATAAGGTACCGAGTAAAGTCGCTCCTAAAACACCTTTTGAATTGTGGACTGAAGAAAACCTAGTTTGAACCACTTTCGTGTTTGGGGTTGTCTCGTCAAGTAAAACTTTATAATTCTTCAAACCAAATTGGAACCGAGAACCACTCGTTGTTACTTTGTAGGTTATCCAGAAACCTTGAAAGGTTATAGGTTTTATTATCCTGGTCATGGCACAAGGATCGTTGAGGCTGGAAATGCAAATTTCTAGAGAATGATGTAGGTGATTATATGAGTTCGGGTGAACAGTCTAGAGCTCAAATACATGTGCCTACCTTTGTACCTTTGCCTATTGTGACAAACGAGTTCGTTCCTTCTCACATAGAGAAAGTAAGAGCACAAGCAGATAATGAAACCCCTAATTAGCCTATTGATGTACCTCAACCAGTTGAAGATGTACAACAAGCACAACCTCCTAGGCGCTCACATAGAGTTAGAAGGTCCGCTTCTTCCAAATGATTATGTTGTCTTTCTAGGTGAGCAAGATTATGAGCCCGAGGAAATAATTGATCCACTTATACAACGAGGCAAATACACAAATCCAAATTTTAACAAGTGGCTTGATGCGATGAAGGAAGAGATGCATTCTATGGAAATTAATGGTGTGTGGGAGCTTGTTGAGCTTCCTAAGGGTTTTAAGCCCATTGGTTGCAAATAGGTATTTAAAACAAAGAAAGATTCTAAGGGAAAAGTTGAAAGATTCAAAGCAAGGTTAGTAGCAAAAGGGTACACGCAGAAAGAAGGGGTTGATTATACAGAAACTTTTTCTTCTGTGTCCACAAAGGATGCTTTTAGATTGATTATGGCATTGATAGCACATTTTGATCTAGAGCTTCACCAAATGGATGTTAAGACAGCATTTTTGCATGGTGATCTTCTTGAAGAAGTATATATGATGCAATCAGAAGGTTTTGAGGAGTTAGGTAAAGGAGATCTAGTTTGCAAGTTGAAAAAGTCTATATATGGACTCAAACAAGCATCAAGGCAATGGTATTTGAAATTTCCTCAAGTAGTCTCATCTTTTGGTTTTATTGAGAATACAGTTGATTCATGCATATATCTCAAGGTTAGTGGGAGTAAATTTATTTTCTTGGTCCTTTATGTTGATGATATTTTACTTGCTACTAATAATTTGGGATTATTACTTGATGTTAAGAAGATGTTGTTAGAAAATTTTGATATGAAAGATCTTGGAAAAGCATCTTATATAGTTGGCATTGAGATACATAGGGATAGACCTAGAGGGTTATTGGGCTTGTCGCAAAGAGCATATCTAGATCGTGTTCTAGCTAGGTTTAATATGCAAAATTGTAAGCCTAGTATTGCTCCTGTTTATAAAGGAGATAAATTCAGTAAAGCTCAGTGTCCGAAAAATGATATTGAGAAGGAGTCCATGAAGAATGTTCCGTATGCTAGTGTTGTGGAAAGTTTGATATATGCTGCAGTTTGTACTAGGTCTGATATTGCATATGCTGCAAGTCTATTGGGGAGATATTCATCTAATCCAGGATATGAGCATTGGATAGGAGCGAAGAAAGTGTTGACGTACTTGTAGAAAACAAAAGATTGTATGCTTGTCTATAAGAGAGTTGATCATCTTGAAATTACTGGCTATACAGATGCAGATTTTGCTGGTTGTTCAGATGACATGAAATCCACTACGGGTTATATTTTTATGCTTGCAGGTGGTGCCATATCATGGAAAAGTTGCAAGCAATCACTTGTGGCATCTTCTACAATGCAAGCAGAAGTGATAACATGTTTTGAGGCTGGTACTCAAGCTGTGTGGTTAAAGAACTTTGTTTCAAGGCTTCAAGTAGTTGACTCCATCTCTAGACCCATAAGAATTTATTGTGATAATATGGCTGCAATTTTCTTTACAAAGAACAATAAAAATTTTGGTGGTGCTAAATATATAAATCTGAAGTGTTTCAAAGTTCGTAAACGGGTGGATAATGGTGATGTCACTTATGAGCACATTGGTACAAAAGACATGTTAGCAGATCCTTTTACTAAAGGGCTTAGACCAATTAAGTTTGTTAAACATGTTGAGCACATGAGTATTTTACAGTCTTTTGATGTGCTTGGATAGATTTTTTTTAAGTACTTGTTTTTGACACATTAATGAGTTATTTTTTTTAACTATTAAAATTTGATGTGTTGACTCTCATTTTATCTATAGTTACAAGTTTTGTGCACAATTAAATATTATTTGTTATATATTTTAAGTGAGCTCATATAGTTACAGTTAATAAATTCTGAATGAATTTAAAGGCTTCGATTTTAGAAGTGTACATGGATCCATAAAGTTTAAAATCTTGTTTTGAGATTTAAAGGCTTCCTTTGGAAGTGTAAAGGGGATAAAATCCCATAAAGGGTCTTTTAGACCATACAAAGGATTGAATGTGAAATTAGCATGTTATAATTGATTGGATCACTTGTGCTAAAAGTTTCACACTACACTTTATCACATACAGGAATCCATGTTAGTGGAATATTGGTATTTGTAATTGTAGAAGATATTATGCTGATAAATAGCATAATTATCGCTGCAGTTCAATATTAATATTTTCGTTGAACGGAATTTTGTGCTAAGATGTTTTTGTTCTGAATCATGTTTATGTGGCCATTAAAGTTGTTTAATCCGAGAGTCGTTTTATTAAATAAATTGTTTTTTTTAAAAAAAAAAAATAGTAGTCAATGTTGCCCAAGTGAGAGAATGTAAGAATTTATTCTTAATTGGGCTACCATTAACTATGTTTTATTTTGATTTGTGAAAAACGGGTTGAAAGTGATTCGGACAAACTGACTGGTATGAGCCCAAATTAATTTTGTGATTTATAAAGTTTTGGACAAAAGTTCATCTTAGTGGATTTATTATAAGTATGTCGTATGGGGGCATTCTATTTGAATCCAAAAATATTTTAGTACGCTTAATTTAAATTTATAAATTTTAATTCTTATTAAATATTAATGTGAATTTACTAATAAGGACAATCCTTGTTAAACGCTAAAATAGTTTCTTTTTTTTCCTCATGGTATATCCTAATCTATTATTTCTATTCAAATCTCTACATCTTCTTTTCCAATAGATCAAAGTTAGTTTGTCTTTTTCTTCTTTCTTACTCCAAAACTCCAATCCACTTTATCGAAACTCACCATTATTATTAATATCATTGTTTTTTTTATTATTTTAAAACCCTAAACCCTAGACGAAAGTTTGAACAATCAAACAATGGAGGAAAGTGATAATCAAGAAAATATTTTGATTTTTATATGAATGCTTACCTCCTTTTTGATAGATTGCTTCAAAATATTATCTTGATTATCAATTTCTTCCATTGTTTGATTGTTCAACCTTTCTTCTAGGATTTATGATTTCAAAATAATAAAAAACAATGATGTTAATAATAATGGTGAGTTTTGGTAAGGATTGAGTTTTGGAGTGCTAAAAAAGAAGAAGACAAACTAATTTTGATCTCAAAAGAAGATGTAGAGATTTGAATTGGAATAATGGATTGGGGTGTACAATGAGAAAAAAAATATTTTATTTTAGAGTTTAATATAGATTATCCTTATTAGTAAATTCACATTAGAATATAATAAGAATTAAAATTTATAAATCTAAATTCATGATAAGATATTTTTGGGTTCAAATAGAATACCCCATGGTATGGAGGTGTAAGGCTTGTTTTTAGTTATTTGGGTTCCTTAATGGAGGGCCCAATAATTATTGTGTAGGCCCGGTCCCTCTCTATCCTATTAGGGTTTACCTATATTTATATATATGTAAATCTAAAGGTTGTTAGCCCTGCTGAAAAATAACAAGAAAGATATAAGAAAAGGAGAGGAAGAGCTGGTGCTAAGGTTTTCCAATTGTGAATACCATATTCTTCTAAAGAAAGCAACACTCAAGACAATGATGTAATTAAATGGTATGTATTTAAGTTTTTATTTTAGTAATTAATTATATTCATAGTATTTTGATTTCTAGTATAAAGATTCTATAAACTTACACATTGTTCACAATTTATAATGTCATTAGAAAAGAAGTTTTAAAAAAATAATAAAATAAAAAATTCCAAACAACAATTGTTCGGCACAATTTCTAATCTTATGGGAATGTTTTCAGAGTTTAGATTCATATAAAAATAGGATTTAATAATTAACTAATTTTTGTTTGAATTTTATTGGCTAAAATAGTATGTCCTATTATTTATTTATTTTTTTGTTTCCTTTGAAGAGATAAAAGGATAAATGTCTTAAAATGTGTAGTGTGGAGTAATACTTAGCTGATAACTTCACAAAATGCAAGGTAAATACTATTCAACCTGTTGGCTTGGAAGAAAATAATTGGCTTGGATATCCCCATTATTAAAAGAAAAAAAGAAAACACAATCCATGTAGATTAGCCCAAAAAAAAAAAAAAATGCAAAATTAAAGTTTGTGGGCATTTTATATACATATGTGTTTAATTTATTTATTTTGTAGATTAATTTTTAGTGGCATATAATTCAAATAATGAAAAAAAAATTAGTGGGCCTAAACCAAGAAAAGTTATTTTAGGGGATAAGTTGATATTCATAATAGTTAAAACTTAAAAGGGTATTGGTGTAATTAATTCCTTTTAACATGAAATTTATTAAAAATATATATTAATTTTAAAATTAAGAAAACATTAATTTTGATGGTAGAGTTAGACCAAAAGAATGATTTTGAGGTAGGCTAAATGCTAGATTGGCTTAGCTCAAACTTGAACTTTAATTTTTATTTTCAATAGTTGACTGGGTTGTAAGGAAAATGTCTCGTACCTCAAATTTTATGGAGTTAAAAGGCCAAAACGACGCGTTTGGCCATTTTATTTTTATTTTGTTCTCAGACTAAAACGACGCTGCTTTGGCTATTTGAGCCACAAAATTTGAGCTACGTAGCATTGTCGGGGTTGTAATTGATTTATTTGAGGAGATATCTTCCAACTATGCTTAACAAGGTGAACATTAATTTGAGGGGGGACTGAGAAAATGATTACTCCTTTATTCTATTTTTCTATTTTATTCTGTAAATTAATTTTAATGTTAACCATTTTATTGAGTTTCACAAAAAAGACAAAGGGTAAAAATTAATTGACAAATATGATTTGCCATATCATCTTATGAACTCTAACATAAGAAAAGTTACGATTACAAAATTTCAATGGCATAATTTATTTATATCTTACCGTAAGTGCAATTTTTATAATTTATTCTATTTTTTGCCTTCATTTTTTACTAATTATTTTATAACACATATTTTTGTTTTTATTACGTGGAACACACCATTGACAAAACAAAAAAAAAAATTAATTTTCATGAAAATAATTAAAATTTATTTGATTTTAAATCTCCTTTTCCTCTACATTCTAAAATATTTTTTAATTACTATTTAATATTAATATTATTTTTAATTATTTATATTATATCGTGTATAGCACATGCGTAATACAAATAAAAATAAACAAACGAAGAAACAAATACATACTAGAAGTCCAACAAATTTTGGCATTTATAATGTCTCTTCTTCCCATGTTTTATAGGCTATGGGAAAAAAAATAAAAAAATAAATAAAAGATCTTTCAACAGAAAGGGACCGAAAAGATGAGTCACTTATAAGTTAGGAAATGGGTCACATCAACAGCAAAAATAAATAAAATAAAAAATAGATGGACCACATCCTCAAAACTATATGACCAAAAATTTGATTCTTATGGTTTTCAGTCTTCTTATTTTTTTTAGGGTAAATTATACTAACGATCTCGTAATTTAGTGATTCATGTCATTTTGATTCTTAATTTTTAATTGTACATATTCGACTCGAACGTCAATATTGTTCTAAATAAGGACAATTGAGATAATATTACTCAATTTTAAGGATAAAGTCATCAATTTGATAAAATATAAACTAATTTGACAAAACTAAATGCCAAAAAATATTTTTAAATTTTTAAAATTATTTCTACCAATTAAAAATAAAATTATGTAAAATTGATAAATCTTTTACATTTTTATTTTTCTATTTTTTGTTTTACCAAATTAAATTTTAATATATATTTGGATGATGATCATATAATGTGTAGTATTGTTTTTTCCCATTAAATTAGTTTGTATTTTTTCAAAAGTCGAATATGGTGACAATTTTGATATTATTATTAAACCAATTCAATAAATCAAAAAAATCCAAAATTAAAAATAGTTCATATATTAAAAAATATATCGATTATACATTAAAAGCCTAATAACCATTCATTATATAATAATCATTCAAAAATATTTGTTAACAACAAATACAACCATCTATTACATAATAACTATCGAAAAACATCAACAAAAATAATCACTCATTACATGATTATCATCCAAACATATAATAAAAATTAATTTGGTAAAAAAATAAATGTGTAAAAGATTTATCAATTTTACATAATTTTATCATTGGTGGATAGAAATAATTTTTAAAAATTTAAAAGTTTTTTTTTGACATTTTATTTTTGTCAAATTAATTTATATTTTATCAAATTGACGATTTTGTCCCTAAAATTGTGTAATGGTATCTTTAATTGTCCTTATTTGAAACAAGATTCAAAATTTAGAATCAAATGTGTTACAAATAAAAAATCAGGGACCAAAGTAGCACGAGCCCCAAACTATAGGGACTGTTAGTGTAATTCGTCTTTTTTTTTTTAAGTAAATTTTTTATATTTTAATTATCAATTATTTATTTTTACTTTTTAAGTACACCTAACCTAAGTACTAATAAAATAAAATAAAATAAAAATATGAAAAGACAAGAAAACCCACACATATATTTTAAGTGTGCTTTTAAAATTTCTTCAGATATATTTTGAATTTTAAGTGTATTTAGATCAAGTGTATTTAAAAGGTAAAAAATAATTAAAATATAAAAAACAAATTTACTAAATACAAACAAAAAGAAAGAGAAAAACATGAAACACGAAAAATAATAAGTTAAAAAACAGCTTTCAAAACCAAACCAAACAAAGATTTTTTCACTACCAAAATTTGAGATCTTATTTTTCTTATTTAATTTTTTTTTTTTTTTCATAAAATAGAAAACAAACAAAGCACTTAAAAATCACATTGGAATAAAGCCATCTCAAGGGTAAAAACCTTCCCACAACATGGAACTAACAAATGAAAATGCTAAAATCAAGTTGAAAGATTGGTTTTGAACCATTCTATTCACAAACAATTTATTTAAGAATTAAAGAAAGCTTAAACGCTATTAATTGTTAGTTAACAACAAATGTACTGCTAATTGTACTGTTCAATTGTTCTGTTTCTAGAGCTGCTGGTTTAAACTACTTCTTCCCCATTTCGCCATTGGTTCATTTGATTTTGTTTCTTGAATTTTCAATGATCCAAATCACTTCGAAAATTCTGTTTCTTCAGCATACTCTTTCCCCATTTTGTGCTTGTCCCTGGTTTTTTAGCCTTCAATTTTGATGCCTTGGCCTTGTGCTTTTTGCCGCGGATATGATCATTTAGTGATTGTTCACTGGTGGCACATACTTGACAAAGAGCACAACTAAAGTTCTCTGATTTAGACTTTACACTGGTTGGAGGACGCTCAGTAGAACTCTTTGTTGGCGGTATCTCTGCTATCATTTTTACCCTCCCAAAAACCGGTTTCCTTGGGCTTAGGCTGCAATTTTAACACTACAATCAAAACAATTTAAAACTTCTTCTTTGTGTAGTTGACAAAAATTTCAAGTTAAAATGAAATGCGTTTTGCAGTTTTTCTAGTGAATAAGTCTAATAAAAGTATAATAAATTGTATTTGGATTTTAAATTTATACTTTTATTAGAAAATTTGCAGTTTTTTCTAGTAATCTTGTGCCAATGTAACTATTTGCACAAAACTAGCACATTTGATGGATCAAACCACATAGCTATTGCTCATAAATGAACTATTGCTGATACTAAAGCCTTAACTCAATACTGATATTTAAAACTATGACTACTAGTAATGCAACTGATGTTGTCTATATATGTTCACTGACTGTTACAACGCTGCTTTGCATCATATGACTACTTTTCTAGTTTTTCTTCAAACTAATAATTTAACAAAACGATTCACAATTCAATAAGTGGTTTGACAACAACCCAGCTAGCCATTATATGACAGCACCAATATTAACACCACCAACAACAAAGTTTTATAAAAGCTACTAATTTTTTGTCTACTCTAATTCAAAAATCTGCAGCTTTTTTTTTTGCCCCCCCTAAAACAAATTAATGTTGCCACTGATTTATGTTGCTGATTGGGGAAACAACAGGGGCTTGGCAATTAGTGATTGGTTAGTGGAATGGCAAGGTGGCTTCCATTGGATACCGAATAATTTTTCCTACCCCACAAATTTGTCCCATTCTCTATAGGGTCCAACTTGTCTCAAGTTGAGATCAAGACTGGACCCGTCCAGTTCGGCCCATGGGGCCATTTTTTTGGACCCGTTTTGATAATTCGAACCGTTTAATAGAACTCGCCGAGTACTACATACTTGTAAAAAATCAGGTTGATCGGATATCAATAGCTATGTGAACAAATCAGTTTTGTATAAAAAAAATAGACGGTGAAAAAATAAACGGTTGATAAAAAACTGTTTTGTTCACATAGCTATCGATATTCGATTAACGTGATTTTTTACAAACATATAGTAAGACTTCCGAGTTCTACACATTGAACGGTTCGGATTATCAAAACGGAACCCGTGGTGAGCCTCCACAGACCCAACAATATGGTCCAGTCCGATCTTGGACTGGACCAAAGCCACTGCCTTCTCTATATATGTAACATCTTAATAATTTCATTTATTGTAATTTTTACTTGGTACTATCAATTCTTTGAAGATATACTCACCTTGGGATTAGTTGAGGTGCGTGTAAATTGATCCGGACACTCTGCCATAAAAAAATATTCATGTAATAGGATATATCTAAGCCTCATCAATGGGCTAGCAATTCCTAAAATCAAGGTTCAAGACTAGTTTAAACTAAGGTTTTAACCAGTCAACATGTTGATCTTTCCTTACATTTCTGCAGCTTAAGCTATATTCACGTACTTAAAAATATGAGTTTGTGGTTCAGGTTGAGCTTGGCCTATATAGTATAATTTGAACTTTAATTCTGACTTTTTTTTTTATTAAATTTAAAATTTATTTTTAAAAAAATTATAATACAAAATTTTGAAGTTCATCACAACAATTAAAATTATATATTGAATCAAGAATAAAAAAACAAGAAAAGAACTTTGTTTATTAAAATACGATGATTACATTATTAAATTATATGCATCTTTAGGCCTCGCTATAATACGCTAATTTAGTAACTTTTTGATTATTTGACTAAAATATGAGCTAAAAAAATTAGTATGTTTGGAATGACTTTTTGACTTTTTATGAAAAGATGTACAAAAAGTAAAGAGAAAAGAGAATTTTTGACTTTTTAGTATGAATTGTTGGCTTTTTGACTAAACGGATTGGTTCCCAAACAAAGCCTAATATATAGTTAGTGCTTTTTTGGCATGCACTAAAAAAATAATTTTTTTTACATACATATATTTATTTGAGTCACATCAATCAATATCTATCAACATTTTCTCTCTACGTTTCTACTCACTTTTTTTATTTTTCTACATACTCTTTTTATAAAAAATAAAAAAATATACTTATTTAGAACATTCAAAACGTCTCCTTAGTTTCATAATTCGCGTGCTACTCACTTAGTTTCTCAGTTTTAATATTGTTGTTTTACTAAAATTGCATACCTACCCTAAGTTATTTGTTTTTTGTGTTTTTTTGAAAAAAATAAAATAAAGGGAGATAGAAAAATTAGTATGCATTAGTATATATCGGCCTAATACAAGTCTTTTGAATGGCTATGGGTTCGGTTTTGGGCAGGACATGGCTAGGATTATGGGGTGGGCCACAGGTCTACTATTATGGCCGGGTCACAAGCCACTGGCCCTAAGATTTAGACATGTTAATACTATTAATTGAACAAAAAGTAGAGGAATATGTTTCGATCAATGCTTATTTTTAGACAACTGATAGGGCCGGGCACATAACCCACCCACCAAGACAAACCCGCCTCGACCCTACCCTACCCGCACTTTTGGGCGGTTTCATAGATAGGTGGGCGCGTGTCAACAATTCAAGAAAATCGGCTTGGCCAAGTTAAGGTTCGACCCTACCCAAACCGCAACCCAAGAACCCGCATATTATTACAATTTTTTTTTTTTATATTTATATATATATTACAAAATAAACCATTTATTATATTATACTATTAGGGCAGCCGCCCAGCCCGTCTTTCTCATTCTCTCCTCTCTCTCCCTTTTTTATTTTCCCTTCTTCTTCTTAGCAAAGACAAAGAAATTGCTAACCCTAGATAAGAAAGACAAAGAAATAAGACAAGAAGCAAAGAAGTATGAGGCAAGGCGAGACGCTACGATCAAGAATAAGATTATTCGATTTCAAAGAAGATACTACGATCTAAGCAAAGATACGGCCTCGATCTCTCTTTTTCATTCGATTTTTGAAATTAGATGTGGATCCATACATCATAGTACATACATACATCATCCGCTTCTCTCTCAACCTGCATTTTTGTACATCACCTAGTAGGCCCGCTGGTCCGGACCGCTATTGCTTTGCTTGGAAGGAACTTTGCATTTTTTTTTACATGTTTGGGGTAAAATTATTTTTGGTTAAACTTGATTTTTGTTCAAAGTCGATGGTGTAGCCGTTTCTTTTCTACCAATGTTGATCATTCAATAGCTTTTCAATGTCGATTCCGCAAGTAAAAAATTTCGCTAAGCCGGGTTTTCATGAACTTTCTAGTGTTCTTCCCCGTAGTTGATTAACGGTGCTAAGGCCAAAAATCATGAAATGTTCTCGAACACTCCATACGCATGAGACTATAGCTTCATGTCCCATTCCGTATAAGCCACAGATTCAACTAATTTTGTTCATTCACTTGTATGGATAATGAATGAATGTAACATAACCCAGTTGTGATTAGTATCAATTGGTTTAAAAGAACTATTAAGAGAGTTAAATGCCTATTATAAAAATGGATTGAACAAAATTATCATTTTTACTGTATTGTTCATTTGAAAAGTTGAGTTGATTGGAGATGAGTTGATTTTCAAAATTTACATATTTTATCTCTTATTAAATTTTACCTTTTATGTGGTATTAGAAAACTTTCCATGACAATCCTAGCTAATCAATTCAAGATCACAAGAAGGTGCTCTTGGTGAGTAAATATTTTTCATAGAATACTCCTACTTAGACCCATTTAATTAAGTCAAAACTAAACACATGTCGTGACAAAGTTAGTCACTATTCTACCTCGCCATGTGGACTAAATCACCAAATGTGAAGTGGGTCACATTTATTATCATTATCTCAACTATCTCAATTATTTTTATTTGCTAGAATTGTTATGGTTTAGATTCAATTATTATACCATCCATGACTTAATTGTTATCTCATACTTTTTATTTATATTTAATATTTGTTAATTTGGCTCATTGGAATTTTTTTAAAGATTGTTGGATGAGATTGACATTGGACATTGACCTAAAGAGTTTAGTGAAGCATTGATGGATACCACATTTTGAAATTATTTTGGATGAAGTTTGTAGACATACAATGTTATTTTTAGTTTGTAACTAATGTTTATTATTATTATTTTTATTTTGATGAATGTAATATTAATTGGAGCACTAAATTTTAGGTAAGCTTGCTTTAGATTTTAATACCATAACTAGTTATTATTATTATTTTTACATTTTGGATGAATGTAAAATTTAGGTAAACTTTGAATTATGGATGGATGGAGATAACTAGTTATTATTATTATTTTTACATTTTGGATGAATGTAAAATTTAGGTGAGCTTGATTATGGATGGATGGAGATTGATTTTAGTGTGAATTTTAAAGTTTTAGTTTGTAATTAGTTTTATCAATTATTTTTGTATTTTGAAAGAATGTAAAATTTATTATATCATTATATGGACATTTATGTTATCATGAAATTTAATTTATAATTTTCCATAAATAATAAAAAATGCTTAAAAAGTAGCTCAACATGTCAAATTTGTTCAAATTAATATCATAATCTAAGCCCAATTTAAAAAAAAGCCCAAACCGCAAAACCGAACCGCACCCGCCAAGACAACCGACCCACCATTGGACAAATCAACTGAATCACATGGTCTGCAAGTTTTCAACTCAAGACGTAGTGGTCGGGTCGGTTTGGACCAAGACCACTAATTAAAACCGATCCGCGAACTCTAAAATCACTCTAAAAGAAAAACCAAAAAAAAAAAAAAAGAAAGAAAAAATTTGTTGGATAATGAAAAATCAATATTTTAAAGTTTCTTTTGGGTTTAAATTGTCCAAAAAAATAAGTGGAAACAAAAGATAGGCCTATAAACTCACATGTATTGAACAAATTGGTCACTGGTTAATTAATGAGGTCAGTTTCTAAAATCTCTCAAAACTTTGCACAATTATAAAGAGGTCAAATATTTTTCCCCCATATATTCTAGTGTGATAAATTAAACTCACTCAATTATTCTTACCTCTATTCTTGATGCCTCACCACTTAGAACCAATTATCTTTAATTCGAAAGTGAACAATGACTAATTTCAACTAATGACAATAATATGACAACATATAAAGAATGAGATAGAGAATTATGTTGTAATATCCTAATTATTCCTAAAGTGGTATAATACTAAGTTGGAACTTTATGCAACTCAAATAATCATGTATGATGCATAAGATGAAAATTCTTACCAAAAACTAAAAAAAAAATAATTAGACCCAACAAATAATAATAATAAGGGCTAATTACATGGAATAAGAACAACATTCAAACTTAGAAGGACTTATTAAACCAACAATGGTGAAACAAAACAAAGTAACAAGAAGAATGAGACATACATACCAAAGATCAATAACTTCCTAATGGCTTGAGACACGATTCAACCTCGTGCATCATGGCTCTCAGATGAGGCTCGATGACATTCTATCGACTACACCATAATCACCAAAACCCTACTATAAGGATTATATGCTATCGTGCTTGAAACCTCTCCATTAGAATTTCTCCTAACTTCATCTTTAAGTGCTTGTTGTACATCTCCGCCATGATCTCTTCCTGATTATCTCCTTCTCAATCTCTCGCTCAATCATGTATCTTCTTGAATTGCTTAATCCTCGTGATAATTAGAGCTATAGTCTTCACCATCCATTGTACTACTACCACCTAAGACAAAAACCAACCAAACTGGTGGGGTTATATTTCAGACATCAACACGGGCAAGGAGACGCCGACGTGTCACCGAGGTTCCACGGTCGCGTAAGTTTCAATAAGTAATCTAAGGTTTGCCGAGGTATTCAAGATGTCTTAATCCTCGGTAAAGGCCTTCTTTCTTTTCCCATACCTCTACCACTTCCAAAGGCCGAGCTACCTCGTAAGAATTAAGCCGAGGTAATCGTGAGATCGACCATACCGCTAATATAAAAATATTATCTCGATAGGTGGACGATGCCCACGAGGCCAAAGATTTCACCAACTACCGCCTTGAGGCCATGTGAGTTGGCCATGAGGCCACTAGAGGCCATGTGAAGTTATGAAGAGCTTTTTTGGCGGAAAGCCGCCAAAAGCGAATATAGTGGTAGCCGCCTGTGGAAATCAAGCCGGGCGGCCTTCCATTAACTTTTCTCGTATATACGGAGAGGTCGAGAAGAAGAAAGGACTGATTGATCATTCTCAACAGAGCATGTAATAACTACAAGCCAATTGTAACACTTACAATTACATGCTAAGAGAGTGAGAGAATTACGTAGAGTCTATTGTAATTTTTACCATTCATTCAATAGTGAATTACCTCTACCCCCGTGGGACGTAGGCAATTATTGCTTAACCACGAAAAATCCTTTGTGTCTTTGTGTTATTATCTGCGCCATCTATTCCGCCTGTTTTTACCAATAATCACTAAGATAGGCGGCAGGATCAAAAATCATTCACACAATTTGCCGCCTCGGGAACGCATTTACCTAATAGATGGCCAAGAATACACAAACGAAGGTTGGAGGCGACACTTCACGAGAGCGACAGCCTATTGACCTTGACGTCAAGGAAACAACCATTAACGACAAACCCCGTGACTAAGGGCACGGAGAAAAGACGCCGCCCAGAGGGCGTATATTATTTAGGAGGACAACCTCCGTGTATGGAGGATAGCGACACGAAGGGACGAGGAAGTCAAGGACTCGCAACAAGTTGGCGGACCAGCAATGGTCGTCAACTTCATGATGCAAAACAATGTCACGTACCGCCATACCCATCGCACGATACGCCAATCCCAAAGAAGCTTAAAACCTCGTAATGGAGGAAGGAAGATAATTCTAAACATCACAACGCCCAGAGCAAAGGCACTCTCACCCGCCTTCCCGGAGGCTCTGACGGAGGAACCTAGACAAGAGAAGTCCTGCAGGACGCACATACAAATCGGATCAGAACCCAGAGAACATCGGCATGTACCAGCAGTTTCCAGCTTTACACAACCCACGGAGAAAGGTCAAACTGCACACCACGCAGGCTTCTAGAGTAGCGTGCCAAAGGGACTCAAATCGAAGATAGCCGAGCTCCCGTGAGGAGCAAAGAAGACTTGAGAAATTATCTCAAGAGGAGAGAAAGAACGGCCGAGGTGACCTCACTCCAAGCCGAGGACACCATTCTCCAGTAGAACTCGACAAATTTGAAGCTCCAAAAGATTCAAAGATGCCGAGGTTCCAAATCTATGACTCGTGAAGTCGACCCTAACTTCCATGTTGATTATTTTAAACTCAATGGCATTATACATAAAGGAATGAGCCTTGCTCGCAAAGTATTCCCATCGCCCTTAGAGATTGCATCGATTGGTTCCATAGATTACCAAAGGAAGCATAAGGACGTAAGGCCCGGCCGAGATGTTTGTGGCCGATTGCGATTTAACAAGTTGCGCCTTTTAAGGGTGGATTCTCTAATGGCCTTAAAGATCAAGAAGATGAAGGCCTTAGGACCTATGCAAAAGATACTACGAGGTGTTCAACCGTATAATTAATGCAATCAGAGGTAGAAGGTCAGATCTTTCAAGAACGGCGAAAGAAGATTGTTCACTACGGAAATTCGGGCAAAGACATTGCCAAAGAACATGGAGGAACCCATGGCAAGGATTGAAAATATGCCGAGCCGAGGAGGATACATCTACACCAAAGCAAAATCAAACAGAGTAGGATGTCGCCAAGCCGGGCAAGTAACAATCTGATTCAAAGAAGGCAGAGGTAGAGCCGAGGCTAAACAAGCAAAGGACAACTGTTCAATTCCAATTCAAAAGGTCCTAGGAAAATTCGTAAAATTTATTTCGTAATCCCCATAGGCAACCCGGGAGTTTATGAAGAACGCCATGTATTGCTCATATCACAATGAAAATCTGACATACAACACAAGGTTGCAGAGCCCTCAAAGCACACTTCGAAGATTCCAAGCAGTGAGGCCACTTAAGAGACCTTATTGATGAAACCAAAACAAGAGAAATGAATGTATAAGACTACCTCAAAGTAAGAGGCCCCACCACCATCGCAACCCCGGCAGAAGGCCTCGGTAGTAAATGTGATTCATTCCAAGGTGAATGAAAACGACGTCGGAGAAACCCAAAGAGTAAAGCACTGGCAAGAAGACGTGAACTGTCTGACCTAAAAGACCTCGCCGAAGATCGCCCAGTCCGGCGATAACCTTCACCGAGACCGACTTCTAGAGATGGTCCAAGATCCACATAATGATGCCTTGGTAGTATCCCTCCGTGTCAGAGTGCCAAGTAAAACGATCTCGATAGATTACAAGCAGCTCTTGCAACATCATGCACGCTAGATGTTACATGAGCTGGGCTTTCACTCGATGATGTCACGCCCCAAACTCGCTCAAAAGTGCAGCAACGCGACCGCCAAGAATTCGTAGATTACCTCCTACTTACTGTGACAAAACATAAATAAACTGGCTCATGGAAGCTTAAAAAGAAACTATTAGTCCAAGAGTTGCATTTATATGAACATACATTTACATGCCAAAGCTGTAATAATGTTAATTACTCCACTATCTTTACATAACATGATCATATACATCACATATCATTCGCCATAATAGTACAACACAACAAAACAGGGTCTCATTAAGGCTTCTTCCAAAGCCTAGCCCTATCTCGAAAGCATATAATTCAAACTGGTAGGCTTCAAATCGCGTTTAACAAGAATCCGCCTAGGCTTGACTTCAGAGAGATCACCTATAAATACATATATATACAAACAATGAGCTAAAGCTGCGAAGCCATAACATAACAAAGAAGAGGTTAGTGAACGAAGTCCCGACATTTCATAAAATCATAATAAATCAATCATAATCATATATCCGTCTAAACAAATATCATAAGAACATACGAATGGCATACCCACGTAACATAACATGTGCTTTCACTAACGACTAGAGTAAACCCCTGGGCCTGACACCACTAAACACATACCGAGATTCGTGAACCGGTCATGGATTGTCCTTCCCATGCCATTCCCCATGACTCATGACGAGTGGGCTAACAAGATGTTCTCTCTTCATGATCGAATTATCTCATGGATGCTATACTAGATTCGCAGAACTAGACATTCATTCACGTAAAAATGTATTTCCTCATTTCAAAGCATATCATAACGTGAAAAACATTTAAAACATAGTTCATAATAACATATCTTTACGTAAATGTTATTTCCACAGAGGGTTTTGAAACCGATGGCACGGCCTTCAATCAACTCGACCAAGCAAACATCAACATACATCACACATTTCTCAATACACATTCTCATTAATCACGACTTCATTCTTTCTTCTTTACTTCATTTCATTCTTTCTCTTTCATTTCAGCCCTATGTAATTCATGTAATTCATACCCATTTCATGCTCATAAGATGACAATAAATGATGCAATTAACGTGTTAACATTCATATATACAACTTCCCAAAATTCTTTCTGAAAAAAGCCTTCCCATTGAAGGCTTACATTTTGTCCGGGCCGAAAGGATCAGAAATGCCTCAAAACCGGCTGAAGATCGACTTCTACGCCGAGCTGAGCGGGCAGTTTATTCCGCCGAAATGCGACAAAGGCAAAAGTCCGTAAAACTGAACTCTTTCTTGAATCCATGGCTTCCTTCTTCCTTTACAAAATCCATTCCCAATACATGAAATCCAAGTCTCAAAACCATTTAAAAACCAACTTGCTTTAACCCATGTGAATCATATACTAAATTGAACCCATAACTAAGATTTAAAAAACCATAATCATGCATATACAAACTTCTGTGTCTCTACATCCATGGAGTGTTTTCTTCCTCAATATACTAAATAAAAACATGATTCACACTATCTAAGGCCATAATCTTGAGTTCAACATGCAAGATACCAAGAATGAACAATCTATTTCATGAAATTAGGAGAGAATTTCTTACCTCGAAGTTCTTAATTTTCCTTTCTTCCTCTTTCCCTCTCTCGTCTCTCTCTCTCCCACCCACTTCTCTCTCTCTCTTTTCCCTGCATTTTTCTTTCTTCTTGTTTGAGTCAAATGAGTCAAGTCCTTATCTATACAACCATATATATCAAATAAATAGCTTATACCAAAAACTTGAGCCAAACAAGCCTTTTATTTAATCGCATTTAAATTCGCCTTCAATTTATTTCCTCAAACAAATTCTAAAATTCCCTTTATATCACATAGGTACATTCAATTTTGTTTTTTCAACCTATTTCGGCCATCAATTTCAAATTCCGGTCGTAATTCCAATGAGATATTTTTTTTTCTAATTCAAACAGATATTTCCTCAATTAAATCATATAAACACATAATGAATTATCGTAATCATGGTATACTTGCTCTCGGTCGCTATGTGATGACCGGAGTACTGGATGAGTCTGATGGTTCCGGCTTCAACTTTTAACGTACGACGCTGCCCTCAGCATGCCGCTACAACCTTGGACGATAAAGAAAGTACAAAAAGACGATCAAGACCGAAGTTTATCGTGGATCACATTAATACCTTCATCGTGATAGATATCATCATGGGCGTGCCGTGGGTCGCGATGCAATGGGGCGCCCCATTAACATTGCACCAACCACTCAAGCGCTTCC
Organism: Camellia lanceoleosa; assembly: GCA_025200525.1. Classification (NCBI taxonomy): domain Eukaryota; kingdom Viridiplantae; phylum Streptophyta; class Magnoliopsida; order Ericales; family Theaceae; genus Camellia; species Camellia lanceoleosa. Next base: position 96,123,697 of record CM045772.1, on the reverse strand, counting down.
CAACGAACAGAAAGCACGTGGATCGAAGAAATCTCAGCGGAGATCACCGCAGTAAAGAATTGCTCCTGTACGGCAAAGAATGAAGACTACCCGCAATATTCGAGAACCGCCTAAGGCGCAGTAGAGATCAAGACGAGGACGTGAAAATCCTAGATGATAAATCGGCAAGAACCTACCGAGAAGAGTGAGGAATCACTAAAGAAAATTCGGCATTCAGAGGGCGATGAGGAGCGTTTCTACCAAAGCTTAGCCGAGGAAGAGGAAAGAGAACCTCGAAGTTTTTTGAGAGCAAACATAGAAGTGTTTGGTCGACACTCTTATGAAATGCCCGCATTGACCCCGAGGTCACATGTCACAGACCGAACGTTTTACAAAGCGTGCTTCCCGCTTAAAACTCAGAATTCAAATGAAAGAAGTTAAGCATTCCAATGCACGATACATCATCGCCGGTTAAATTTAAGGCGTAAGAAGTTGAAAAACTAGGTAGCCAGGTAATATCGAGAAGTCAACTATCCAATATGGCTATCAAACACATCAAGGGTGGTAAAAAGAAAAATCGGTGAAATGGAGAGTTTGGCGAGATTTTACAAGCTTCAAATAAAGCTGGCCCCAAGTTACGCCTTCCCTTCTCGCCAAAAATCGACTACCGTGACGCTACATCCGGACACGAGGAAATTGAAGCTTCGACGCTACATAAGGGGTATCACCAGATAGCCATGTACCCCTGCAGACGAGGAGAAGACAAAGATTCATCACCCCAAAAGGTTTGTATTGTTACGGTGGTGATGCCTTTAGGACTAAAGAACGCAAGGAGCAACATAACCAAAGGTCCGGGTAACTAAAAATGTTCAAACACCGATAGGCCAAACAAAGGAAGTCTACATCGACGCATTTACATGGTTAGAAAGACCAAGGAGCTGGGAAAAATCATCTGCCGACTCCAGCCGAGGTATTTAACATACTCAAAGCATATTTCCATCCTGACTCAATGCATCAGTGCGATTTGGGGTCAGATCTCGTAAGTTTCCGGGGTACTTGGTCACAAAGAAGGAAATAGAAGCCAGCCCAGATCAAGACGTCAAGGCCATCCTAGATCTACACAGAGCTCCAACTTCGGGCGAACATGTGTTCAAATGCTCACAGCGAGGCCGCTGTAATACTCTAAACAAAGTTCATAAGCAGAAGCTTTGCCAGACAAGTTGTAAACCCTTCTTCAACCTCGTAAAAAAGACCGCAGACTTCAAAGGATCAAGAATGTGAGGTGTCGCCATGGTCCGATCTAAAAAGTATGATGATCACTACTTCCAAATCTCTCGACACCGAGCCCGAAGAATTGTTTTATACTTATTTTAGTCAGGAATGTAACACGCCAGTGAGCGCAGATTAATCCGGTAAGAGAAAGCGGAGAAATGTATAGGCGTCAGCCTATTTACGTGTAAAAAAGTAAAACCTCAGCTAGCCAACAATAAACAAGGTACTCTACCAATCGGAGAAGTTACACGTTGGCCTTAGTCATGGCCTCAAAGAAGTTGAACCACTACTTCCAAGCATAACAAGATTGTGGTGCTAACAGAGCACCCATCGAGATCCCTCGTTACAACAAGGAGATTCTGCACAGAAGAATTGCACGGCTGGGCAAGTGGGGGCTCCCCTGGGCCAAGATGACCGGAATTTAAAGCCCGTATCAAGAATTAAGGGCCAAGTTTTTGGCCGACTTTCAGGGCGGCATTCACGCCGGAGTCCATCTGGACGCCGCCTTCAGTAGGCCGAGATGAACAAAGTCCTAGGCAAGCAAGAAGAACCCCAAATTTAATAACAAAAGAGCAAAATAAGGAAAAACTCGTGACCAGAAAAGATCTAAGACGCATCGGGCTAATTTGCTTCAGCTTTTTGTCGATGGAAGTTCAAATCGACGAGGAGTCGGGACGGAGTATCATTGATATCCCCATAATGAAATAGTGGAACAATCCATCCGCTCAGGGGTTCAAGGCCTCAAACAATGAAGTTCGAATACGAGGCATTGATCAGTAGGACTAAAACCGGCAAAGAAAAGAAAGAGGCTTCTAAAGCAGTATGAGGTAATAGTTTTTTGTGATCTCACTAATTAATTGTTAACCAATCAACAGGAGAATTTGGTACGCCAGAGACTCCAGAGAGAGCAAAGATGCTCTGGTGATATGCAAAGCGAGGTGGATCAGACTAGCCGAGTTATTTCGTGAGAATCGCCGACTTCTTCTGGGTTAGGCCGGAGATGATAATGGGGTACCACGCCGACGCTACACAACCCCGCGAAGTTCAATGCAGCATCGGGAAGACGTAGAGGGACGATTATGATCGACATACATGTCGGGCCCGGAAGCATAGAAACCGACTAGCGACGCGAAAAACAAGTTATAGGCAATGCGTATGACATGGGGCCGAGCTTGGATGGATGCAATTGTTGCATTCCCCGAAAAGAGGGAAAACCGCCAGAAGATCGCGCAAGGAGGCACACAAAGTCGATCGAAGTCGGCAAGCGTTCGTACCGATCATGCGATCGCGAATATCTTCTACTGTAAGGTCCTTCATCGACCCCTTTTAAGGTGCGCATACCCTTCTTACAAGTTGAAGATTTTTTTTATATGGAAATTCATGAAGGGATTTGTGGAAGTCACATCAAGGCAGATCATTAGCCCATAGTGGCCATTATTACCCAAGGGTATTGGTGGCCATACATGCAAAAAAGCGTGATGCAGGTTATTATGTGGAAGAAGCGCGAATCCATGCCAAAGCGTTTGCACCCTTTGATTCATCGCACCACCGCCGACCACGATCAATTCAAGATTCAAATTTCTTCGCCGCTTGCTCCACCCGTGGCATGGATCCTGCTCTGACAACTCCCCCAAGCAATCAAGGCAGAGAAAATACTATGCCGGTAGCAACAGACATTTACCACAAGTGATAGAAAAGCAGAATCCCCTTGCTAAAATCCGACGATGTGGATCGCCAAAAATTTCATATGAAGAACATCATCACCAGATTTGTACATTCCTGTGAGCCATCAGAGTGTAGTCAACTAACGCAAATGCGCTCGACAAGAAGCCTCATCAAGAACTTCAGTGCGAAATTCAAAGATCAAGAATTATTTTTCAAACACCCAAGTTTCCTGCAAAGTAATGGACAAGGTACATCCAACAAAAGTAATTTTGATGGAATAAAGAAGAGGTTGCAGCAAGAAAAGGAAAGTGAAGCAGATGAATTTTGCCCAATCGCGTTTTAAGTATATCGACTACGCCGAGAAGATCAATAGAATTTCCTTGCCATGGCCTATGGCATGGGGTTAGCCTTATTCCATCGAAATGATCCTGGTGATCCAACCTGTGAGTTGAAAATGGGACTAATGACATACTTAGCTCCGGAGACCGATCTTTTGAAGAACGAAGAGAGTAAGGTCAGTAATTCAACTTGCAAAGATAACAACAATGGGCCACAGACATAACAAGAAAGTCAACCCAAGAGATTTCAAGCTCTGCCAATCTAGTCTCGGCGAAAGTGGCTCAAGAAATAAAAAGATCCTGCGAGGGCAAGCTTGGCCTAAACTCGAAGTGGCTTTACAGAGTTACTTTCGTGTTAGGTAATGGAGCATACTTCCGCTTGAGGACAATG